>JAODJW010000050.1:7600273-7619838 GCA_026777045.1 Hyperopisus bebe
AAACTGGGCGCTCGCGGGTGGGGGAGGTGGCACCGCTAAAAAGAGAAAATTTATTCAATGACTAAAATCAGCATCCTTCTAATAATGACTTCACGGTGAAGGCTGAGATTTAAGAATCTACCGAACAAAGAGCAAGAAATCTCTCCGAATGGGTCAAATGAGTTACACAAGTTGGTTGCTGCTGATAAAGAAATTGAAATCATGTATTCTCCAGTCAGTAGTGTATTAAAATATGCTCACCCCAAATTCCTATTAGAATGCAGTGTTATGTTTTAATAGTACAGTTTGTTCTGTCACTCAGTCTTACCTCAGTTTTAGCGCTACAACTGATTGGATTTAAGCCCTAGCGTCCAACGTAATTTTATACTGGACTTGTGTGCATGGCTGAACATTGTGATCGCCGTCGAATTTAACGTATAATTGCCCTAATACAATTGCAAAATGAATTGACTGGTATAATTATTGTTTTACGAAGCACCAAAAAGATTCCACAGGATGCTGATTTTAGTCATTGAATAAATTTTCTCTTTTTAGCGGTGCCACCTCCCCCACCCGCGAGCGCCCAGTTTTAACAATAACTCTGGCAGGTGGAGGATAATAGAGACGTGGGTCGCTTTAACTGCATTGGGGGAGGGGGGGTCCTCACATCACTCAAAAGTTTGTGCTGGGGGAGCTCATTGTTGGGGCTGGTGTTGTAAAGGCACGCGAGCATCTGTTCTGTCATCTGTCTCATTAGCATTCATTCAATTAGCTCCCCCAGATCTCGGGTTTAGCTGAGCCATTCAGTCGCACAGCCCCCCCGCCCCGAACCCCTGACAATGCTCATTGTTATTCATCTGCGCGCCGACTTTCCCCCCGCTTTTGCTAGCAGCCGAACTTTATTGCACCGCAACACGTGCTGGGCTCAGACCGCGCACCTTATTTAACTGTAAGTACGCGCTCGTTACGCTGTGACCTGCAAACAGGGCGTCTTCGGGATGCAAAGATAATGCATCCTCTGCTTGTGCGAGGGGAATTGTGTAAACGTCTCACGTGCAATTATGCAAATAATGAGTGATAAAAGTGACATGACGCAGGGAATACGCTCATTGACTATTTTTGAGGTACATCTGCTTGGTAATGCTGACAGTCTGCTTCTCCGAACAGCAAGTCACGTGGCTGCAACTGAATGCATGAGGCAGACAGGGTGAGGAGGTTCAGTCACTGTTTGGCTAAGTCTTAGAATGACTTAGACGTGTCATCCAAGCAATTTTGAATGTGGTGTGATTGTTGGCGCCAGATGTGGAGGTTTCAGCATCTCAGACACATCCACCTTCCTGGGATTTTCACCCACTAAAGTCTCTCGAGTTTACGAATGGTGTGATGAACAAAAAACATCCAGTCACCGACAATTCTGTTGCCAAAAACAGCTTTTTAATGAGACAGGTCAGTGTAGGAATGGCCAGACTCGTTAAAGGTGACAGGAAGACCACACATGCAAAAATAACAGCTCTGTATAACGGTGGTGTACAGAAAAGCCTCTCTGAATGCACAAATTGAAAGCCTTGAAGTCTAGAGTCAAAAGTGGGCCCTTCATGGCATTAAGTGTACCTAATAAAATGGCCACTGAGTGTAAATCTATCAACACACCTTACATGTTGATTATAGTTATTTCTCAGTGTAAATACTCTGACAGAGACCCTTCTTTTCTATCATCTTTTCTAACAATAGCCAAGGTTGAATCTCTAATTGTGTCCTATGAGTGGAGCACAGGAATTTCCTTAACTTTACTGGTTCAATAAACAAACGTATAAATAAATGATCATATTGTGTATATTGTATATACTATAATATAAAATGTGCTTTAAAGTCAAATTTATAGTTCTGTTGGCTCCAGTAAAAAACTTACCGCATTTATATAACGGGCCAAACAACAAGAGACACTTAAGCGTTGTTTTTCACTGGCTTACTATACTTATCAAAGCAGCCTGTTTATGATGGAATCATCTTCCACTTTGATAGAGAATAGCATACCCTCTCTGATATTTTCTTTAATACCAGGCACCCAGAACAAACCAAATCACCTTAAATTATGTTCAGAGAAATTGTATATACCTTGTGACATCTGTTGTATTCTCAGCCTACTCATATACAGTACAGAAAGGGAGGATTATCTCATTTTTTCGGTGATATTTACAGTACAAAAACATCATATCAAGACTACAGGAAGTTCACAGAAGAAGACGACAACAGCAGTGGCCTGTACATCTAGCATCTGTTTAAGTGTCACATGATAACCCTCCATTTCCCAAAATACAGTCGTTCCCGGCCAGTCCTCTATTATCAAGGCCTGACTATCAGGTGTCGGCCCTTGAACCTCATATTAATAACCGGCGCGTCTTTCATTCTTGTTAAGAGCACAGCTAAAGGTCTCTGACAGGTGCGGAAGCATGTTAGTCCCATCAAAGGGCTATCTCAGGTTTCGCTGTGTTCATATTTGAAAATAATGTTTTGTTACAATGCAGTGTTTGTTTTGTTTGATCCGCCATCCACCCGACACTGTGTGAAATTATCTTCAAAGCATGCAGCTCTTGCATTCGTTTTAACTTGTGAATTTTGGAATATTTTAAACCATCGTATCCTGTCTTTGTTTGCCCTGTGATATGGAAAATAAACCTTTCATAAATAGTCATGTGTTTTTACAAACCAGGATAAACATGAAGGGAAATCTATAGTTAGGCATTCTTATAATTTGTAGCGTAACTATTTGGATTAGATCTCATTCTCTCCTGGTGCCATATGCTGTGATTATAATTCAATTTCTTTTGCCAGACTTTATCTACACATTATATAGGTTCAAGATCACCATATACAAACATATAATGTTACTTCTTAAGTTTTTCATTCTATCAATTATGTCCTGCACTGCTGGATGTTCAACTATATGAAATAAATTGAAGAGAAACATTACTGCAAGTTTTGGGGAAAGTGCATATAAATGTTAATTCTCGAATTAGCCCTCCAGATATCTGTACCCTGAAATGACAATGCAGCTCTTTTCCGCCAAACTTTGGCAGCTGAAGAAAGCAAGCAGAGTTTTTTTTTTCAAACAATAAGCTGCCTAAGAAAGCACTATGGCTTGTTATGATATCCAGTCAAACAGCCGCCACCAAGCTCTCTGACACATTGAGGGATTGTTACTGGCGTAACACACCTGCCTTAAATTGCACATTAGTCCTGAACTACTGAATTGATCAGACTGTTGCTTAAAAAAAATCATATAATATACTGTATGTTTCACATATTGCGATATACAGTATAGAGTAAGCTTACCTAGCTAATTAGTGACTTGCTAAGCCATAATTATGATATACTAAGTCGAAATCACAAAATACTAAGTCATAATTATGAGATAATATTTCATAATTTCGACTTAATATCTCATAATTATTACTTAGCGTCTCATTATCAGGATTGTAACCAGGGTTTGAAAAATAGTGATGTCCAGGACCTGGGGGGGGTAGAGGGGGGGGGTCTCGTCAATCACATTATTGATGCTGTCCCCTTCATAAGCTGTATATTTTTTTTAATTATATAGTTACGTGAAACATTAGTTAGCCTAATCAAGCCCATTTTTTTTTTTTAAAAAAAAAAAAACAAAAACAAACCAAAAAAACAGGTGAATATTTAGCTTCTAATTTTATTTTTAGCTCTCAAAAAATTACTGAGGTCTGGACCCCTGTGACCTCATAGCTGGCTACGGCCCTGCTCGTAATTATGACTTAGCTACTCGTAATTATGACTTAGCTACTCATAATTTCGAATTAATATCTCATAATTATGACTTAGTATCGCAACTATTTTTATGTGTCAGAAATGGGCTTCCGTAGAATCGTTTTCGATTTCGGACTGTTTTCTTATTCTCAACTCGTTCCACTTGCAGCTTTGCATCTTATGTACGAATTCATACACAGGTTAATTTGTAGTTAGTAATTAAACAGAGTCCCCTCCATTCATACCAAACGCTGTTAATAATGGTCAGTGGTAGAAAATCTAATTTCCATGTTCTGCTTCAGCGAATGTGCAGTCCGGGACTAAATTAAATGCCAGCGTCCCTTACAAAGAGACTTTGTATGCTCCCCCAAAATGTTATCTTACCGTTGGCACCCCAATCTGTCAATGAATAATACCTGCTTTGAAAAATAAACAGACTTTACATCGGGTTTGGAAAGAAGGCAGTGTGCTGGTGTGATTTCTGTTCCTGCGCGCTGGATGTTGCCCGCATTATGACCCTTATGGGGAACTTGATCGTTCCCAGATCTGCCACATTTTATGACCCAGTAGCTACTGCTAACCGGCGAGGATCATTAGAACAGAGTCTCTTTGTGCGTATTTGTGTGCACAAGAGAGTGCTAGGCAGAGTTTCTCGCCACCCGATGGTGATTATAAGCATAAGGAAATTACTTGCACTGCTGGCACTAAATACCCTTATTTTACTGCATTTAATTACCGAGTCAAGATCGTATCAGCAGGAGACTGAGTTATCGGCACGATTTATGTGTAAAACATCCATTGCCTATATAGCAATGACTAAGGATCTCTATTTTAACCCTTAATTAGCAGACTAATGGTTCTTTTCCTGCACTCGCTTTTTGTGTATTTTGGCGACCTACACGATCGTGGTATGGCGTGGGTCACCGCATAGCGATCGCCCGACCAAATGAGACACCGTGAATTACAGATTCGGTAAAACTAAAGGCTGATTTATACTTTATTGGCGTTAAGCCTATGTCATGGCCCGAGCCGCTGCATTTAAACATGAGCGCAGGTGGGTCTCTGTCGCTTAGCAATCACCCCGCCAAAACGCTAGGCGATACATCGTTTTAGATGTTGCATTTACTGTCTTCCCATCCTGCAATATATTCAGATTTTGAATCGTGCATTTGAAGTAAAAAAGGCAAAGATTCAGCAAAGTATCCATCTTGGTTATATCTGCACTGCTTCAAACTTCCTGTGGACAAATTTTAAAAAACGTCGAGCCTCTACAAAGTCACTTTTTATGCATTTTTCCCTTCTAAAGTTAGTGTCTATGCTACTCTTTACTTTTTTAAGGAAGTAAGTGACTACATTGCTTAGGGTGGGTTATTTAATGCTAGATATACAGTAAATTGCGCTTCAGTTTCAATGAGCGATATAAGTACACCTGGGATATATACTATAAAAAAAAAAAATGAATGCGGCCTGACAGACCAGTCCCTGGATGAATCTCAATATGCGTACTTGACCGTACTTGTGTTCTCGGGTACCCATTTTACATCATCTCCCATTGCCGAGACCAGTTCCAATACTTAGAACAAAAGTACATGAGAACAAAAACCTCGGACGTTGGTCTTTATCCGGCTGCATCCTCACCGAACAAGACCAATCCCATGATGCATTGTGCTGTAAGTTAGTTGTTGGAAGGCAAGTTTGAAAAACTGGTCTTGCCAAGACCACGAGTACGGTCTTTGCATTATTCGTATTGAGATTCACCCACAGTTCTGCGACTTGTAGTTACGTTTCTACGTAGGTGTGCGTCAGGCTACGGCGTATCGTATGCGGTTGCATCATGCGTACAGTGTCAATTTCAGACAGAAGTGTAAATCAGCCTTTATAAAAATTTAATAAAAATGTCTGAGAAAAACATACTTATGGGATAGTGCATTCTAAAAGCCTCAATACTGAATTATAAATATCTAGAATGTATCCATTTAAGCTGTTAAACTTTCTACATAAATATTTAAGCCTCATCAACATATGCATGAAAAACATCCCGCTGAGGGGAAAATCATTTTTTCTTTTGCGGACGGGTGATTACAAAGGGTACAATTAGAAATGCATTTAATTGTTTAACTAGCACACCATTAATTTAAATTAGAGCTTTAATGGATATATACAACTGTCTATAAACACTTAGTCTAAGTGCTGCATTACCATATTTCATATTAGCAGGGCATTGGTTATCTAAAATCTGTGTGAAAGGAGTAAAAGACTAAAATAATCAATGGAAATCACTAATTAACAGACTTCAATTTAAATAATAGGATAAGACAATTCTCGCTATTGTGGCTTATCGATTATTTTTATTATAGTGTATTTAATGGCCACCTGAGTCTTTAAGGCTCACATTGTAAGAAGTACTGCATTACTGCCCACGCTTACGCCCCCAAAGTTATTCCGGGACAACGTGCGCCCGTTCCCCGGAACAAAGGCCGGTCACTCAGTGCTATAGCATGATTCATGTTAAGCCTCAGCGTGTCTTGCTTTTTGACTCTAATCTCAAGAACGTCTGATGCAATTAATCGCATCTGTGGATTTAAAGAAAAAATATTCAATTAAACAAAAAAGGGAATTATTGGGGATTCTAGTATAAGATTGGTCTAGCTATGGCAAACATGGGATAACAGTGATTAATAATATTGCTAATCTTTCTCTGTTTTGCTAAGAGAGTTACGAACTCCCTCTCTTTTACCCAAAGTGATTTAGAATAGACTTACAATTTCTCTGTGTTCACTGCGGTTCAAACCTACAACCTTTATATTACTCGTGCAATGCTGTGCTTGCTGAACTATAGAAGCATACATTAGTTACTGATTGCCTGTAGCTTTCTGAGTTTTAGGCTCCTCCTGAGTCACAGCCAGACGATCCCACGTCTGTACAGATGCTGTCGAGTTTGTAGCATTTCATCATTGTTAACAGGAGGCCGGGGTGTATGTTAATGAGGCAGCCAGACCTGACACACTTTGTGCTTCGAGTGATGGCTGGCCCTTTGTCAAGGCCCGCGTGACCACAGTGACCTCGCAGGCTGTCGAATAACAACGGCACGCACACTCAAGTGGCGAGAGCGTGAAAGGCGGGAGCTGGAGCCGTGCGAGGCAACGCTGGCTTTGTAAGGAGCGCCGTCGCTACAGCTCGTTAGCATCCTGCCGCAGCGAACGTGCGACCGTGGCTTTCAGACGCAAACGATACGTAGGCAACTGAGATAAGCATCAGCATCCTGCTCCAGTTTTAAAAGATGCACTGAGTGAACTTCTGCGTTCGGGAGAAGGTCACCGCGACCTTGCCAAGAGGTTTTCTGCTAAAAAATTGTTTAAAAATCTATGCAAGTTTTAAAACTTGAAATTAGTATTATAAATTGATTTGTTTTTTCATTCCATTTGCCCAGATACAGTGGATTACAAGGTCTTCCTATTATATATCATATGTGTTCTTGTTTTAGCATAATTATTATCTACTTATAAGTCACTGTATGTCCTCTGAAGTGACGTAATAAGATACATTCCCAGGACATACACACTGAGTTTCATCTGTTCATATTCCATCTTTATTGAGTATATCTGTTCTTGAATATATACAGCCTACACTTTCAGTGCCTGTAAATCCCACCAGGATCTTTTAACACGAATCATTCTGCTTCATTTCCAGCACTGTTATGAATGTACTGTAATCAACAAGTGAAACTGAGAATAACAGCCCAGTGCTTCTTCCTCAACATACGCCCTGGCAGTAAATCATATCTGTAACCGAATGCCTTCTGTGCTAGATGGGTGAAACCTTGCGATGAAACATTAATGTTGAGTAAGTGTGTTACAAATATACAGCATATTTACATTAAGGTACCTTGTAGATGGTCTGTATTTGGGGACCAAGAAGGTTCTGTAAACTTATAGTGATGCTGACATGAAAATGAGAGTGTACTTTAATGGTCTTTATTTCTAACCAAAGAAGACTGCTAAATGATTAATCACTAATCTCTTTAGTGTTGATTATCCGGTAGTTTCTGGGTATTGTTTTATTAATCTTGCTTCACGTGACCTGTATTTAAAGAAAATAAAACCACACGCGCATTTCCTATAAAAATAGTAATCCAAGGTAATTGAACAATTTCAGACTCTAAATATTGCACTTTCTACCAGGCAGAAGTCAGAAATGTAACAATAAGTATGTAGCCTGTCAGGAGAATGATATTTCTTGTTTACCAGTGTACATTCCAACAGTCTTGCGGTAACATGGCGTGTGATTTCAAACCTTCACATTTGCTGCAGCTCTCACTGTCAGACTCATTTCCCGTCGACGAAATGCATCGACCGCTTGCGCACTTTTCCCCCGAAAGTGTCGAAATATTCATATCTCGACGATTACTCAGCTTAATGTGATACTGGGACAGCATTAAGGACAGGAGTTTGGACGTGTGCTCAAATGGCTGCCAGTTTAAATCAAAACTCTAGCAGAAATGACAGGAGCGCGGTTCATTATTTCTAAAGCTGTTTTCGTGCCACCAGCGAGCTCATTCCCCAGGTGTACATAATTCCAGTGCAATCCTGGGTAATTCTTTCTTAACCCAAAGTAAGCCATCACATATATTATTCATGCAATCAGGTGGCTTTAATTTTCTTACTCTTGTACTCGTATTCCTGTAAAAACAGATGTATACCTTATCATTGCATTCATACGTTTAGTTTGGCAGAATTTCCTGCAACTCTCATGCAATTTGGGACCAAGAATGTTCTGGAAAACCATTTCTTACTTCAGTTGTTTTTTTTTTTCTTTTAAAACTTAATGTTTTAAAATACCCTAGAGTTTGATGCTGGCCCACAGACAAAGGTGTACTGTTTTGGATATGTAGCACAAGGACCTACCCCCCCCCCCCAAAAAAAAAAATTCATTAGCTGGACCTCATTTGCGAAATGACATAAATGCCTACACACAGAGTCATTGTGATGGCCGATCAACCTGGCCACAAACCAGCCTTCTGTTAAGAGGTACAATATGATGAGCGATTAAACAAGTTTGATTCTCTCTGCGGGATGCTTGCAGTTATTCCAAACAAATAACTTTTAGATCCAGGAAAGCAAGTGTGTTACAGAGTGTAGTTTCAGGATACATTCCAGGATTTCATTAGTTCACCTGCCTTAAATTAAAAATCCTTTCTGTTTTCCACCCTATGTTGGTTACAATGCTTCAGGCAATTTATGTCAAAACGCGCCTGGTGTGAACATATTGAAGTGTTATATGGAGAATTGAGAACTGCAGTCTCTACTGTAACTACCTAAATAATGGCAATGACATCACACATGACAGACAAGAAGATTAACAATCAAAGGAGTTAAAAAAGACAGAAAAGATGGGACTACAGATGAAGGGGAAAATAAAAGTTCTTATCACAAGAAAAGCAGATAATTTTAGTGCTGATGTTGAAAGCATGGAGGTCATAGGCAGCTTTTGCTTCTTTGGAACAATCGTCAACAACAAAGGATTCGGCCGTCAAGAAATATGTTGCAGACTGACACTTGACAGGACTCCATTGAGGGGCCTATGAAAAGTACTGACACAAGTCTAAGAACTGAAGACAGAAGTGCTCATTATATGATATGTTCTGCGAGTCTTTTTGGTTGTGGAAGCTGGACGACGAGAACGCAAGACGGCAAGAGTGTCGATGCCTTCGAACGTTGATTCTTGTGGAGACTTTTATGGATGCCATGGACTGCAAGGAACACAAACAAGTGCGTTCTCGATGGATGGACTCGGTTGTCACAATGATGGAGGTGTCTTTCGGAAATCAGAAGACCGGGATAGATCGTCTACATGACCACTAAGAGTCGACATCAACTTGCAGGCCCATAATAGTATCCATTGTAACCATTTTGATATATAGGTTAGAGATACTTTCTTAATCCCTGTGGGGAAATTCTCTTGACCCTATCTTGCTCTCCATGCAAGTGAAAGTTAGTTGGGGGGGGGATGGGGTTACAGTAAAGGTTTAGCTGCTGCAGCACCCAGGGAGCTGGGGGTAAAGAGCCTTGATCAAGGACCAATGGACACGTGACTATTCTGCCGTGGCTGGGCTCAAATAGAGACCTTCCAATCCCAGGTACAGAGGCCCTATATAGTTTCCACAGTGGCCATTTAAATACGAAACTTTCAATTTTCTGCCAGTTTAGAAGAAGACTTTCTTTTACAATTGTGAACAGAACAGCACGTCCATCTGCCATGTAACAAAAGAGTGTTAGCTCAACTTCCCTATCGATAAAGCCAATAATTAAATACTCACAATGTATTCATTTACTGTTTTGTGGTTGGGAACTATTCAGACTGGGACTGCAGAAATTTCCCTTTTTATTTGAGTTTGGTTCTGTAATAACTATATATAAACTTTCTTTATCGAATATCCTTTTATGTGGGGCATTTTATTAAATACAGCACATATTTGATAGAATATTTTGAAATTTTTTCTTCCACAAGGGACAAATTGTAGGGTTGAGTCTGCATTCTGTAATACCTTTTAATGAAAAAAAAAAAAACAAAAGTCTCAAGGCCTTCTGGGTAATTGCATTTTGGCCCCACATTGCTTTTCTCAAACCCTGACTTCTGTCGTTTTTTTTTTTTTTTTGAGCGCCCGTCGTCGTTTCTTTCCGCCACATGGCCTTTGTTGGAGACCTTCATTCTGCGTTTTGGGGGAGGGGGGGCTCAGCCTGGGTCAGAGTAAGGTTGTGCAGTTCAGGCCGCCCCCGCTTTGGCAAAAAAAAAAAATAAATCAATTTCTTCTGCTGCGACTGCTGATTTCCTTAACCCCCACCCCCCCCCACCCACATTTTCAGTGCTCTTTCTTTGCCTGCATTGAGGCCCCCAGTCACTGACTGACCATATGGCAGCTGGGATGGGAGTGGGTGGGGGGTGCGTGATATGGGGTTTCACCCCCCGACAAAGGAGGCCCTGCAGCCAGCGATGTCCATGAATGCAATGGGACACACGGCCACATAAAAGAACCTGCGGCCTCATCAGCATTGACTTCAGGGGCCACGACATCACGAGCGGCCAAGGAAGGGATGCAGTGTCTCCCTCTCTCGGTTGGATCCTGCCCCCAGGCGACAGAACACCTCCAGTCTGCTCTCTGTTGTCGCTGGAGACAATGACACACAAAAAAAAAAAGAGAGAAAGAGCCGATGTGCTGAAATGTGAGTTGGGACTCTCAGAATATTCAACGGACATGTGTCCTCATTTTGTCATGTCATACGCTTTGGCAGTCTAATTTAGCCTATTTTTAGAAAAGATAATGAATACGCTAGGAGTTACTTGTATACCGCAAAACAGATTAGCAACTCGTTACACTTCATGACAGAATTGACACTAATACGGCATGTTTTACAGAGAAGGATTAAGTATGTTTCGCTCAGCTATTTGAGATGAATTTTTTGCGCAACGTATACAATGTCGCTAGTCTACTTTGGCTCATACACAGATGGTGTTTTGCCTTGTAAATGCGCCGGACCCTGATCCAGTCGTACCAACAAATTACAATGTCTCAGCACAATTAATTGCTTGTGCATTTGATATCTCCTGCGACCGCATTTACGGTTTGCATTCCCGTTGTAAACTGCTGACGAGAACTTTGAACATCCGCGTTCCAATTCCCCGAAGGAGGCTGCGCCGTGATTGGCTGAGTGTGAAAAAACTCATTATTATGCGAAACTCAACAGCTTGCCTCCTGGAGGGCGTTCAGCTTTGTCCAGGATGTGCATTGTTACGCAGTAAGATCATTTCAGATTGGCTTTGGCAGCCAGGAAAATTATTCTAAGCAGTTCAATAACCTACATATACAGAGAGGCGCCGAGAGAAGCTTGACGGAGGTATATGCTACAGATGTAAGATGTGAAAACAGCACGCTTGATCTGAACCTTTTTAATGATTTTATATTGGTAAAAAAGACATAATGTATTTTTAGCTCTGTATAAACACCATCTACATGTCATCTTTACATAGCAAGCTACGAGAGCACTTGTGTTTGGTAAACGTCCGTGTGGTATATATGTCCGTACGATAGATCTAGTCAATTAATTAGTCGTTAACTGTTCCTCTCTGGAATGTCCGCAATATTTCAACAGCGCGACATTAATATATTTGCTCTGGTCTTGTTTCATCTTCATCATGTGCAAGTAATTCAACTTCAAGTAATTAAACAGTCATTAAGCAGTCGTTTACCAGAGCTGGCATAAGACAAACATGGCCGTAGTTGGCGAGTGACAGTGAAAAGCCTCTTTGGCCACATTCAGGTTTTCAGGACGCTGGTCCCCGGGTCGCTATTTGTGTAGGTGGATGAAACAGGATAACACACAAAATGCAAATAAGAAAACGATACCGACTGACTTACAAACATACTGCAAGCTAAAAAATCCATATTAAATACTAACATTGAGTATTAACTTCAAAATTCCATTCCTCAGAATACTTCCTGTTCAGTGCGGTCTTTCTTCCTGTTACTGTACACCAAACATCTGTACGAGGGACGTGGAGTGTGGGAATTTCACTGTGGGTCTGCTGGACTCGGAGCGTCTCAGGGGAAACGGCGTAACCTCAAATATTTCCATTGGAAACTGTTGAAATCAAACACTGGCCGGCATTGTGAGGAAGCAGCAGCCAGCCTGCCTTCCAAAATGGGCGGTTTGACTTTCAGAACACAGAGCACTCGGGGAACCGCACCGAACAAAGGGACCATTCACTGCTCCCTCTCTCCAAAGCCACATCTGTTTACATGGCCTGTGTCCCCGCGCCATCACAGCCTCTCTCCCCCTTTGATCTCGGGCAGGCCGCTCTGAAAACATTCAGACTTTGAACGTCCAGAATTATCTGTTTCTGAGGAAACACATGACAGGGCTACAAGGAGAATCACAATTAGCCGTTTTGGTCTCCTTAACGCCGCCCCCCCCCCCCCCCAATATTCACAATACTCTGCCATTCCTCTTAGAGTAAACTTACCAATTAGTAGCACATCACAGGACTGAAGTATAGCCAGCCTCGCTTTAAACTCTATTGCTTCGTATTCATTGCGAACATGTTACGTGGCCCAGCGTGACTTGTGGGTTTATTCCTGTCGCATATCTAACGTTTAAGTGGCTCAGCAGATACATTTATCTGAGCAGACTTACTTGGTTCACAGCTCGGTACTTTATTTGTGCATAAGGAGAGGATGTTTCTACTGAGAGATTTCAGGTCATGTTCCTTGCATTAGAAGATATCAGGATCATGTTGGAGATTATTGTAATTCGTGTCCATATCCTACAACACATTATACTGCAAATAATGCCATATTGTGTGTTTTATACTTCAATAATAATTCTTTCACTTTTGTAGTGCTTATTGAAAAAAAGGGCAAAGAATGGACTAAAGCTTGTTCATTGTTGCTATGGTCTCTAAGGAAGCTTTAAAAATCCGGATATGTCTTTCTGTTAACTCCATACCGCCGCAGTTACAGATTCAGAAAGTCTTTGTGCTCGCAAGGTTGCATTCTCTTTAGTGCCAGAGTGCTTTCCATCGAAAGTCAGCTCAGTGCGTTTTCTCCCATGTTTGGATTAATGGCCTTGTTTGGCTGCTGTGATTTTGAGGTTCCTGCAAAAACAGAACTCCTAGACCCCTTTTGGGGTGCATAAACTCGGCGACAATGTGGCAGCTGGCCCACGCAGAAACAAAAGTCACCCATTGGTTGTTAATTTCATCGCACGCCTTTTGTGGCAGAAGGAGCCCAGCCCTTAAACGGAGCCTCTTAACATACAGACTGCCTCTTCAGCACATTCTTTCCAAGCAGAGATATTCCCCGTGCAAATATTGCAGACTTGTGCACTTTCACCCAGTTGCCGAAAGAAAAAACGACCCAGCAGAGAGCGTATGTGTGCACTTTCAGGAAACATTACTAACATTCAAAGTTTCATTTTAGAAAATGTCCCATATCTTTGCTGTCCTTTTTGTCAATTAAAAAACTAAGCATAGTGTGTACGAATGAAAACAGACATTTGTGAGTTGCTGATATTTAATTGACTGTAACAGATGTTTCGATGCGTCTCGAATCAGCGACAATCGCATTATTTTTCTAGTCATAAAAAACATTTTGTTTCATTATTTTTGTAAATGCTGAGAATGTTATGACTTGTTAGGCCTTATGACTGGAATTGAGCTGTGTACGGAAGGACCAATCACTGTGGTGAAAATCAGGTATAAATAAAACCATTCATCTTAAGGTAATTGTCCCACCCCAGGAAGAAAAGTGACACTTCACCTCTTCCTCAATATATCTAAGTTTCTATTATAGATCCTTTGTCTCCAGAGAAAGTTGAGTATGAAGGAAAATGGCATCATGTGACTGCAAAACAATGATAAAGATGTACATTGATATAGAAATACATCTATTCTCCCAGGTAGAGAGGTTGTGGAGGAAATGCAATCTTCCCTGAGAGAAGGTGCTCTGTCTTGCCTTCAGTAATTTTGGCGCCAAGTCTGCGTGGGATTCCCAGGGGCTGGCTAAGGGCAGGCCGACGTAGAGGGAAAGACACAGGGAAACAGATCATGTGCGAAGTTCTTGTTGACTTCCACTGGTCACGTTCAGCTTTGACGTATCGCAAACGTCGGTCTGATCATTGGATATGTGGCACACAGTGTTAGTATGTTAGGGGTAGGTTAGCATAGCGAGAGGTGCGTAGCCAGAGTATTGGTAACAGAAGACATCATGCCCTTTGAGTCTGTTACATGAACTTTATTCAATAGTCGTGCAATTAACGCAGTTGAGGTTTTCTAAGATGTCCTTGGATCAGTGGACAGACACCCATTCCCTACAGCACACTCACGCCCAAACTTACCCACTAGAGAGATGATATACTATACCTTATTTTATTTAACCTTACTCTTGGTCAGGTCTTCCTTTATATAAAACGCCATCTTTCATTGGGTATGTCTTTCCACCTAGTCATCTATGAGAAAACACCTGAGATCTGCACTAAATATTACCATCAGTCATGCCTGGTAGAACGTGTGAGAACGTTCCTATTTTCCCTTTCAGCAGCCTGGATGTACTAGCAAATTACTGCTATGGGAATTAATGCACTTTATCTTGCCATTATGATTGACTCACCCATTCCATTTAGTCACTGCAAATTGTTCCCTCACGTTCCGATTCTCTGATCTGCATCACGTGACCACAGAGCTTGTTGTGCAAAAAGTTGGGAACCTTCGTTATAAACAATAAGAACATAAGAAGCTCGGTGGCCTGAAAGCCCAAATATTAATATTCCTCATATTGTTAAAATAGCAGGTCCACTAGATTTATCTTTCTCGCAAAGACTATGGTACAATTCTGGAAGGTCTCTGTTGAAAAACTTTTTTTGAAAACACAGTTCCCTTGTGACAGACTTTAGACTAGTAGTGCTATAGTTAGGTTGCATCGTCCAACAGGTTTGCATACAGATGGTGAGATTCTGGATATTAGCGGTTGTCACCTGATCTTGCACATTCCTTTCTACCAGCTTGATCTGGACCAACTGCCTGTTGGTATCACGGAGATTGACATCACAAGGTTTAATGGTGACGTCATCTCTGTAAGAGATCTCAAAGCGGACATGTAAGTGACTCTGAGTTTTTAAAACGGGTAGCTGCATGCCTCTCTAAGAGAATCCTCCCAAACACTGTCCTCTTTAAAATTCAACGACTGACATGTTCCTGACGTAATGAAAAGTCCATTCATATATTTATCCTTCTCATATTCACACCGAGGACAAAACAATCTTGCACTAAGTCTCTAAATAAACCCAAGATTTCTATATTCATCATCTCCATCCGTCAAGCACAAATTATACATGGAGATCATTTGATTTCGTCTTAAAATACATTCAAATACTTCAGCAGGCAGTTCCAATGAGACACTGATTAGCTAGGTGTCATAATACGGTTAAATTACACAGGATGCAAGGCTAGTATTCAATAAGGAGAAAAATAGAAGGCAAATCTTAACTCGATGAGTGAAGGGGAAACAGGAGCAGCGTTGTTATGGAGTCGTCTGATGACAGCATACGGTTTCATCAAGTCTCCTTGTTTTGGAATATATATCATATGTAGCTAAACTCTCTCATGCTAAAAATAATCAATCATGTAAATGAACTTTGAATACATCCTACCCGAAAAATAACACTGCTGTCCTTCAGCATCACCCCATCTCTCTATACATAAAATCAGAGAAAGACAAAGAGACTGAACAAAATCTTGATTTCCATACGCGGGACAGTTATTGTGGAGCAGGCTTACCTAGTGCGTGCTAATTAGACACAAAGCATTAGTCCTTAAGTGCCGCATTTATAAAAGCAAGTAAAAAGGACCTAGCACTTTGCGTCCCATGAATCAAATGAAACATAATTGTAAAATTGCACAATATGGTCATATTCAATCACCCCTTCATCCTGAAGACTCAATTTTTCCTTGTTTCTTATTTCCGTTCCATCCATTTCAGAGGTTCTTGTATTTGTAAAGGGGGGGGCGCTCATAAAGTGTTTTTAGAAGCTATTAAATCTCGGAGATGGTGAGCAGGGTGACCTGGAAACGGGGCCGGATCCTTAACAGAGTCTTTGCCGGGAATGAGGTAAATTACGCTGACAGAGCCTTTGCTCGTACAGCAATGGCAGCGCAGATAATACTTCCCAGCAATTATGTCCTATCATCATAATGCCCCCATCTTCATCATTTTAGGGTCGAGGCAAGAGCAGAGCATTGAGACACCATAAGGAGCCGTCGTGAGCAAATCCTGTCAAGCTGAGTGGGGGGTGGGGGGGGGCGCAGTCACAGTGATACTGACCTCCTTTGAGTGCAAATCCTGATCTCACTTTTGTAGTTAATGAATGCATTGGTTGAGTTCCAACATTGTTTTGAGCAATGCGGACAGATAGCAACACGCTGAAAGTCTACCTTCATGCCTCCATGACAGATCACTGATCCATTGTTATTAATCAGACTTATTAAAGTCGGGTCCTGGCCGTCTGATGTGACATGTCATTCCACATCAAAGAAAAATCTGAATCCGCTTTGAAAGGTATACAGAATACTTGAATTCCATCTGGGTGCCTGCTTTTGTGGGGCTGTTTTTATCTTGATTTACAAGAGAATACAAATGGAAACCACAAAATTACATTATTTTTTTTTTTTGTGTAAACACCATTCCTGCTAAACTTAGGTCAGAAGGTGGCGCTGCATTTTTATAAGCTTGGCCCCCGTGATTTGTGCCAAACCAATAAATAAAATGCCCTGCATTGTAATACGGTGCTTTTCCTTAATCTCGGCTACTGGAGTTGTTTTCTTCAGAGCCTGGATTTGGGTTTTTTCTTCTTCTGCTTTGTCCGTGGGCCGTACGATCCCGGCCCGAATTGCGAGAAATGCCCAGCCCTCACTGTGTTTGATGGAGAACTCGTCAAGCCTACGCACTTTGGGAACAGTCCCATAGGGAGGGAGTACACAAAGTCCGGGTAACATTGGCGTGGCAGGAGAGGCGTTCCATGCGACATCATTCGGACCGAACAGGAGCACAGAAAACTGAACGGCGATAGCAGGGAGACAAATACGTTAAGGTCTAGAACAAAGTCTGTTCAACAACTGAGACTATTCAGTTATGTTAATGTGCCGTTATATAATATATATCGAAATTGTCTTTTAATTTGGTAGTAGAATTTCAGGGCCTGATTCGACGGCAGCTTTAGTGCTGTATGCATCCTGGGGTGCCTAAGAAATGTGGGCACATTCTAGGAGTTTTCCAGTGGGTTACTGAAGAGGAAAAAAAAAAACTTGAAGCGTGACCTTGAGTCCTGTTTATTTTGCCCAGTTTCCCTCTACACACTGAATCTGGCACACATCTGGACTTGATTATGGGGAGTGGGTGACAGCAACAGACTAATGTCTGGCAGAGTGCTTTCAGGCTCTTGTGATAAGCGGCCAGCATGGCTTTGCTTTCTTACTGCGTATCGCATTAAAATACGTTGTGTTTTTATTTAAACAACATAAAATACATAGAGTTACGGTGAAACATAAAATAAAATATACAAAAGTCAGGCATAAATTTATCCAGCAGCATATTATGTAAAAAAAAAAAACCTCACCAAAAATAAATAGCAAAAACCTTTGCCTACATCTTTGCTGTCCCTAATTACAGTAAGCCCATTTCCATTCAAAAATGTTGTCATATATTTGCGAAAAGCTGCCAAACATACAGAACATTTTACAATTTTGCAAAATTATACACAGAACAGGGCACCCAGGATGTGTTATACACACATACACACACACTATATTGGGTTCTCTAATTTTCTTATCAGGATAATTTGAATCACATGTTCACCTGATGTTATCTGCATTTTTAGGCTGACAATTTACAGTGTGACTCAAATTGAGGCTATTTGAGTAGAGTGGAAAAATAAGAGATAAGTGAATTAATGTCAGCTTCATTATACTCCTCATTGGTTGCAGATGTACCTACTACGCAAATCTTTTTTTGTCTCAGGAAGTACCGATCATTATTTAATGTGCATGAGGACAAACGGTCAGTGGAAATGGGACCTCATTTCATTCCGGACTGTGGGAAATACTGAACAACGGGATTCCTATATAGCTGGGAAAGGAATTTCCTTGACCTTCCCAAATCCTAAAGAACTGGGAGGTCACAAGTATTTTATGTTGGAAGATAATGAAATATGTATATATGAACGTGAACATTCTTTGATTGTTTATAAGCATTAATGCTAATATTCATGTAGTAATTTTTGAAGTGTAATGCCGGAAATGCTGGATGTCGCAAGAATTTTGGCCACTAGTGCAGTTTCTTAGCTGGACCCACATTCCTTGATCAACTCACAGCAAAACTTGCTGGCTGGGATGGGGTTGGAGGTCATAAAAGCTGCTGACCCTCAACGACATTCAAAGTCATCGACCAGGTACAGCAATGATAAAAGCTTGATCATTTGTTATTCTTATTTTTTTAACTATGCTCTCTGCAACTCACTGAAAATAGTCTCACAACCGACTTTTTGGCTGCAACTCACCAGTTGAGAAGCGATGGATTAAACTATACATAAAGGTTAAGCGTGGAAATATGAAAACTCCAAAACGAAGGCAGAGAGGTCACTGCAGAAGCAAGTAAGAGGGCCCCCAAAAACACGAGTGCGGCTGAGCTTCCTGCTAAGATGGGGAAGATAGGAGTGAGGCGGGGATCAGCGGAGGGCCAAGCGCATGCAGCACGCATATTTGTCAAGTGATTAAATGAGTCATTCGTCGGTGCGGGATGCCAGGGGAACCTGGCAATTTGTGCATATAGTAGTTAATATAATTGAAAGCAGCTGCTGGTTTGCGACGTTTCTGGGCTGAGACACGGGTTCGTGGGGAGGGAGCGTGGAGGGAGCCCAGCCTGAGACACGGGTTCGTGGGGAGGGAGCGTGGAGGGAGCCCAGCCTGAGACACGCGTTCGTGGGGACGGAGCCGAACCCGAGACACGGGTTTGTGGGGACGGAGCCGAACCTGAGACACGGGTTTGTGGGGAGGGAGCCGAACCTGAGACACGGGTTCCTGGGGATGGAGCCGAATCTGAGACACGGGTTCATGGGGAGGGAGCCGAGCCTGAGACACGGGTTTGTGGGGAGGGAGCCGACCTGAGATACGGGTTCCACGGTCATTTGTTGTTCTCTCACTTAATTACTTGCAATAACTTATGTGCTATAGTCTTCATGTGCAATATTACTACTTTCTACAGATTTTCT
>JAODJW010000050.1:7622852-7642560 GCA_026777045.1 Hyperopisus bebe
ATCTTAGAGCTATCATTTGTGCGCCCCCTAGTTAAATATTGCACAGGAAAGGAATTTGGAATTCCATGCTTTTCGTTCTCATGAATATAATACGCTCTTTTGCCAAATGCGCCACCCATTTTGCATATTTATACTCCAAATTTGTCAGTGAAACTTTCAGAATCTTTAAAACACGTGTTCTAATTGAGAGTTGAGTCCATCCATTCACTTATCCTAGGTAGGATTCTGGGTAAATAGCCAAAATAAAGTAAAAGCCGGTTCATACGTTTATGCAAACAGTGCCTGGGGACTGGTATATGGCTGTGCGAGTTAGTCCTCTGTGCCTGAGATCGGAAGGTCGCCAGTTTGAGTCCCGTGTTTGGCAGACTAGCCTCACTGCTGTTGGGTCCTTGATCAAGGTCCTTAGCCTCACGGAAAATGCTCCAGGGTTGCTGGACAGCCCTCAGCTTCCCTCTCACCTTTATACGTGGAGCATCATGGGATATGGGGGAAAACAAAACACATTCCGACATTGTTGTACAAAGTGGGTTTCATTTCATAACTTTTTTTGGCAGCGGTCACTGGCCGGCAGACCTCTGCCGTCACCTAGGATCAGCCGCGGGACGCCGGCGCTTGTATCTCACTCGTTCTCACCTCATTAAGCGATCGACTCTTCTTAATTACCGGGCCTGCCCACTGTAAAGACGCACCCCCACCGTGAATCAGCTCATCGCCCCGGCCTTCTAATGAGCACAAGTGAAGCGGGCGGCCCCCGTGAATCAAGCTCACGGAGACACGTGTCCGTTGGCCACTTGTAGCCCCCCCCCCCACAGGGGGGCCGCCTGCCCCCGATCGCAGTTATAGTCATTACCAGGTAATTGTCTCACAGATGAATAAGCTCGCAGCGCAGCGGGCGACCTCCCCCACCGCAGATGCTGGCCACGTACCGCCAGGAAGCATCGCGCCTGACAAAGAGCCTGCTTTTGATTGGCCGTGCCTTTGTTTGGCTCTTCTGATTTCACACGCGACCACAAGAACAAAGATGAGGAGGGGATGGGAGTGGGGGGGGGGGGTATTCCTCGTCGAGCGAGCGGTAAATAGATAATGAGGACCATCACAAAGCATAAAAGCATATATTACGCAAAATAATGATCTTACTGCAGCTCGCTGTCCAAAGCAAAAGGCTAATTATTTATCAAAGGAACGGGGGGTAAGACGCCGTCGCTTCTGATTTAAACCCAAACTTGTTTCATCGCATGGACTTCGGCTCCATTTTTTATGTGGTGTCCATGGATTATGAAAACAGATTTACAGCACATTCATTAAGAAACAAACCACTGGTTCAGATTTTAATGGTGTTTAAGAGGAGTCCCACAGAAATGAGGAGGTTTCCAATGGGCTTTAGGTGATCAGATTATCCACGTCGGGGGGGCACTTTGAGCTACTTCGGGTTTCACAAATTACTTTAAGACTGAGAGGCTCCTCCAGCTGGTTCAGATTAGCATTAGTGGGACATGCATGATTATTGGAGACTGACCAATCAGCAGACATAAGTGACACATGCGTGATTATTGGAGACTGACCAATCAGCACACAGCAAGAACTCAGTGCAGGGTTTATAAACCCTGTCTTAGCTCATAGCATCACCCTTGTGGACTTCCGGGCTATTATGCACTAGGACAGTGTTTCCCAACCAGTGGGTCACAACCTAAAAGTGGGTCGCGAGACCGTTTCTGGTGGGTTGCGGCGTGTGCGGTATCACCAGCCCCTCCGGCCAGCTTTTATCGTCACCAACTTTTTGTAAATTTGGGTCACGCCTTAACGACCAAGGAATAATGCGAGTCCTGGGGCTGATCCATTTGAGAACTGCAGCACTAGGGCGACCTTGATGGATTAGCGTGTTTCAGGACAGATTTTATACACTGAGACCAAAAGGGCATCCCTCATGCTGGCTAGCAGACGGGTCAATAGACCGGTGCCTCCAAAGACGAATGATTTACCACTGGCATTTGTGGTGTTTTTCTGGGTATCACCCGAAGACATGTATCATGTAATCAGAGAGTCCCTTCAACTTGTACACATTAATAAGTTGGATGGCTTTTGCCAGACTTCTCAATGCCTTTTAGAACAAGAGGCAGATCTGTTCCAAACTTCACAGGGCGCCAGAGAAGACCCATGAGGAGAGGTGTAATGTGATCACATTTTCCATTTCTGCTTTGCAGTTTTGCGTCCCCTGTAGAAGAAAAGGAGTGGTTTGTTCCCAGTGTTCAGCAACCTACATGTCTGAACTTCTCTTTTTTTGTTGAAGGATAAAAACTGTGTCATTTTGCAATATTTCTAGGCTGTAGAATGCATCATTTGGAAAAAAGTTTAAAATACTAATTAAAGGTTATTAAATATTGATATTAGTATTTGCAGGGGAAAATGACAGCTAAGTTTTTAAAAACCATTGTCTTCCTTAAACATTATATTTGGAGATGATTGTTATGTAGCTCTGGATGGAATGTTACTGTCATTTGTGTGTCATTAGTGCAGGAATGAAAATGATTTTCTCTTATCTTCCTGAGCAGTTGCATATAAAGCAGGAATAATTAGTCCCGAGACAGATTTTGGTGAGATTCGATATTCATCAATTCATCCTCAGGGTCATGAATTTGAAGACGGCCATAACTGTCTATTGTGACTTTGCAATTCGTTCTGTGTTTGCTCGGATCCTATTTATTTCAGTAGTTCAACAGCGAATGACTGCAAATATCAAATCCAATCCAGAATCCAGTTCAGTAGTTACTTGTCGCAGCTTGGATGTGTCCCCATGGCCACTCCCACCTCCAGATAAATCCAACATATAATCATCCACACCTGCAATCAATGTATTTGAGCATAGTTTGGACAGGGTTCCACTGAATCTTGAGTCCTGGTTCTTCTTACCGAGTATAGGTGGTCCGTTCCCCTGGCCTCGTGTTTCGAATCAGCATGTGATCTCTAGGGTCTCTGGTTTGGTTTTGGTTCAGGCTTTTAATTCGTTCTTCGGTTTCTGCTATAGCTCCGTATCCTGGTCCCTGCCTGCTGATCCCCCAGCCTGTTTTCATTCCCCAACCCCATCCTTAGTAATTCCCATTGTAACTTGAGTCCTCGTTAGCTGCCTCAGCTGTGAGGCTCACAGTCAGGAGCACAAGTCCCTAAAAGGCTCTCCAGTCAAAGAGACACACGGACAGTCCGACCACCTGAGGGTGTTCCGCGTTACCGCAGACCATGTAGTGTGTTCTGGACCTTGTCAATAAAGTTTGATTCTCTTTAATTTGTTCTGTTGTGACAGACTTGGTGTCTGTGCAGGTGTCCAGTGCAAGATGACCGGCACATGACAGATTTCTACAAGTTATACAACTTATCATATAAACTTACATGTTAGATACATCCAGCGTTATACCGTTTTACTCTGCATTATCCAACGGGAGCTAGTGAGTGTCTCTGTTTCTGCCAGAATTAAATATGCACAGATTCAAGCAGCATAACAACAACAAGGCACACATGGGAGTGATTTTCTCCTCCTCAGGATTCTCGTTTTAGCAGAAATTATTTTCGATGTGTTCCAGCACTCTGTTTCAATACAGGAGGGAAACACATTCTTGATTGGCGAAGCATTATAAAAGATTTTGGGCAGAATTTGTGCAATGTTTTCTGGACTGTTGTAACTAATCCTAGGCCTCAAAACACGGGGAAAAAAGTGATGTAACGGAAAGAAACGATTTATATTATATCTTCTGGAGAAAAAGAAATGCGGGATCTTTCAAAGAGACTGCTTATCTGATATAATCTACATATATATCCATGCATGCATTTCCAGCTTTTTATGGAGTCCCTGGTGAGGCTGTAGCCAGGCAGCGCAGGGTCAGCCACATGCCGCATCGGAGGAGAGACGTACGCATGAAATTCATTTAATTCTGGATAATTCTGCTAAGATCTAGATAATATATTTGACACACTTTTTCATGCATTATTTCTGTTTATTGAACTAAACTGACTGAATATGTATTCACACTGTTTACTGTACCAGTACACGCTGTCATTGTTTTTGTTTTGTTCTGTGTGTTTTAAATGTTATTGTTATTTCCGTTTACACCCCCCCCCACCCAGTTTTTATCACTCAGCTGCTCTTGTCCAAGCTGTTTGATGCTCTTTCGAATCGCAGATCTGTTTCATGTGTGTGATTCTGTTTCGTTCTGGTGATTCTATGCCTGTCATTTACTAGCAGAATATGTCCTTTCCCCAAGATGCATAGAATTTTAAAGTATTTTGGATAAAAATCTGCCACAGCAGGAAACATTCAGTCAGAGATGTGTAGTCTTTTATTTTATGGTGCGGACATCTTTAGTGCAGGTATATGAAGCATAATATTTCCTGTGGACATTCATCTGTTTAAATGTAACTCGATATTCTCTTCCAGGACAAACATCTGAAAAGCTGCTGTAAATGACTAACCTGGACTCTACCCCTAACCTTACTGCCAGGTCCTCTGGAAGGGAAGCCTTTTGTGGATCTGTTGTTGTCGAGTTCGCTTTGGCTCACAGACCAGGAAGGCTGTAACACTCTGCCGTTTCTCATCATCATTTACAGTGACTTTATGCTTTACTTTGCCGGCTTAAGTGACCCCCTTACAACAAAGCATACAATCTACAAACAGCGGCATATATATTCTATCCATCCATTTTCTAAGACAGTGTTTCCCTATCCGGTCCTCAGGGACCCACAGATAGTCCATGTTTTTGGGAGGGAGCAAAAATGTCTGCAGACTGTCTGGCAGGGAAATGGGAGGGAGCAAAAATGTGAACTGTATGACAGGGAGCTGGGAGGGAGCAAAAACGTGGACTGTCTGGTTGGGAGCTGGGAGGGAGCAAAAACACTGTTCTAAGAAATTATCCAATACAGGGCCAAGGAGAGCCTGGAGCTTTATCCAAAGGAACAAGGAGCAGAACAACAGCAGGAGCAGAGTTCTAATCCCCTTCAGGACCCACACACAGTCACACACTGCGGGCGATTCAGAAATGGCAGGAGCAGAGTTCTAATCCCCTTCAGGACCCACACACAGTCATACACTGCGGGCTATTCAGAAACGGCAGGAGCAGAGTTCTAATCCCCTTCAGGGCCTACACACAGTCACACACTACGGGCCATTCAGAAACGGCAGGAGCAGAGTTCTAATCCCCTTCAGGACCCACACACAGTCACACACTGCGGGCCATTCAGAAACGGCAGGAGCAGAGTTCTAATCCCCTTCAGGACCCACACACAGTCAAACACTGCGGGCCGTTCAGAAACGGCAGGAGCAGAGTTCTAATCCCCTTCAGGGCCCACACACAGTCACACACTGCGGGCCATTCAGAAACGGCAGGAGCAGAGTTCTAATCCCCTTCAGTGCCCACACACAGTCACACACTACGGGCCATTCAGAAACGGCGGTTCACCTCGCTGCATGTTTCTGAACTGAGGAGAATCCTGAAGGAGCTCCGTTCAACCACTAAAGCACCCCGTACATTTTAATAATGCCCCATTTCAAAAAACACAATAATCATTCAAACTCTAAATAATAATCACACCTCAGGGAGGGAAAAAATTAAGATTAATACAGTGATAAATATAATGGAATGCAAACTTAGTGGGGATACTACTTTGGAGGGATTTATCCTAATACCAAGTTAAGTGGAAATATCAAGATAAAAAATTGTTTTTCAGAATAGCGACTGATTAGGACCAGTGTTTCCAAAGGAAAATTGATGTACAATAGGGCATATATGCTAATTTTCTTGACGCAGCGGACGCTGGGCAAGTTGTTTTATTATAATGCAAAAACGGCAAGTGAGACTTAATTTAGACCCATACTGTGGGTAAAGAATAGTTGTACTAATGGTATAAAAGAAGGTTTTTTGGCTGCTGGGGGGTTTATAGCTGAGGTTCACATCTTTCAATTGGATTGCAGTGGTTAACTGCGGGTGATGGTGGGGTTGGACAGAGGAAAGAGGAAGGATTTTCCGGTGTCAAATTCCGGATCATACTTGGCCTTACCGAGTCTCCATAGGCAGCCGGTATAATGTACTGGTGTCTTTTTGAGTCATAGCGGGGAGACAGTGAGCCAGGAAGACAGAGAAAAACAGAGGCAAATACAATATTGAAGCTACTGTACTCAGAAGATGGCTGTTCCGTTACACCCTTATTAGTGTTTGTGCCCCCAGAGTGTCACTCCACTTTGGAAAGTAACGATGCTATAGTGAAACAGAAATCTCCTCCATAAATTACATCGTAACAAAGGAAAGATATTAAACATTACTGACAGATGTCAGACCACAGAGGCTTGAAAAATCACTCGCAGATACAATTTCAAACACACACGGCACATAACGTGTGTATATTATCCATGATTAATGGGTACCTACCACCATATCACACACTCATAAACAACTGGGGCTCTACAGCTCTGCATGGAAGGACACGGTAATTTATTGACATTTTATTTAGTCTAGATGATAAATATGACATTTAAGAAAAATGTATGAGTACTAACATGGCTGCAATAACAACACAATGTCATAGCTTTTGGCATCTTATAATGGATAAATATGTGAGCAGTGAATCGATATGTGAATGATTTTTTTTAATGATTTCTGAAGTTTTTAGTTTGAATATGGTTTCCTTCCTAATCATATTTTATTTGGAGGTATTTTGAGCACGTTCAGCCTGCTGGAGGTCCCGGGGCAGACCCAGGACCCGCTGCAGAGATTCTATCTCTCCGCTAGCCTGGGAACGTCTTGGTATTCTGCGGAACTGGAGGAGGTGGCTGGGAGAGGGAGGTCTGGGCA
The DNA here is from genome assembly GCA_026777045.1 of Hyperopisus bebe. NCBI lineage: Eukaryota > Metazoa > Chordata > Actinopteri > Osteoglossiformes > Mormyridae > Hyperopisus > Hyperopisus bebe. Next base: position 7,629,683 of record JAODJW010000050.1, read on the forward strand.
TCCCTGCTTAGACTGCTGCCCCCGTAACTCGACCCCAGATTAGTGGCAGGATGGATGGATGGATGGATGGATGGCATACTGTAAAAACGTATTGCAGGATCCAGTCACTCCCACAATGTTAACTAGGATAAATGTTTAGAAGATGGATGGATGGATCTTAGTCGTGCTTGTTGGTCATCATTCTGGTCTTTACACTATAACCAGGAGCCTTTCATGCCGTAGGCTCAGTAAAAATATAACACCATTTAGACTGCGCATTGTGTGGGGCTCTAGAACCTATAAGCCACCCCGATTATTGTGTTTTCCACAAACACAAACCGTCCTGGACCCTGAATTCAGGCAGGTGGAGAGAGGAGACTCTTCCCCGTGGCTCTACAGTTTGGGGAAGGTGAGGCTGAGGCTATGGAGTCACCTGCAGCCAAAGTACCGCTACTCAGCATATACTCCAACTCAGCAGAAATGTAAGATACAGAGGCAGCTTCCTGCCATTCGCAGCCCCGCCTTTTCACGCCAGGCTCTCAAAGACGTATTTCACGACAGACTCCAACTTTCCAATGAGCTTCTCACTCCTGGTTTTCCAAATATCTTGAAACTTTGACGTTCAAAAAAAGTCACGGGAAACAGCAGGTTTCCTTGCTTCCTATGTCACATGGGACGTACATGACGGCAACGCACACCACTTTGTGATGTAAATCCAAGGTATCTAGACCGAAAATGTAGCTCCTTCAAAGCCCACTCGTCAGTCCGAGCGATTTTCTGGTCTGAGCAATTGCTAAGCCCTCAGGTGATGAGAATCGGCTGAACTCCCCTTGTAACCCCTTAGCGTAGCGCTTTCCTGTCACCAGGGCTTATGAAGCCTGGATTTTGTCGCCGTTGTACTCGAACGGGATTAATTTCGAGGGAAGATTCCACTGTGCTCTTCCCCCATACGCCTGAGAGCGAGGGAGCAGGAAAGAGCTTCCATATGGATCACCCTGCTCATTTACAATTATGAATGCTTCTTAGCGCCGAAATCCGGGCATGCTAGACCACTGTCTTCAGCTGATCCTCTGGTTCATTCAGCCTGGTTGTGCGACCTAGAGAAGCCAGCTACCTCTCAATAAGAGATACGTCCAGGAAAATATCTGATAGGATAGAAAAAATGCACTCACCATAAAAGCATGCTGGATAAGCCCTTCATTGGTTTTGAAACTCAGGACCAGAAACAAACTTACAAAACATTCAGCTCAATAAACATCCTCCTTCAATATTAAGTTATTAAGCTACTCAAGTATTAACTATTGTCTTTCCATTCACTACTATTGCCATTATTAAGTGCTCAAAGTCCATGTTGACTCCCAGACACAAAATAGAATGTTGTCTTCAGGCTTCCCAGTAGCATGGTGTCCCGTGAGTCTATTCACCATGCACCATTCACCCTTCACCGTGCACCATTCACCATGCACCATTCACCATTCACCACGCACCATTCACCATGCACTATTCACCATGCACCATTCACCATGCACCATTCACCATGTACTATTCACCATGCACCATTCACCATGCACCATTCACCATGCACTATTCACCATGTACCATTCACCATTCACCCTACACCCTTCACCATGCACCCTTCACCACGCTGCTGCTCGTCCTGCTTCACTTTTAAGCATTATTCTCCAAATTCAGTTTCAGTTTTACCACAACTAAAAAACATTTTTAAATCCCAATAAAGTACATTGGCACAGTAGCAATCGAAAAATAAATAAATAAGGCCGGTTGTTCATAACACCTACACAGATAAACCGTTTGCATGACACTAATGTTAATCCGAGTTTATGTTCTCTAATTGTGGACTTTCATTTTAATTATTTGTAAATTGGTAGGTTTCACTGGGAAACAAACACCTGTTTATGTTGTCATTATAACCTTGTAAAACTGTTTAATATGAGACAATTTCCTTTCCTATCTAGGAAGTCATTAACAAAAGAAATAATTTATGAACATTATTTCACATTTTATGGAACACAAGTGCCCCTTAATAACTAATCCTAAGAAATGATATGCAATTATGGGAACCAGCATGTTGGTATAACTGGTTGCATTATCTACAAAAGTACAGTGTTTTCTAGTTAGAAACAGCAATAGTAAATATTAGTACAAGTTACTATTACTTTGCTAGCAGAGTAAAATAGTTGTGTTGCAATTTATAATAGACTGTCAGATACACGAGAGATGCAGTCATCAAGAATTTATTGTGTTGGAGTATTTTATAGTCAAATAGTGCTTTTTGTGTATGTGAGTGATGTTTGACGCTATGGTCCCTTGAAAGCCAATCCAATTTATGAATCCTTATTCAAATTTTTACCGTTGCTAATGCTTCATTTATTCAGAGTCATAAATCACGCGGTTCAGTGCTTAAAATAAACACCGCTGGGCCTCTTCAGGGGTTTGTCCTGGGGAGTTTTCTGTCCCACGTGCGCGGTCGGTCTCCGTCGGCGCGTTCTAAAGGACACGGTGCATGAGCGTTTACGACTTGCAGGCTAACTGCAGTGTAGCGATGCTTCTTCAGCTTGGCCAGGTACGTCCTCCAAGGCCGACTTTTGTTTGGATTTTCATGGCTTTTACTCGCTGAAGAATGAGCTCATTCTGAGTAAGCTAGGAGGGCATTACTAGACGGTAAGGTTAATTTAGCACACTGAACGTAAACACAGACAATATTCAATAAGAAAAGCCGTCTCCTGCAATGTTCTGTAGCTGTGAATGACGTTATTGTCAGTCAATTAATGAAATATGCGCAGATTTTTTTTTGTTTATTCCATTGCAAAATTGTAAAGAAAAAAAAAAAAGTGTTGCTTCAAATAAATGGTCAATGACGGAGAGAGACATCGGTGAAAAGTTCCAGGATGATTGTGTCCGAACTTCTTCTGTATTTCTGCACATCACTTGTAATGAGTTATATGGGATGGCACCACAATGAATAAAAGAAACATTGCTTAATTGACGACTATTTAATATGAATCCCAAAGTGATGCATAGACTATGTCGCTAGTGTAAGGAGTTACGGAGCCCGGGTGACAGTGCTGACCTAATTTTTTTTCTTCCCCGTGGGTAGATTTGGGATTGGCCAGAAAGAAGAGCAGGTGTTCACCTACAAGACGCCTCATTTGCCAAGATCCCCAAGCAGTCCCATGGGAAATGTGTCCAAATATATATTGCAAAGTAGACCATGAGGCAGTCCTTCAAATAATATGCCATAACAAATGTCTCATGGCTTCTATCCAAAGCTACTTATCTGATATGCGTTCAGTTTAAGGATGGAGTGAAACTATGCTGTGTTTCCAGTAGAGAGTGTTTATAAAGAAACCACATTACTATATAAACATTAAGGTGAAAATGAAATGTGGCTCAAATTTTGTCTCAACAGTCATGTAGCTGTGGTCCAAATCCTTTTTCACAAATGCTTTTCGTCTGGATTCCTTGCGAATAATCGATCTAATTTGTTCTACCTTCATACTGACTGCATTCATTGCTTTTAAAAATACAATTAACTGAACAGAATTACAGAAATATCCCCTGATACCCAAACGACTGCAGAGAAGCTACAGTTTGACTTTGTACAATCCGTACAGTAAACAAACCACCAGCTCTCTTTGACTACTCTGTGAATAAAAAATGGCCCCAGTTAATTATCCGGAGAGGAATTCAACCTTTTCTCAGTGACTACCTCAATTGTCACTTCAGCCTAAAGCTGATGGGTATTGGAAGGTGAGGCTTTATAATTTCCCGGAATCAGTTTCGTCTGGGTGAAATTGAAATGAACTGTGTGTTTGTGTCTTGCTGGTAACCGGCGTTCCCATGTTGAACCACAACAACGTCCCGACACCTCTGTCTGACTTATAAAGGATTCAGATCTCTGCATTTCTGTGTACTTAAAGAGCTCTAAAGCAGTTCATTGATTGCCTTATCAGAGCAGCCCAGCGGTGATAGTAAATGGATTTGGTCCTGGAGTAACGATGTTTATACACAAAGAGCTGTGCTGACTGTAACAAAGGGACGAATCCTTTATCATTGTAATCACCTGAGATTGACGAAAGTAAATAGACAATCAATCCTGCCTTTTCACACACTTTAGCCCATTATGGAAAAGAACAACAGCCTTTGTTTTACGGTGCAGAAGGACTGAGTGTGAGAGATGCTGAGGACCAGGACATCCAGTCCTTTATTAAGATAGAACAATCCACACACAATGCAGGCAGGCACTCTAGAAGCTGCACGTCTGCTCATTAATACTGCACTAATGAGACATTATTACTAATTAACTGGAATGATGCACTGACTTTAAGCTTAAAACTCAGACGCCTCTTTACAATGCGCTACAATATGTGTATATTTATATATAAAGAGTAGCAATGTAAGAGGGTCAGCTTTGTCACACTTGTGTAATTAAAACCTTGTTCCTTATTAGATATAGTTAATTACTAGTGATTTCTATTTACCAAAAGGTTTATAAAAAGTTACGTAGGAAGAGGTGTTACTTAAAGAAAAACTCACTTCTGCATAGGACACCATCTCAAAGCCATCACTTAGAAGTGTAGACACTTGAGACTATTTTGGGTGAGGCAAATTCTGCAACAACAGCAAGGGGAACATATTTACCTGAAACATACGTAAGGTTTATGATGGGTTGAGACACTGAATATAGGTTATTTGAGAAAACACGGATGTTCAGCCAAGCTTCAGTAAACACAGAAAGCACAAAGAATACATTAAGCACCTTGGAGAGAATGTGCTGTTTGCTCTCAGTCAGTCAATAAATATGAAAATCCCAAGAACAGACTTAATCCCAAGAAAATTTAGAAACTTTTTTTTAAAAAGCATCAGTTTTTAGTTGTTTCAGTTGAGTTCTCCTCCCGTTCGAACTTTGCGAGCTGACATACACTCTTGTTTGTCTGCAGGGGATTTTAGATGGCATCATAAATTAATAGCACACCTGCAATCAATTATGTTATTTAGACCTCAGTACAAGTGGATCTTAACAAACCTGTTTAATCAGGATGTTATTTTTCTTGAATGCGCAAACATTATTAGTAAAGAAAAATGAGAAAATATAATGAAGTCGCATTGGCAAAGCAGATTAATTTACTTATGAATTTATAATGATAACATTTTGCATTATAACACAATTACGTACTGCAAATGCTCTAAGGAGAGTTGTATTTAATCTTCAAACTTTACCACTTAAGCAACACAAGTTGTTACAAGGTCCTCATCAGCACAGGCTACGTCCTGCTTGAAATGCAAGCAATTATTTACTTTGTCATTTAAATTTGATTAAAGAGTGCAGGCTTTTCATTAGTGCCAGGTCTCAGATTTTGAGCTGAAAGTTGATACGATTCAGTTTTGTAATTTATTCCACTCTTTTTGCTTCAGTGTTGTTTCTTTGTTGCCTTGTTGTTGAACGTCAGATTGAATAAACCCACTATCAACCTAGTAGTGGACGAAAAGAAGGGTTTTATTTGAGAATTTGCTCAGATTGTAATCTAGGGGAAGGAAGCAAACATATTTGGTAGCCTTAGCTGTCCAATGGGCTCTCATACCCAGCTGGAACTGCATGTATTCTTTGAAAGATCCACATCACAAAGAATCCCAGTTTTCAGATAAATTCATTATAACAATTATCACACCAAAATAGAACTTTGCATCTTTTGAACACTACATGCATTTGACACGTTGTCAAAATAAAGGGACAAAAGATATGTTGTTTTATGTCATTTATACTGAGTGACATATTTTGCTGTCAGCGTTCCCAATATGAAGGATCTGAATCTATCTAATCTCAGTTGAACTTTTGCTAAAGAACGCATCGCGGCATTATCCGGCGTTCGTCGCTCGTGTCCTCAGGGAGTCGGCAGCCCCTGGACCGATGTGGCTACTGATCTGAGATCAGCCCCGTTTCTGGGGACTCGGCCGACACTGGGTCAGCCTCGGCAGCCACACGGATGCCGAATGACACCGGAGGGCCGACACAGGAACCGTGTCCCATTAATCCGCGTGCTGTAGGTGCACGTGCTCCAAGCCCCAGGCCACTGTGGCCATCTGTCACATGGGGAAGAAGAAGCCTGTGTGTTTTTCACATGCGTTATGCCGCGCTTACACAGACGGTCTCAAATGTGACCAGCAGGGGGCACAGCAGTTAAAGACTTCTGAGACCATATAGGTGCCCGTCATGAACATAATGCCGGGTGACTGTTTCCTCTGAATACTCAGCACTTTATTAAATGTGAAACAATTCAAATCCACTCCGCAACAGTCAACCCTGCTCCTCTGGATCCCTCACATGGCTCTCGCTCCGCTCTACTTACGCGTGCCTTGATGATGTCATTTCCTGGAGAGCGCGGTAGCCTGTAACATTACAGCTTACGACGCCACGGTGGCAGTTCAATTTTTGTCTTTATGTACAATGTAGCTGCATGGTCATATTAAAATCCCAGCTGTGTAGTTAATTTGGGTTAATTCATGTAAGGAAATGGTTCTCTGTGGAATCTTCTCCTATAGCAGATTAGCAGCTTAGCAGATGGAATTAGCATCTTGCACATCCAGGGCTACTGGATGATATTCCCGCCTTCCACGAGGTCACCGTGCAGAATGTGCGCCCTCCTCCTTGTTGTTTGGGTCAATGTGTTTGTGAGAGCCACTGGCATGCAGCCTGAGGTGGGCACTACCCTATCCCTACCCTATCCCTAACGAACCTCACGATCACTGCAAACCTGTCTAGGCCAACAAATACTGTGCACTGTGATCCTGCTCTGGAAAAGCAGTCAGAAGATGGATGGATGGATGGATGGATGGATGGATAGATGGATGGATCTCTGATTCACAGAAAAATATCTATGATGGATTCAGACTAGTTAGTATATCAAAAACCAGACGTGGGGACTCCAGTCGCAAATTCGCAACTTGACTCAGAATCAAGTCACAGATTTGATGACTTGTGACTCAAATCAGCAAAACTGATGGAAAGACTTGGACTCGACTTCGATTTGAGGGCAATTACTCGAGACTTGGACTCCATTTGGACTTGAGGGAAATGACTCGAAACTTGGACTTGACTTGGACTTGAGGGCAATGACTCGAGACTTGTACTCAACTTGGACTTAAGGGCAATGACTTGAGACTTTTACCCAATTTGGACTGTATGACTTGAGGAGACCTGAGGTTATAGTCCCCCTCTGGATACCATAACATTTATTTTACAATTTCAGTGTATATTAATTCTCCTCTGTCTGTATTTTCAATTGGCTGAATGCAAGGTCTCCTGACGTAGCTTGTGGGAAAGATGCATCACTCCCTACATGCACATGAACATAAAAACTGAGGACAACCATGAGTGAAGACTCTTATTTCAACCTATGCCTGCCTATAAAGAACATATCCTGTGATGTACTGTGGTGAGTTTTTGCTGCAGTGAGTTTTAATCACGAATAAACTGAAATAGGCAGGGATTCAAGTTACATGACTCAGAACTCAACTTGGACTTGAGTCTTGCGACTCAACTTGCGACTCGACTGCAAATATGATGGAAAGACTTGGACCCAACTTGTACTCGAGGGCAAATGACTTGAGACTTGACTCGGATTGTGATGTTTTGACTTGAGACTTGACTCAGACTCACCAAGCAATGACTTGTTCCCATCCCTATCAAAAACATCTCCTCACTGTTGCCACAGAGGTTCTGCCACTAGTAGATGATATCTGATGCAAGTCTTGCTCTTGATGCTGACTCACCTTCTTGGCCTGTCTCCCTTGATCCCCCCCCCCCCTCGCCACCTCCCCATAAATTATCTGGAAAATCACTAGAAATGGAGTCTCGCTGCCTCTACCACTCCATCACCTGACAGCCCCAAACAGTAATCGCCTCAGAATGATGTTGCCTGTCCAGTGGTCCATTACTCCCCAGGCTTCTTCACACCTTCATGCTCTTGCCAGAGGATAATTTGCTTCATATAACAAGGGCACGTATTTGCACAATTACATAATTACACTTTTTATGTACCTATAAAAATTACAATACCTATTAAATAGTAATTCAGTAACAAAACAATAACACCCATTTTCTGTAAATAATACCTATTTAAGTACCATTCAATATCTATCTACTAATCCTTTTAATGCAATATTTATATACTGTATTAATTGTCATATTCACCCACCGATTGTTAATGTTTTCGCAGAAATTATGATATTTGATACTGTGTATTGTCTTTCTTTGTCTTGTTGTGTGTACTATGCAGCCTGTAATCACAAACAATTTCATCGGGAATAATAAAAATTTTCTTAGATACTGTATAAACTGTAGTATGTTTTGTCCAGAGTAGAGTTTCCCTGGGCAATATTTGATGAATAAACACTGTTTAATGTCACATAACAAAAAATGACAGATAAGAGCCAGCTTCACACATGAATCCAATGAAAGATACAAAGCATTGTCCGTATTTACGGAATCTCAGTGAATGGTCACTTGGCACCCATTCTGACGGTATGAGGAGCCGATCCAGCACAGTTTATTCCTGGTGACAGCAGTCCTGCGTTTGAATAGATCTGCCGCTCAGCATTTTTAGGTGTCAGTTAAAGTGCACCTTATATTTTCATTAAGTCGCTTGAGACTGTATAAAGAAACAATCATAACTGGCACTGCAAAATAAATCTGTCCTGAAAGAAAACATAACGCAGGAATTAATTTGTCTGTGGTGGAGGAGACGGTATGCTATAAATAAATAAATAAACGGAACTGAGTTTTTGAGTTTTTTATGCATATTTTGCTCTATAAGAATTTGCATTACAAACACACCCTTTTGTTCCTGTTATCAGCAAGAAAAAAAGGAAGATTATTGGGGCCCAGCTTCAAAGCGAGCCGGAAATCTGCCTTTGCAGGTTTCTCCTGCCTTCTGAACAGGTCTCAGGCACTGTGCAAGTAGCTTACAGACAGAAACCCTCTTTTTGAAATTATCCCAATATTCTGAACGCGATAGCCGAAAATGAAATGAACAACTGAGCAGTGAAGTATCGCAGGATAATTCTGCACTTCAGTACCAATATATGCACAAAGGCATCGCGTTGCATCACCATTTTAATAAATACGATTACTAAATTAACAATTTACTCAGTTTTACTGTGGTCTGGATAGTATACTATGAATAAAGATGCCATTTTTCTATGAAAATGAAGTTATTAATGCTAATCACAACGGAAAATGGTCTAATTAAAATGAACTTGATACATATCGTGGTTATAATGCGAAATGTGGCTACTGCCACCATTTCTTGAATTAGTTTTATTAAATTACCTGTATTATAACAATGTGAATGACTCTCATATTTGGATGTACCCCCACCCCCCACATCAGCATTGCCATCCAACAGCAACTTTTTCACAAATCATGATAAATCGCATGACACCAGATATGTGTAAATGTCTTGCCTGGTAAATATTAAGCTTGGTAACAGCAAATTCTGGTCAGAGGGAAAATCAACATGATACCCTGAATGGGAATAGAGAAAAAAATATAAAAAAAGCTCAGCTCAGAGAGCTGAAAAGCTGGAATGAAATGCTTCAGTGATAATTCACCGTTGAAATTACCCTGAAAGGTCTTTAGAGGAATAATGCATGTTTTTCCAACCAGAATTTTGTAACGCTGGGAGTGTAGAAAATGAGGAGAGTTGCACAGCTGTGATTTTGTGTCAGGATGAGTAGTGCGCAGTGTCGGCATAGCAAACACATGAAAATGTATCTGGAAATGTGATGCTATTCTTTCAAATAATGGGGAGTTAAAACTGAGTTTATGTTTGGTGACCTATCCAGCCTCAAAAAGGACCTATAGAGTTTAAGGGTCACATTTACGTGGTATGAATATCAAGGCATCTTCATTTTTGTATATTAAACTTATATTTTGTCATGGGTATAAATCAGTCACACTTCAAGAGTGTACAGCCTTCTTACACTTTTAGACAAAATGTATACTTGACTACTGCATAATTTCAGTACTGATGCTGTGATATGAATTATACACAACAGTTTATTTCACAGGCCAGTTACGAATGTGCAGAGTTCATTCGTGCAAAGGCCGCATAATATTTTTTATCCATTAATATTTCCTTTCATTCTCATGTATAGTACCTGAACCCTGTAAAAGGTATCACCATGACAACTTGGGCATTGTAAACAAAGACAGGTTACATGAACAAACACAATGACTTACAAGATATTTAGAGAACATGCACTGTTTGATTATCTTATAAAAATACATATTTTATTACATACTATACTATCTTGTCTTTATTTTTATTTGCATCACTCAAGGAGATGCTAACACAATCTCGTCGCACTGATGTGTACAATGACAACAATCAATAACTAAATTGAATCATAATCATATATAACCATAACTAATAATAAAAGACAAAGGTAGCTGTAATGTGTTTATTAAAGCTATTAAATCAATTTACTGCATCACTTGTCCTTGTGGCTGGTCTGTTGTCTGTATAACAGCTAGCAAAGTTTGGAAAGTTTGGAGGTACTTCAGTGCATTTCAGCTCATACAGTAAGTGATCTGGGACTTACGTGAGATAGTACTACACTCTGTATAGCTACAGAGCAGTATTTTACCCCAATCATAAAACCTAATAAACAATGCATGCTCAAACAATAATATGAATCCATTAAGCTTGGCTGAGCTCTTTCAAAACATCTAAAAAGTGGTTGCAAATACCTAAAAAGCAAGACCTGCACTCAACAATTTCAATAAAAAATACTCAGGTACTTTCGTACGGACAGTAACCGATTTCAAAGCAAACTTGAATGTCCTGCTTGTCTTGTGTTTCATTTCAGTGTATGTTAGTGAGACCGTGCTTCTGGAGAACACACAGCATTATTAGGTATGTCAGCATGGCGAACCGCGTAATCTCACTGGCTAGTGACCCCCGGCAGCTGGGGAACGTGTGACTGACGAGACAGGCCCTCCATTCAGGAGGCCCCGCATTGTGTCTTTTCTCCCCCAGGATATATTCAGCAGCTATCAGCTTCAGCGTTTTGCTTTTTTGAACTTAATCATATATCCAATATTGGCGAACAAACTAAAGAACTGTTGAATGCTAAGATATTTTGGGTTGAAATACAATGCCCTCTATTGTTAGGTCACCCCACCTTCGCCCCAGTTGTATAAACCTTTAAGTCAGACTATCATGTGATGTCCTGTAAATTGATGTCATTGTATGTTAAAGGGTAAAAGCACGTTGATAAATCTGGTGAAGGACGGACAAAATGACAGGAAATACCCCAGCAATTATTTCCATCCATCCATCCATTATCCAACCCACTTATCCTACTGGGTCGTGGGGGGTCCGGAGCCTATCCTGGAAGCAATGGGCGCACGGGGCAGGGAACGACCCTGGACGGGGGGGCCACCCCATCGCAGGGCACAGCAATAATTTAGTCGGCGAAATAAATAAATATAATAATCCGAGAAGAAAATGCCAGGTGTGGGTGGATGAGTCAGAAGCCATATTTGGACTATCTGAGCAACAGTAAACAGCCTCTAAGCCCACGCTAAGATGTGCTGACTCATCGTAGTAACACATATGCTTAGCCTGCTTTTCAAAAGCACGGAGGAAGGCACCCGTAATGTTGCGGTAGTGGCCCGCTCCATATACGTCGCTTAAAACGGGCATGCTATTATGTGGCTACACTGGACAGCGGCGGACGGCGAACGGCGCCCACTTCCAGAGGTAAATCGACATTAATCTGCCCTGTCACTGTAGCTGGTGCTGGGAAGGCCTCCGCAGTTCATTTTCATGCAGAGGGGCGGCGGGACACAGAAATCACCGGGGATGAGGAATAAACGGCAGTGACAGCACTTATCCCAGTAGGAGTGGGGGTCAAAATAGAACTGTCTGTCTACATTTTGAAATATACCTCGCCGCGGCCTCCTCAAGCATGCGGCAGCGGGATGAGGAGCTGGTAAGCGCTTGCCTCTTCCCCTCCTTTTAATCGATATGCCAGAGGCCTGTTCCTTCCATTCTTTCTTGATGAATAGCCATAGCCTGCGAGGGTACCGGAGGAATATTAAAAGGTCCGTACCGTGGGCCCATGAAGTTCAGATGCTTCTGGACTTCCTGGCTCAGGATGTTGGGTCTCGACATCAGGACCTTTAAAGGGCAGAGCGATTTGTTGCTTGAGTCCCGGTTACTAAAGAAGGCTGCACCATCCTGAGTACTGTTTTTCCTTATATAACTCTGTAAGCGAGTCCCCCAACTTGCGGGGAAGAATATTGGGGGCTGGTGGCGGGATTGGCACTCCAGCCTCGGTAAAAGCTTCACACAGCTCTTGCAATGCAGGCAGGACTCTCTTCTGCTTTCCGTGGGAGTGGCATGTTCCTGGACTTTGCAAAAGATCATGGGTTTGCGGCTCACTGGATCCTGCTTCCTAAGCGCTGAGCCACGTCATTGGACTTGGTTCTCCAGTACTGGAGAACTGGAGTACTGGAGTAAGGAGATCGATCACATTCTAATGGGCAGATGCTGGAGGCTCCGACAGAACTGCAAGGTCGACAGAAGTACCCAGTTTGTGAATTCAGCTTAGGTCCAGTAGGCTACCACCTACTAGGAGAATGAGGCTGGACCTGGTCAGACTCCAAGATCACGCTGTTTAGTTTTCATGCATGTTTGTGTGAGGAACTTGCAGACTTGGGTGTGACTGCCAATTGAAATGTGCTAAATGGGCTATCTTTGCTTCCATTTGCGAGACAGGCATCATCTCAGCCGACTGAGAAACAGGACTTTTTGTCTCTATCTGGAAAGGGAAAGGTAATCACCTCGATTGCGGCAACTACAGGATAACAT
>JAODJW010000050.1:7656400-7671976 GCA_026777045.1 Hyperopisus bebe
AAGCCTCTTTGGGGCATCTCCACGCCGTAACTCTCCTGGCAGCACTGAACCCAACGTTTGGCATTGGCATGAGTGACTAAAGGTTTGGTGATGGCGGCCTAACCATGAATATCAACCCTTTGGAACTCCCAGTGAAAGCTTTTGGTGGAAACAGGAGAGTCGAGGTGCACATTTAATTCTGCAGTGAGTTGGGCAGCTGTGATTTTATTTTTTTTGGATACTATCTGGGTTAACACCCAGACATCCCTTTCAGACAGTACCCTCTTGTGTCCACAGTTATCCTACTGGATGTGGTCTGTCCTTCGTGGTGGTATGTCGGCATTACCCTGAATACCATGGCTCTCGATTCACCACAAAGACTTGCTGTCCTGATCACCAATGTGCCAGCGAGACGCGCACCATCAATCTGTCCTCTTTTGAACTCTGATATTTCTCACATTATGTTGAGTGGATTGCAATACTTCATTTATATCCCTGATTCGGCAGAGTGACCCCACCATTGGGCCCTTGAGCGAGGCCCTTAACCCATATTGCCCCAGGGACTGGCTGACCCTACTGTCTCCTCTACCCCAGTTCCATGAGGTGGCCTCCTGGGATGCTTTTCCAGCTGTCCTGAAGGAACTTCCACATATGCTGAGCTCTTATTGGCCACTTTTCCTTCACTTTCTGGTCAAACTCCTCCAAAACCATCACTACTGTGTTTAGGTCAGGTGACCAGGTCATGTGATGTGACACTATCACTCTCCTTAGTAGACGGCTTAGCGTGTCCAAACTTTACTGTATAACAGTAAGTGTTGATGTACATAACCTCTTCTATAAACATATGGTTTTTGTATGATTGAGAGTATCTCACTGAAGTTTATTGTCACCATGTCCTCCAATTGTCAGTCAGTCCAGCAGCATTCAGGATAATCATTCACCCGTCTTTCTTAACTGATATTCCAGTGCAGAGTCCTGGCAACCTGGCTTTCAGCTCAGAGGACAGGGGGCAAGATGCCATGCCACCCAGGTGCAGTTTTGATGCTGCCAAACAGAAACTCAGAATACAGGAGCGGCAGATGATATCTGAGCCGTGGGAGGAACGATCCCTTCTCCGCTTAGATGTCCTTCTCTAGCTTTTCTCTTACTTTCAGACTTTTTCATTGAATCCCACCAGTCGAGGATTTGAAAGGCACCAAAAGTAGATCTTAAGGACCTTAAATTGATACTTAACTTTCAGAAATCTTAAAAGGCTTTGCCAGATGAATATTTTATCAGAGCCACCCGGGGTCGGAATTCATCTTGCTAGAGGAAGCCAAATTGCTTTCTTTTTGATTAAAGGCTTTCCCGTTGCTGCCATGCGTAACCTACGTGGGGGTGTACCGCTTTAATTGGTCTTCAGCATATGTGTTTATGCTGGTAAAACAGCCAGATTAACTAGAAGAGAAAAGAAATTGGCTTTTTCAGAGAAATATGTTGTAAATAACTTTGTCGTGAGCAACGAGCCACAAAATGCTGAGGCGTGGTGTGTTGAAGGGAAGGAGTTACTGTATACAGTATTGCCTAGAAGTGATGCACCTTGGGGACAATATGGGGGCGGAATCTGAATCAGACGCCCAAGTCCACACAAAACCCATGATCACATTGTCACTTGGCCCACTAAGAAAGATCCAGTTCCTAAAAATACTGTTCGCTTTAGCGATATTTTTTCAAATCTCATTTGAACTTACCTTGAAAGCTTATCCTGCAAATTTGCCTTCTAATACAGTAAATAATTTTTCAATTATTAAAAATACAGCTAAATTATTGTAACAATATGCAGGGCAAATGACTCCAGGGCAGGTATTTGGTCAAACAAAAGGGGTTTTATTTAATCGGGGCCTTTTTCTTCACTTGGCAAATGTACTGTAACTTGCGTCATTGGGTCATACAGGTTGCTGCGCTAAACCCAGATAAACCAGCAACTTTTGAAAAACCGTCTGGACGCTCGGACAGTGGCCCAAAAAGATGATGCTTCTGGGGAAACCAGGACATACGGTAATTCTATCGGTGTGATGGTTCTGTTTGGACCACCTTGGCCCACGACGCTCAAAATCAGTGTCATCGAAGTCATGAAGGTCCACAACCAATCTACTCACTCTACAGGTATACACATAACCACCGAAATGGTTTCATTCTCTGTGGAATCTCCCATCTCCCAACTTTCATGAAACGTGATCAGCAAGGAAAAATTCAATAATATGTAGAAGGGATACAGTAATATTTAGATGACAAGAAGGCGATTTATTATGTATAATCTTGCCTGATATTCTGGAAAGCCAGTCTTTGTTGCAAATCATTTATCAGCCTAATACCATAACCTTGGCCTAGTTCAAATGTAAGACATCCTTAGCACTGTGACAGAACCATCCCAAGTGCAATTTGAAGTTAACAGCATCGTTCCCCAGAGAATGAAATGGCTGTCGACTGCCAGGCATCAAGAAAACATCTGAGAGCTAAAAATACGGTAGAAAAAAAAAAATCCCGAAACCTTGCTATAAGCATTGTTATTGTGGCTTATTTATTTATATATGTGCTTTATTTCATCTTGTGAGGCACGTCAAAGGAAGTACATGGACGGAGGTGACTGGATCCGTATCAACAGTGACAAGTGGGAAAGAAAACAAGTAAACTTGCCTCGCTGTGGCCGGCGGAGGAAGCACCCTTTGAAGTGACAAGCAGCGTCTGGCAGAACTGAAGCGACCTTTTCGTTTCGGTTAAGTTTTACTGCAACCCGAGACATTTTACTTTCCCGGAATGTGGCGTCGCCCGACAGCCACCATCTAACGCCAACTTTAAATTAAAGATCAACAAACATGACCCTAAGCTTGCAATCAATAAAATAAAATAAAAATGTTATGCCTACTACCACAGTCGCTTAACATTTCAAGATGTAGAACTGCTGAGTAATCATTGTATTTGTTTAGTCCTTTTTTTATAGAAATAGGCTCTTTTTTTCATGGAAAGGTTTGGGGGCATGTTGGACGTCTCAGGGAGGAGGTAACATCGAGTGACGAGCCCACCCACTCAATACATCTGTTCCGCATTCCCTATGTGTTCCAGAGCAGTGTAGATATTCTCTAGATACTTCTCTAGAGTGAGTACTACGGCATTTCTATGACCGCGCTATCCCCTCACTTTTTAAAAACTTTTCGACCTCCCTCCCCTACTCACCTCGCTGTGCATAATGACTTTTAAACGTATGCATGGCCCCCCACAGGCTAGCAACTGTTTCATTAATATTTCAGCAGCTCGATCGTAAGCCACGCCAACAATAGTTTGCAGGAAGGATTGATGACATCATCTTACGAGCCTCAAAACTCTGGCTGCCTCCACAGCACGACATCTAGAGATCTCAACACGGCCAGCCACGAAAGCGGTGGACGGTGCCGTTTATCCGCAGTAGATACGGCCCAGGTGACATTTCCGTTATTTTTCCCCCTCCGTCCTTCGCCGGACGAGTTTATGCATATTTATCGGAACGGGGCTGCGTCGGAGCAGATGTGCGCGGGCTGTTATGTTTCTGCAGATGGGGGAAATCGCCGCTGTCACTTCGGAACGCAGACTTGGCTGTAGATGAGTCGCTTTCGCAGCCAAAAGCGCAGAGCGGGGTTGCAGGGAGAGGGTACTTTTCCAGCGCGAGACTCAAACCATGCCAGCTGGTGTAAAAACACAGTCAGGCTCCGCTGAAAGAAACTACACGATTCTCTCGTCTCCCCTCTATTATTAATCAAATCAGACAGATACGGCGCTTTCCTCTTTAATTAATAACTATCTGACGTTTAAACTCTTTTGCGATAATTAATTTCTGTTGTGACATTGGCAATGGCATTGCAAGCTGGAGGACATGTTAAGACAAGTATTTAAAATGGAATACAAATTGAATTAAACGTAAGTTATTTTTCCCTCAAAAGCTGTGTACTTGTGTTTAATAGTTGTAGAAAACAACCCGTCCATCCATATGCCGAATCCCATTCAGGATCACAGATTATCTGGATCCAATCACATGCAGGGCATAGCAGAGGGGTAGAACCAGGACGGGATGCCCATTTTTCTTTGGAATCCTACATAAGCATGATACCACAACACTAAGTAGTACAAAACATCCATTTGAACTAAAGACACTGTTATTTTATTTTTTATTACGAGACCTAAGACCTACCTTAACCTACTTTGATCCACTCCAGCAATACAGAAACACTGTTTCCAATAATAAACAGACAGGAGCATTTTAAAAAGACCTGTTGGTTTTATTTTCACCTTATGCGAGCAGATATGTCTCAATGTACTGACTCCAGTACAAATATAGAACCACGTGCGAAGTCTTCAGTGTGTTTAAAATCAATAAATATATGCACACGTAGCGGCAAAGCCTAACCTCGGTGGGAAATAAAGCACTTTGGCTGTACATGTTTTATTCAGAAAACTTTTGCAGGAGCATCGATTTTTAAAGTACAAGATTGTATACCGCTGACCCGGCTCTTCAAGGGCTGCTGCCCCTCGACGGAATTTTCCGAAGTGTTACGAGCGGGGGGGGAGGGGTTCGCCGAACATTAAAACCTCTGCAAATCCCCGTGAACAGGGCTTCCTAAATGAAGGAAAGAGGATCGATCGCGGTGGGGGGCAGAGGATTCAAGAGAATTCAGACAGGGAGGTCGAGACACACAAGTGGATCTTGGACTCAGTGATAGTGTCAATGTGCAATCAAGCCAGTACATCTGCATCGGCATATAATTTTAGACTTCACTGAAAACAGACTGAGATACATTGAAAGTAACAAAGTAATAAATAACCAAGAAATAATAATAAAAAAAAAAACAATAAAAGATTTTTGAGCTCATATATGGAAGCAACAGTGAGGTGCATTGTGGGTAACTATTAAGTTTTGCTACACACCTTGGCATCTATATATAAACAGAGGGCATCATGGGAATTTAGATGGCAGGCAGACTCTGGGAAGGAATTATTTAACATTAATTCCAGGGAATTCATGCTGCAACCAGCAGCGTTAATTACACACGATTTCTTCATCTGACAGTGAGTGGTCCTGTTCCCACAGATGGCCGGTCAGATCCCCACGGGCCACCTCCGTTTTGCCGGATGACACGAGACACCTCTCTGGGGGGGACCCCTTGTACAAACACAAACCATCAATCACCTGATCCTTCCCCGATGGGGCCGCACCATCATTCAATCGGTCCACAGGTCACTGACACCGGCCCCAGCCAATCCTATAGGTGACAGGCGGCTGCCTAAGGCGCCAACTTCTAAGGGGGCGAAGACGTGCCAGCTAATTTCACTTTGCTTCAGACAGGGGGCGCCAGCGGTGATGCTCACCCACAATGGCAAGGACCGGTACTGACCGACACCTCTATATACCCATCTCTCTCAGCTCTCACTTTCTGCATTTTGAAACACATCGCTTACGAAAAATTTAGCTTTTGTTTACAAAATATTTCTCTGAGGAAGACACTTTCTTCTTATATTAATTAATGTGTCTCTGGGTGGCAGCTTTTCATGCTTGCCAGCTTTTTATTTTTGAGGACACCCATAGCTTAACATGTGAGCATGTCCATACAAATACAGCAAAAAGAACATAATAAAATGACATGTAGATATAATTAGAAAAAAACAGCAGGCCCCCTCCTATCTATCTATCTATCTATCTATATAAATATGAATTCAAACACATTCAATATAGGCTAAACTACATTGTCTAAGTAAATGAACTTCTCGTGTACATGAATGCCACATAAAGTCTGGATCGCACATTTCAGACTCTGTAAACATCCGATACTGCCGTTGCTTCAATTATTTATGTCGTGATTTTCCTCTGTGACATACGGCGATATTAAAAGACAACTGATGAAAGGCAAACACCTGCAGATAAAATGGCAGTTTATTTACTTTGCTTAGCGCCCGAATCCGCCCTGGCACACATTAGGAGAACATCAGCATCCATAACGACCCTCTCGACAATATTTCATTTACAGCACGATTATGGTTATTCCCCGATGTGTCACATTTTCGCTAATAAAGTGAATATATGACAGTGGCGGTTTAATTCGGTTCCCGGCCGGGGTAGATGAGGAGCAAACAGAGCCAGATCTCGCCCAAATTGCTTCTGTCCATAACAGTTTGGCCGTGCTGGAGAGGAAGGCGTTTAGATGTCAGCCTGGCCACTCTGGATCGGGGCTTGCTGTCACTCAGTGACACCTGTGGGTATTTTCCGAGACGCCCCCGTCTTGTTTGCTAATCTGACTGCGTGCCAAAACACCTCCCCCTCCCCCTGCTCCTTTATAGCTAATGCGAGATTTAAAGAAAGGCAAGAATGTGAAATGAGAGGGGCTGGATCCTAACAGGGGCACCGTTATTACAGATATAATCGTCAAAATTATACAAGTTCATGAGACATCTTTCAGGCTTGGCTCCGATAAAAAAATGTTTAACTGTTTTTTTTTTTTTTGTTCCTTGTCATTATTCGGCTGTCATTGTGACTTCACTTTCCAAATGACAGCTGTGAAATGCATTTGCGAATACTTATTAAAAAAAAAAAAAAAAAAAGGTAACAGGGAAACAGCGCCTGGTTTCTCGAAACCAGCTTTGGCAGTAAATGAAACAGCAGTCTCTTTTTGTGTTAGTCCCTTGTATTGTGGAATCTACAACAATGTAGAATGCGGGAAAGAAAGATCTACGGCAACCTCGAAATAAACCCGAGATCAAGTTTATTCATTCGTCTTCCATACCACTTATCCTATACAGATCTGTGGCGCACATCCCAGATACGATGGGTGCAGGGTAAGGAATGACCCAGAACGGGGAGCCAAGCAGACTGAGCTGAGATGGATTAGTCTTCTTTTATTTAACTTACTCTGTATGGAATACAGGGCAGTGATATTTAAAAAAGAGCATTATTTTGAGAGGTACTGGTCAGATTGGTATGTCATATTTTCCTATAATTGATGCATATACAGAATATGGCATTTTGTAATCCGGCACACTTCTTGCACACGTTTGCATGTTTTATTGAGTTATTTCTGCGTCACTTATACAATGTCCTGTTGAATATTTAGATACTAAAGATTATCATCATCATCAGCAGCAGCAGCAGCATCAATATAAGGGTATAAATAAGAGCAAATAACAAAAATTAGATTTTGAGTTCAGATTAAATCACCCACAATAATACTTACAGTTCTGGAATTCTGTGTGTTTTTCTGTCTGTGCTGTGGCTGTTATTCGTGCAAAAATGTGCTCCATCAGCAAAACTGCAGGATTATTAACATGCAGGATTTACTACACTGCAGGTTATACTATAATGTACAACAAGAGGGTGGATGATTAAGTAATGCGTGTGACATCGTCAGAGAAATCGCAGGTCAAATGAAAAAGAAAATTATGTTAATTATACATTAGCAACATTATAATGAAATGCATACTGTATATATTCAATCTGACACAATTTATTTTTTTATCCCTGCACTTAAAACTTGCAATTTTACACAATATATGAATGTACAACATATACATATAATATAATATATATACATATACATATACATATACATATAATATATATTAGTGAATGAAAATGTCCTACACCCCTGATGTGTACCAACGTGATTCCCAAACATCCACTCAGGGGTGCCTCATCCATTCCACTGCGTTCCTTAAATTTCACCACCAGTTCGATTAATTAATTAGCTTAATTAGTTAAATAACTCAGAGAGGCACTGATTAGCCGAACAAGATGGGGTAGTAGTCAAGTCAAGTAAAAAAAAAATGCATGTGTGTTTTAGATGGTTGTTGCAAATTTTGGGGTGACCTTTGACCTTAGGAGAGGTTTTGAAATGACTAAGCTGGCACACTTTGATAGACACCATATCATAGTTATACACCAATATGAGAATCATTCAAATATCATTTTCTTTAGGTGTTTAAGTCTTTTGCCCAGTACTGTACACTCATACTGAGTATGATTCTGATACTTTCTTACAGGGATTTGTTTACATTACTTTGGATTACACTGTTCCCTTTGGATATATATGTATTATCATATATTTTCAAAACCCTAGTATTGCTTGCAGAAAGGTTTTCCTCTACATAGACACAGTTTAAGCAAAATGAAGGCGACATCTCTAAAAATAACTCAAATTCACGTTCGTTGTGCTTTGCGTAATCGTCATAGCTCTTTAAATCTTCCCTTTCCATGCCAATTCAATAATACGATATCAATGTGATCTTTTGACTCACTACAGCTTGCTTGCAATATTGCTACAGACTGTCAAGCTGAATTAAAACTGAAATATGGGGTATGAAATATGATACACTATGCTATCCTATGTTAGCTTTAACTGTAATATGTCTCCCCTATAATACATCCACATGCTTGCAAAATGTACTAATACACCATAAAGCCACTGTTTTTACATTGCATGCTTGTAAGAATTTTATTTTGTATAATATTAAATAAGCCCAAACTGTCAGATGTGATTCTACTTTTTCGAGTGTATTTAAATGTGATTTGATAAGACTTCAATTGACTGTTTGTCAATACAGGCAATATTGTCCATACAGGTAATTTGAATTCTGGTTAACAAAAAAGGTTTCTGACAATGTTTTCCTGTTTTTCAAGGTAATAATGCTTATGTTGCTCCACAACGGTTAAAATGGATGCTTGTTTGTGCATTAGGTAGTGCAGCGTTCGATGTTTGCCGAGCCAGAATAGACTTCGGGCCGGCTTTCATATTTTTGCGTTTACGTCAGGCAGGATCCACACCCTGTTGGCGATAATGCAGATGACATAAGACACCATTTCCATTGAACTCGGAAAAAGACCCTGAGCTGTACGAAAGCCAAGTCAGTCGAATAACACAAGAGCATGATTGCGGGGTGTTTACATTCTACACAAATATGCGTTTCTTAGATGCTACATTGCTAACGTCTGTCATGTACACCTATTGGCGCACACAGGGTCGACATTTCAGCGTCCTACATGTGTTCAAAGGAGGAAGAGGGGAGGACAGTGATTAGCTGATTATCGTGCTTTTTCAGACAAGTCCATCAAAAAAAAATAGTGATTAAGACAGATGAAACAAAATCCCGGTCGGATGCCCCTTGTGTAAGGGAGGCTTTGTAAGGGCCAGCTCTCTCTGTCCCTGTTCCGCGAGCGTTGGGGTCTGGCGTCCCCACATCTATAAAACCACACGCCTGTAAAATCCACCAGAGTGGCTAACGTTATAAATGATGCTACATGATACTATTGGCGGTAGAACATCTGTCGCGGGTGCAACGCGGCATGAGGCGCTGTCACCGCCAATCCGGCAGTCGGGAGCAGTGGTAGGTAATTTCCGTCACGAGGGCTCCTCTTCGGGTAGCGGGGGAGTGGCGGATCGATGGAGCGAAGCACAGGAGAGGATTAACCAACTGCTGAAGTGGGTTTAAAATTTACATTTCAGATCGACGATAAACCTGAAGTCATAGTGACATAGTTCAACTGCAAGTCAAAGTATGCTTTAGATAGTCGAGTCGAAGTCCTGAAATGATCTCCGAATGAGATCAATAGCAAGGCCTTAGGATTGCTGTTCATCAGCAACCTTCAAGTAACCCTAACTAACGTCACCTTGACTGAGTTTTCTGCTGATATGTTTCACATCCCACAGCTAGATGTTCTGGTTCCATATCTTACACTAAGACTTAGTTCCCACTGGATTGCCTTGGTGTTATTTATCGGTATGTCTTTTCTGATTTTAGGTTCCTTACTCCATAACTATATCGCATTTGTTTCTGGTAAATTGCTGGCAACTTAAACTAGCAGAACTCATATTTCACTGACTCCTTGACAGATTTTTGCCTGCTATGTATTATTCGCCTCACTTGAATGTCACTTTGGACAAAAGTGTCTGACAAATAAATAAATGTAAGTGTTACTTAATATTAGTTGAACAGTTTTGCTGGGAGACCTCAGACCATATTTTGCTAAGGAAATGCTAAGGACAACCTGAAATGATCCCCTGATTACTTTCAATGGGGGGGTGAATTGTGATTTTTTTTCCCACACATGTAGCAGAACCCTGCAGTGGTATCACGATTTTTATTTAAAACATTTTACAGGACATGGGGGCTTGTGAGCAGGTGTGCTTATTTGCAAGCTGAATACGTTCCATTTCTCTGATAGTTTTGGATCGCAAAAGGTCCTTTTTCTGAAAAAGTAACGGGGATATGTATAATGTTTTATTCAGAGTAAAAGAGGCTGACATGATAGCATAAATCACTTTCCTTACAGAAACATAAAACAGACTGTCCATTAATACTAGGAAAATGTAACTTTAAGTAAATCAAAATAGCAATTACTGGATCTACAGTAATGACTCCCACAAGATGGCTGCCCATACCAACACACGTTGTGGCTTTTTTCAAAAGCAAACCCGCCCCGATGTAGGAAAAATGGTAAAAGATGACTCATCAGACCATATAACTTTTTCCATTACTCCAGCGTAGAGATTTTATGCTCCTTGCGCCAGGTTATGTGTTTCTGAGCACTGACCTTGGGTACAGCTGGTTCCTGGCCGCAACACTGCCGTAAATTTCAACTTTGCGAAGTACATTTTAAGGTGAGACGGGGTCTCGGAGGTGCTGAATCAGGTCCGTGGTCATTTTTCTGGCCACACTTTTATGCTGTTAGCAGCTATGTGGTGAAGTGTCTTATTTCGCCGTCGGGCTGAATCCAGCCTGCGCTCCGCGCGTGTGGAGTTTGCATGTTCTCCCTGCGTTGTGTGGGTCCCCTCAAGATGTCCAAAGACATGCAGCTGCTGCTTATTCCTGTACTTAGACCTGGGTGACTGTATTCTGCTTTGCAGAAGACTGGGAGTAGGGAATGAGGAGAGGCGATGCCAATATGGGCACTGAGAGTAGACTGTAGACTGTGAGAAGTCAACGTGAAATCATGTGAAATCCCAGACATTTCAGACACTTTTAGATCCCAAAAAAAGAGAAGTCCAGGAAAAAGGGGACATATGGCCACCCTGACTTAGATTATCAATAAATTAAAAGGCCACATTGGAACGAAGATAAAATTAAACAGAGGCCTGTCATATAGATTTCTGAAAGTAGATAAAATCTTGGTGAACTATATTATTCATTAAGGTGACTTAGGAAATGGTTCTTCTGTGGAGAATTTGAGTATTTTTTATATATATATATTTCATTCAGTTGACATTTTTCACTCCCAATGAACCAAACTTACTGAAGCTGTACAGAGGAGACGGTAAGGGAGTGTGAATGCCAGTGAGAGACACACAGGTTAAGTGCAAGATTGTCTGAAGCATTAGGTCACGCCAAATATGGGCGGTATGAACGCTGCACATCTTCCTGTTATGACCTCGCTGCAATCATTGTTTCTGTGATCAGCTGAGCTTCCTTGCACTTCATGCAAACGGCTTTACAATCCAGTAGTGACAGAGATTCAGCTTTAGCCACACCACCCCCTAGAAGTCATAAAATATTAGTTCATGGACACTTGGGTTCTCCAGCACCAGTCAGTTCTCCTAGGCAATGATATCTCTGGTGTCAGACTTAACCATCTTAGAATTTAACAAAATAGTTTTGAATTTTAATACTGGGTCCAGATGACAGTGCAGAATGTGCGAATGCTTTAAATAATTTCATTTCATTTATGTTGAATGTGGTCTGTCGTACCTTTGAGGGAAAAGCACACAATCTGAATTATTGATGTATTAGTGGATAAAACTGAATTTTGCGTTTGATAAGGTTTTTATGCAAGCAACAAAATATTCATGACTTGTCGAGGTTTTAACTGTCAATAAAAGCGCTCTCAGCTGTCTGAAAAACTCTCTATCTTTGTTTTAGCCAGTATTTTATACTGGAGCTTAGGCAGAGGTTCACACTTTGATTTATGTAAAATTTATAAAACGAAGTACATTCCTTAAATGAGCTCACTGTTGGAAATTTATGACTTTTGGAAGAAGTAGTCACCTCCCATGTGGATTGCCCCCTTTTCAGTTACTGTATTACCACATGAATATAAAGTTGGATGCGCATTTTTGCTTTATTTTTTAATTTTGATTTTTTTTTTTTTAGCGTGATCAGTTTATTTTTATTGTACCGTGTACCGTTTATTGACGCAAAAAGAAAGAAATCGCTCAGTTGTGCACACAGGTGCTATGAATATAAGCTACACAATACCCAGGTATTCATACAAGTGCTGTGTAGGGAAGCTGTTCAGGGGTTTATTTTGGAGTCCAGGAGGATGGCAGGTCTTTTTGCTAAGCTGGCCGCTCACACTAACCCCTGCCCAGGGAGCCAGTCATCCACAATGCCAGGTTCATTATTCAGGATTAACGTGCATCCAGTGATCCTTGGCTTTCAGACATTGGCCCTGCCAACGGCTTTCCTTCTGCGATGTGTCAGGGCAGTATTAAACCAGCAGAGAACCTCAAATGCACCAAATGGGACTTTGAGGAGCTCCGAGGCAGAGATGGGGCAGCGCAGCGAACTCAAAGGGGCCTTTAACCGCGCCTTTATGACTCAGACGGCTCTCATTTGCAGATGACGAGGGCCGGCGGAAGTTTAGCGTAGCATGTGTCCGTGTACCATTTCTGTCATTGTGGAAGGAGGCCGTAACTTAGCTTGTGCCGTTATTGATGAGCAGGGCAAGGAAGCAAGATTTGACGAATCGCCTGGCTCACCTCGCTGCGGAGGAGTTTAGCACAGAAACCCCTCGCAGGGCGGTAAACGGACCCCCAGTCGTCTCCCCGGAGGAGTATGTAGGAGCTGGAGAGTGCGAGTGTTGGATTTCATTAGGGGACAGAAATATATGGTCGCGAGCAGCGATCAATTAGACGCAAACATGCAGATTCAGACGGCGGAACAGAAGGGGACGCGGTGGGTTACCTTCACTGCACGCTGGCTGCTATCAATCTTCCCGGGTTTGCTAATACAAGGCCGGCACCGTGACGGCAAACACACGATCCATCAAACTCCTCATTCGCCGCAGCGCCACTCGACGCGGGAGCGATCTGTTTAATTAATGGCAATGCGCATGCGAATCGCTCTCATTTATAAGAAGCCCGTCGCCAACACCGTGGAGCGACATCAAAAATAGAACGCGAGCAAAGACTCAATCTCTGGTGGGATTTATTTATTAACGGCAGTGAGTTTCCTCCAGGTGGTCCAGCTAGCTTAGATGTTGGGATGTTTGTTCACAAAGTAGAAGAGGGGATGTTAATAAAATATTAAAACGTAAAAGTCATTTGTGAGCTGGTGTGTGGCCTGTGATTGGATGGTTGCCGGTTCGAGGCCCATCGAATACACACCTCCGCTGGCCTCTTGAGCAAGGCCCTTAACCCCCCGAAATTCTCCGGGGGTGTCGGATGGATGGCCCGCCTGTATGCTTGGTCCCCAAGCTTTGCTCTAAACTGCGTGTGTCTCAAAGGAAAATAAGATAGGAATTATGTGAAAGGATGCATCCCTATGTACCAGTACTTATGCAAATGGAAAATAAAGCGTCATTTTTCATTAATTACATGCAGGGACAGCGGGAACGTCACCGAAGCCGCCAGCGGGCCGCATTACAAGGCAGCCGCGAAGTGACAGCCGTGTCACCATAACTTCCGGCAGAATTAATTCCCGACGCGTGGAATTGACCCGGCGATGATGTCACCTTGAGACACGCTTAAAAATTTCACAAAAACTTGGAAGGGGAATCGTTTTGCTGGAGGCAAGCCGGTGGCAGAGAGCTACACACAGGCTTTGGAGGCTGGGAGCGAGCTGAAGTACAATCCAGGCATCTTGGGAACGTTTCAAGGAAAAGGCAGAAGTCAGCCAAAGTTGCCAAGAGTGTCCGCGTTCTCCACGTTTAATTTGTTTTTAAACGTGATGAGAAAGTGGCAAAAAGGGAGAGTTGCATCAGTCTTTAATCAATCACAACAAGCCTTTCTGGTGGATGATCCACATCTAACTTTTGATCTATTTAGTCTCCTATGCATTTACGATTCGTGATTAAGGTTGTGAATAATTACCCAGAAGCCACTGCGCTTTGGCTAGTACAGCTGTGCATTTCTATAAAAAAGTTGCATCCAGCCTTGCATATTAATATCCTTTCATTAATTTATTCACATTTTTTATAATTATGATTATCCAAGGTTGCATACTTTGAGTTATTTAAAATGGTTATTAATATAGATTTATAGATTTAAAAAAAAATAGGATATACCACAAAAAACACTGTACTATAGCCCTGCACCTCCAGCGTTGTGGGTTCAGTCCCCACTGTTCGTGAGGTTGGTTGTTTTAATGGGGGGGTGCGTATTTACACAGGTTTCCCCTGGACACTCTGCTTTCCAAAGTCCAAAAACATGTGGTTAGTCGGACTGGTGCCGCTTAAATTGCCCTTACTGTGTGAGCGTGTGTCCTGTGAATTACTGACACCCCAACCAGGATGTTCCCTACCCTGTACCGGCTGCCACAGGCTCCAGACTCACGGGGATCCTGTGCTGGATAAGCAGCTGGAAGATGGATGGATGTATGAAAATGTTTTCTCATTTCTAGGTAAACCTAACAATTTTCAGCGGGGTGACACAAAGATTTTGAAAACTTCTCACAGATACGCATAACAAAATAAGATCATATTAAGGCCCAGAATAATGGCTGAAGCAAAGTTTATTTAATGTCAATAAAATTATCATTAAGATCTGTGTCACATCACTGATATTCTTACCAGTGTTTGAATCCAATGAGGAAACTCAATTGACTGCACATGCCTTGATCAATGGCGCGTAATGCCACAGGTAGAAATCAATTGTGAGGTAAATGCAACCTTTTAGGATAATTGCAGGTGTTGGTGGACGGAAGAAGCCATCAGTGGACCTGTTCTATTGACATATAAATTGCCCATTGTCTGGGTGCACTGGTTACTCCAAAAGGATCTAACCCATGACACAGTTTTGCTATCATCACATGTACCCGGTGTAATTACAGTAGGATACAGCAACCTCGCGTTAGCAACCATTAGCGATGACGCTAACGACTTTCTGCAGGTCCTCAGATGGTTTATCGACAGCATAATTGAAAGAAACGCCAAAGGCTAGCGGGGTTGCGCAGCCTGAGAGGGTAACACACCTTCATGTCCAGATTGGAGTACCTGAACACAGACCATGAATGCAGACGACCCGGTGCTTCTGTCAAACCGACAGATGGCTTGATTATACCTGCATATGTTCTCTCCAGACCCCTAATAGATGCAATTATTACACAGTATTCATTATGTGGGAATTCATTTGCCAAAAATAAATACTGGGACCATTAGCAGAGTAATAGAAAATTGCTTGGACGTGATATGAAATCTAATGTTAATAATGTAACAGTCGTCATCAGATTCAGTCAAGCTTGAGCTTTTGGTGTAATGAAACCATTAATTGCTTAACTGGGAAAAAAAAAGCATGAGGACAAATGTGAGGGAGCATGTCCAGCTTACTAACAGTTACACATGTGGAGGAGCCTGTCCAGCTTACTAACAGTTACTCATGTGGAGGAGCCTGT
>JAODJW010000050.1:7681010-7693742 GCA_026777045.1 Hyperopisus bebe
GTGTGGCAAACTCCTTGTCTGCTCACCAGGTCTCCATTGTAATTCATACTCCAACTACTGGGGGGAGGACATTTTAGGCCTGTGCTTCTTCACAGCAGGAGTATATAAGAGTAAGGAAAAGGGAGATAAAAGTTTGGTCGGTGGTGTGGTAATAATGGGTCGCTTTGGTCACTCAGAATATAATTATGAGAGCTGAGGAACAAAATGCTTTATGTCGTCTTAGAGTAGTGTGAACGCCTCTCCTTTGTTTGAGAATAACACTAATCAGAGTTGATTTGTTTGCCTACCAAGGCCTACAAAACTAGCTAAAAAAACACTTGCATGTGGAGTGGTAAAGCTAGTTCTCATTCTGTATCTTCCTGTACTGCCCTACATTTGTTTAGTGGATAATCCCACTGTGTAGTCTCATGTGATATTTCTGTTTTCTGAATTGAATGATAATTTGGGGACTAAGCTTCATTTTATGTGGGTTTATTGTTGGCCAAAAAGACCTTGGACTACGCCCACTTGGCGTAGACCTTTTTCTTGCTATTTTGTTTGTGGGGAATGTCAATGTGCAGGACGAGATACAGTCATGCCTTTTAAGGCTCTACGGCGTTAAGCCTGAAAAGTTTATTCAACTATATCCTTTCAGTCTGTTAGCACACAGCTGATGGATCCTGCCTTTTTTCTTTTCATCAAACTCCAGGCCTGGAATCGTGTTGGTGTTGAAAGACCAGACCAGATACATATCATAGACATAAACCAAAAAAAGTATTTAGATGACTAGGAAATGGATGGTCAAACTCTTACAAAAGTATGTGCTCTGGTTCTTCTTAGGTCTGTAGTTAGTGGCTTTTTAAAAGCCATCTGCCGCAAGCAGATTATCCTCTCCTCCCTGGCAGACAACAA
This sequence comes from Hyperopisus bebe, assembly GCA_026777045.1. Taxonomy (NCBI): domain Eukaryota; kingdom Metazoa; phylum Chordata; class Actinopteri; order Osteoglossiformes; family Mormyridae; genus Hyperopisus; species Hyperopisus bebe. The sequence continues at coordinate 7,681,902 of JAODJW010000050.1, forward strand.
AGACCTGTACAGTTCCCCCCTATCTTGTCTTAAAGTCTTTGTGGCCGGCAACACAAAGCTCTTCCCTTGACTGTTGACTCTAATGAATTAACAGTATTGCTCATTTCTCCCCAGCATAAACACACCCTCTCCTTTGCTCTTGCAAACAACACGGAGGTGAATTCAGTTCGTCCCGAACATTGTCCTTGGGCTCTGAAAAGAGAGTTGTCTAATCTGCTTTCCTGCCGACTCCCTTTGACAAACTCCCCGTGTTTCTCTCCGCACCACATATATCTGAAGCTCTCCTGGGCACCACAGAGAGATACATGTCAGTTTTTGTTTTGATTTTAAAAGGCTTCACTGTGTTTCGTGATGCAAGCGGGTGTTTGCGTTGTGTGTCTGGTGGGAAAGCAAAATGTGTGATGTCTTTTTTTTTCAGACGTGTCATTAATGAGCTGCTGTGTCCGCCGCATGTCCAAACATGGTTCCTCAGAGGGTGCCTTTTGTTTTGAAGTCAGGAAAATATCAGTTAGTTTGTCAACATTCCGAATTCACTGGTGGGAACAAGGGGAGCGGCCCAAAGGGGAGGGCTAGCATTTATCTGTGCTAATTAGCATTAGCGCTTAACACTGCTAATTACATTAACAATCAAGGCCCCCATGTGGTAAGTTTCTCCAGCATTTATGAATTTGTGATGTTATTGGATAATTTGCTGGTGTTTTGAGGACAGATTTTGCAAAAAGTGAGTAGGCAATAGAGTAATTAACCATTTAATGAAGTAAATGTTTCTGACCTAAAATGGACTGGCAATCCAGTCCAGGTCATCTTTCGCTGTTACGACATGTAAGATCACTGTGATGCCAAACTGGATAGACGGTGATGGATGAATCTGGAAACTCCATATTTACCTGGCAGGTTTCAGATTCTGTGAATAAAAATCACACAATTTTTATAAACAACTGAATAACAATGTAATCTTCCCATTTTTACTTAATTGCTTTAAAAACTTACAATGAAGATGCTGCATTTGATGTGTAAGCATGAACCAAACTAAAGATACATGAAGTTGCTGTCCTAATCAGAAAATTATTTTGCTCAATTATCTTTATCTTTTTTATTACTATTTTTTTGCTTGGGCAAATTGCTTTTCATGCAGCACAAAGTGAAAAATGGTACCTTGGGGAAGCTTTTCACATCTGTAGATAAATGGTCCCGTTACCATCTCCTGTGCACCCATTTGGGGGTAATTATAATAATAATTGGTGGGCTTGCATGGTACCTTAGTTTACAAACACAGCGATGCGCTTAGTCTCAGAAACCATACGCAGTGTATTGCATATTAATATGGTAGCCAGACTAACTAAGTGTCACCATGTATTTATCCTGAGCGAAACTTACCTTGAAGTTTCGTATCCCCCTGGCTCATTAGCTATGCATATTACGTTGCGAACCAAGAACTAAAAAAAAAAACAAAACTCAGTGGCTGAAAGAAAAGCTGCCGAATGCTGCTTGCACGCCGTAAACTGAAATGTTTATGAAATGTATAAATCTTGCTTGATAAATTGTACGATGGAGAATCGACCTACTTCATAATTTAGCTTTGCTCCTCCTGTTCGTAATACAATATGTAGAACTTTTTCCCTGTCTGAAACATGTATTTTCCTTGAGTTCACTAGTATTTTTTTGTGTGTTTTGTTGGTGGGGCTGATTGCTCAGGAACATTTAGGGTAATTTGAACAGAGAAACTTTGTTGGCAAAGTTGACTTGCTGGACCCAATGCAACTTTTCTGCTGACTTACGTAGAAATTGAGCTGCACCAGATGCATTTGTCTTTTATCGCTGGCTTGGCATCAATACACTTACTCGATTGAATTATTTTCCTCCATATTCCCTCGGTCTTTAATTAAACAATGGACACAGTCTGTTTCTTTGCCTTTAAACAATTTCCTGTGGTGCTTGTAGACCTCAGGGCAAACCTTTTGTAGATAAGAAATAAAATTCTGCCACTTAGGAAGTTTTATTATGTACAAAATTCCTTCTTTTGTGTCCAACGCGGTGCTTTGTCATTTCTGTAGTGTTACATGTCATTTTGTTGTGTACAACACATGGTTAAAAAAATGAAACATGAATCTTTCTTGCAAAGAGGTCATATGTACAGGTACAAATGAACAGTGCAATAGACTTATCGGTTTAGAGTTAAATGGAGGAATTACATGCTCCTCGTTATTGAAGTAGCAAGGATGTTGAGGAGATGCTGGGCACCACAGAGGAAACGTTTCACATAGAGTTAAAGCAGCGTTTTGTTTATTCAAGAACTCAACAGCAATGCAAAAATATATGTACTCTATGGGAAGAAATCCCCTAGATTTTTAAGCAGATACAACTTTGAACAGTTCTCAAAAAAAAATCTGCTAGTCTGCTACTTTACTGGGAATTGTAAAGTGTATTTCATTTTAATTTATGCATAGTATTTTAATTGATTGCAGTTTTAATTACTCTTCTAGGAAGGATAAAGATCTCATTACCATATTGACATTTGGACTGCCATAGTGGCTGTGCAATGCAGAATTATTATTATTATTTTCACAATGGTCATGGATCAGTCACCTTAAATTTTGCATTTCTCTTCTGTAATCAAAATGCAAAAAAGCGGAATGCTACATGTCAATGCAGCTTATTAGGTGGCTTTATGAAAAGGACTTCAACAGCAGGCGGTGTGGCATCCTCCCTGCCGTGTCCACCTGACCCTCCTGTCTCCTCCCTAGCATAGCCTGAACAAGCCACGCCCAGCACTTATTTCTCTTGCCTCTCGTTCCTAACCCTTGTATTAATCACTCCCAGCTGCCTCTCGTTAGCTCCCTCATTAGTGTCGTATATATGTGCTTCCCAGTCCTGTGTTTCGCAGTCCAGTCATTGACGTTGAACCCTTGTGTTGCCTGTGCCCTTCCTTGCTCCTCCCATTTTAATCCCCTGTGATCTTGCTTATTTCCCACTTATGTTCTGTGAGTGTAATAATACCCTATTTGTTTTGCCTGCCCTCGACTCCTTTGTTCCGCCTGACACGACAGCGAGCAGATATTAACATGTTCTAACTAGTTGTTTGCTATAACTCTGTATGTACATTATCTTCCCATTAATCTCTAGGCGTCACATTTCTGGTGCTTTTCGGAAATTCAGTCGAGCATCTCTTGAATAATGCACAGTAGCGTTTTTTTTTTATTGATGCATTAACAATTGTTAGTCGCTCTAGATAAGAGACAGACACCTAATGAATCTGGTTTATTTATGTCCTTTTGCTTGCGCTGATCGGAGTTCTGTCTCACGAAACCATGTACACACACGATGTTCAGCATCAAAGGAAGCTGGGGGGGTGTGATGTTGAAGGCCTGTAATCACTCAGGACAGGGGGAGTGCCACTCTATTATCAGAGATAGCAAGCACAGCTGCCGAAAGTCAGTTCAGGAGTACAACAGCGCATGTCCCTTTCATTGCTATTGTCTGTTCTGTGTCCTTCTGCATTGTATCTACTGAGGTTCCTTAAAATGTTTTTATTAAACAAAAAATAACCATTTAAGCTACACCTTATTGATTCATTGTTGAATAGTATAAAGCTTTACAGTCTTTACAGTATGCCTGGAATGAAAATTATAGTTGCATTTCATTTAAGTATGCGTGTGGGGTTGAGGTTAGGGGCCGGATCAGAAGGTTTCCAATTAAGTTCTGGGGGTGTGGCTGTTGTACCATTGAGTGAGGTATTTAACCTGCAAAGTGGGTAAAGTGGAAAATTGTAAGCTGGTTTTGCATAAAAGTATTAGGTATATAGATATAATTAAAAGATATAATTAAGAATACCTGAGGGCATGCAAGTGGAGGTTCAACCAGACAAGTTATAATGAAAGACTTTTAGTGTTTAGTCTCTGATAAACCTCAATATGTGCAATAATTTTGTTTTTATTGGGTGGAAATGTTCCCTGTGACCCTGACCAGGATAGGCAGTCACTGGAAGGATGGATGGATGGATGGAAGGAATTCAGTATTTCTTTTGTGATTTTCAGTTTGAAGTCTAAGCAAAGCGAATATGATAAATAAATGTGACAGATTATGACTGTGACAACCAATCATACGATAGCAGGATGCACTACACATAGAAGCATTCAAAGCTTTAGGTTTATAGCATTAAGGTAGCATATTAGGGATGATTATAAGGAAAAGTCTTCACTGTTGTCTTGAAAGACCTCATATATTTTCAGTTTCCGCTGCACAGTAGAAAAAACCAACCACCCAACAATACACATGCATACAATCAAGTGAGACGTGGGATGTCAAAAACTCACTGGCGTGTATCTTTCTTGAAGGCCTCCAGAGTCCTCCTCCCAAAGTCCACGGTAATAACATATTTCCAAAATCTGACATTTAATCCATGCAAACAAATCACTGCGGGGGCCCATCTGCCCTGAATGTGCTGCGTTTATTCAGTGCGAGAGAGGGAGGTACAGTGGAGGAGTAATCAGAAGTAATAGATCACTCTTAAATCGAAATGCAGCATTGGGGAATACGCTTATTTGCACTGTAATAACCAATTTTTACTATCACAACTTACCTGCTCCATGGGAGCAAATCTGTGGCGCCATATTGTATTTGGAATTCAAGTCTGCTATGGAGCTAAATATTTAAGGGTCGTGATTTCGGCTTTGGGCCCAGCTGATGCTCCCAGGAAAGCTGAGTTTCACTCAAACGGAAAATAAAATGTCAGCTAATGAGCATTTTTTTTTTATCAGGGTACTGAATCTTTTGGCTAAGAAGCTGTAATAAATTGTTATATTGCAATATAGAGCCTTGATACCTAAGCAGTAAAAAAAAACTAAAATAAGAGAGATGATTCTTTTCAAAAGCGCTACTTATGCAGAATGGATATTCATTACGTTTTAATAAGCCTTTGCGGTTTGCTCAAAATGCAGATAAAGAATTGACTGGTCTGTGTGAGAGAGTGACAGGGATTGTTATAAATGGCAAGTCTTTTGAAATAAATGTTTAGACCAGGCTTGACAAACACCCACAAGAAATGCTCTGGGTCTACAAGCATTTTGACAGAACAAAGTCTTCCAGAAGGTTCCATCCCTGGTAAGTATTAGTTTCCGTGGGAGATGACAGTTTGGCCTGTTGTTCCCCCGGCATGGAAAGAGAAGATGGTTCATTCTAATTTTAGCGTAATGACAAAATGAAAAACAACGTTGAATATCAATGAAACTATATGCAAATGATTGTATCAGAATCGCAGAAATGTATGTGTCATAAATTCAGTAAATGACTACTTTTCAGGATGACAAAATGCACACTTTTGTTTGCAAACTGTAGGTCTGCTGTTATGTGTTTGGGTTACATGCAATTTTATGTAACTTTAAGTATAAAACATCCTATGTGTTGCTTTCTTTTCAACATGGTAAGTTAGATAAAATATTAGTACAGTATGTCCACTTCGTTACTAATGTTCTTTTGACAAAGTTGGCAGTGTTTGTTTTACAAATTGCTTGTATACTCGAAAATATTTCACTTAAATCCATGTTTGGCGTCAAAGTCTGGTGCTGTTATCGAAGGCACCCACGTAAAAGAGAATCTCCTTCATAACTTCGTCAGTCAGATGGAGTTCATGACGACCTGTCTGTGTTTGGTCAGTGCCGACTCGATTTCACGAACCACGGTGACAGACACCAGCTCTGCTAGCAGATGCTTACTGGGATTATGTTGAATAAACAATGCGATTCAAACCCTTACACAGCTGGTCTGAGTTAGCATTCCTGGTCAGAGAAGCAGCAAGGAATATAGCCATCAAAAACAGACAAAGAGCAAAAATAGCTTTGTCAAAGTTTATCCAAGTTTAGATTAAATGCTGTCTTCAAAACACAGATGACGTACAAATATAACACAAAAGTCTGTCTCACACCAGAACCTTTCTTGACCGAACATGATCTTAACAGGCGGTGACCAAATGTTCCTCTTTGATGACTGTTAGCCAACTGCAAGATATAATTGCTTCTACGCTCTTGGTAAATGGGGAGGAGGATCACTACCCCCGCAGTACAGCTGTTACTTAATGCCAGCTTTGCTACCACATAGTGTTGATTATGGAGGCTGTCCTGTCAGGCACTCGAGAAGGCACCACAGGAGAGGACCCGGGTCCTCGTGCTTGTTCTTTGTTTCGAGGCAAATGAGACTGAGCCGTTCTGACAGGTGAGGGACGGGGGCCCCACCTCCCGAATCATACCCTAGGCTTTGGATCAAGGCCGCTGCTTCAGTCTCTTAAATTGACCTGTGGGAGTCTTGATGAGGAGAATGATGTATTTAGGCAGCCTGTTCATTATTTGCCATTTTTAGCAGTCTTGGATTTCTGATGTCTGTGATAGACTGGGGCTTTTGAGCGCGGATATTTATGATGCATGTTAAAGAATGTCTAGAAAATATGTGGGAACTGTATCACGCTTTGTAACATGAGCAGAGAGCAGTGACAATCGATCATGACAAGACCCTAGCAAATGCATAAATGCACAAAAAAAGCAATTTCCAGAATGGAATGCTTAGTGTATGTATATCCATTTTTGGCATTCTGTCTCAATTCATTTCATTTTTTTGAAAGAAGTCTGTACAATCAATGATTTAATAATCAATAAAATAATCTATATAATGTGATTTTTTTATATATATATAATGCAGTGTTTTTTTCCTCACCAGAAATGGCTTTTATATCAGCAAAGCCGATTAACTTTCCCACAGATTGCCTTAAATATGTGATTTAATGATACGCGTGAAAATCTCCACCAAAACCGCTATCTTGTTTGTGGATCTCTGTGGAGTCCAGGAGTTAATTCCATGGCAGTGTGTGACACCAAGCTCTCCTGATGGTGTTTAGATACAAGCTCATCTGTCTAACAAAACAGCCAGGCACTGAAGTACATTGTATCTTCCTGTGCATTACCTTTTTTTTCCTACATAAACATTGGGCTTTTTAAAAATTCAATTAGAATCTGAGATGAAATATTTCAGTATCCTACAATGTTGTAGGATGTAATGCAGTACATTTTCAAGCTGTTTTAAAGGTTGTCATTGTATAAAATATGCTTACATGTACCAAATTCCCAGAATATTATTTTTAAATGCTGTTTATTTTTTACTAGCAAGAAAAAAACTGTGTACTGCAGTAGAGTGTGTTGTCTTGTAAATCTAATCTCTGTTGCCATTTACTATTCATTTAAATGTTTATTAACATTTACGATTCTTTTTAATAACATATAATGCTACTATCGATTTCCCTCATATTTTTAAAATAAAGGTCAATTATATAAAACAAGAAGGATTATAATTTCAGATTTGAATGAATTACCTGTAAATTTCCTGTGAACAAATACCACCAGAGATGAGAAACGTTTAGCTGGTATCCAGGGTCTCTTCTGACTTATTCTCTGTGCTTCCTGGAATAAGTTCATTGTAACCCTCTACTGCATAAGTGGGATGGATGGATGGATGGATGGATGATGCTGACAAATGCACAATTAATGCTACTGAAAATCTCATGCTACTTCTGCAAAGTGGAATCTAACAGGAAGCTCTCCGCAGTGGTGCCATGCTAGACACTCTACCTTCTACACAGCCTCCTCACGCCATGATTAAACGGAAGCCCCCCTCCCCTCTCCATGTGCAAACCGTTCAGCTACGCCTGACTCCGAGCTCCGTAAACTCCATAATGCCACAGATGTGATGCAGTGGGGAACCGTTTAACCTCGGGCAAATCGCTCTTTTACTCTGACGGCCGGAGTTAAATGAATGTGACCTTGGCATCCATCCTATAGCACTCGTGCACAATAAATGACTGGCCTGCCACATCTGAGATACTGGATATTTGATGTGACCGCAGGGTTAGAGAGATTGGCACTGCTGTCCTAAGGCTGAGGGTCACACGGGGCCACATCTCGAACCGGCCAGATGTTCCAGTTGTCACTCCATAACTACTTGCTCTTACAGTGTCTTTGCTTTCACCTTAATGGCCATGGAAGAGGATCTGGACAAGGATTCAGCTGAATGAACAAGATGTTAATACTGTTTGAATAAGGAGACTAGGACACTTCAAACCGCACTAATTACCGACTGATTGCAGGTGTGTGGGGGCATATTTATTCATTGTTTCGTGCCGAGCTAAGGAGTGTCTTATGAAGGCAAATATTCCACTAAAAAACATGGCTGACATCATCCATTCAAGTCCATCCTGGTGAATGATCTAATCATCTTCTGATAGTATAAGTGCCGTGCATCATCTGCATGGGTATGCACATTTACTTGGCCATTTTTTGAGATTGCTTTTGGTCTTCCAAATCAGAGGATCGCATGAAAATATTCAGCAGTTTTTTGCCCTAATATGCTTACGTCAGATCAGTGTGTGGCAGGTGTCCACAGCCAAATGATTCCTTACGCTCTGATTGAACGCTTTTGCTGGCTGATCCACCTCGTGCCCAAGGCAGCAGAGTTATTTCTAAACATCCTTCATGCAACACACCATGTCCACATAAATGGCTAATTGAATGCCCAGTTTTCTTCCTGTTTTCCTGTTTTGGAATTATTCTGTATAAATGATGCAGAATTGTATTACAACCCAACCATGTTAAGTGCCTGGAGGAGACTCTGTGGGGAAACGTGCTATATAACAATAAATAAACAAATGTGAATATTTGCCTTACCTAAAGGTAAAAAGGGGTTTTGATTTATATCCTGTTAACTTAATTCAGTGTCTTGTTTCATTTTCTCTTTTTATATATACAGTATTCGAGCTCTACAGTTACACAGCTGTTGATCGTATTGTAAACAACAAATGTTTCTCATTAGAAACAAAACTAAAGAATGTGGTGTTTCAATATAAGAATACAGGTGGTGTTTTTAATGTGTCCATGTTTAGATGATGATTATAATTTAATTACCATGTTGCTCCATTGGCCATTCTCATTGAAAAAATATTACGTAGAATACAGTGATTCTGGTGAGTATAGACTTCAGAGAGGGAAATTCAAGTGTTTCAACATCAATTGGCAGTAGGACAGAGGAACGCTGTGCATCTTAGCCTTTGCGCTTCCTGAAGAGGGGGCTTATGGGTAAAATGCTCGAGTTGCACTTGAAGACAGGAAAAGCAAGGGTGGCACAATGTAGCACATTGAAATTAGACAAAGAGAAGAACAGACTTCCTGCACTGGAGGAGGTTGCAGCTCACTAAGCCAGGTTCCGATGGACGTCAGTCTCGCACCCGTGAAATGAAAAGAGGTTCCAAGCAATCGTCTCTTCACCAGGAGGACCTCACCCCTGGGCTGAGAGCATCTGCGTGCTCAATATGGCCTGGGCTGGAGGCAGAAGGCCCATGCCGTTCTCCACCGCATTGTCATATTCCCTCACCTTCTAGTCAGGCACTAGGTAGGGCATGATTGGCCATGGAACGGCAAATGCCACCATGTTGGTTGAGCCCAGAGGATAAGTCAAAACTCTCCTTGGCATTTGCCAAGTATTGATTTGGGCTTGGCAGCAAACCCTGGCAATTAGCACTGACCTCATTTCAACATGGAACGAGAACATTCCGGAATAATGCTCCTAAGCAACACTATGTGCTCGGCTGTTATCGAAAACTTATCAATCAGATAGAAAAGGCTGGCTTTGAGGTCAGGAGTCGGGCTTTTCCATCGATATGCTAATGGTTTATTAGATTTATTTAGGGACGCTGATAATTAAAAAGTCCTTTCAGACCGCGAAACACCAATGTTTCACTGAAAAGGTTATTAAACATTTAAATTAATGTAAGACGTTCAGTTTTTGCATGAATATTTTCCACATAACAAATACAGTACTAATTATTCTTTTTATGTTTTAATTAAAAGTTAAGAATAAGTAATATTTTAATGTAAGCCATGATTAGTGCTGATTTCTTCAGCAGAGATAAGCTGAATTGCTATTTCTCTTGCACTCTAGCGCCCCTGTGTGACAGGCTGTAGAATGAGTTTCTAGCACCAACATCAGAAAGATCCGAGAGGTTTTAAAGAGGGGAGACCAGTGCGTGTTTCTGTGCAGGAAGGGCATGCTCGGTTCGTCACGAACTCATCCAAAACACTCATACTGTTGGTAGCGTTTTTGGAGGAAAATTCCTTCGATTCTGCAAGAAGATATTTACGTGCCTCTAGGTGGAAGGAAGAGAAGAGGATGATATATTTAGATTTCATCTTCTGATGCCTTCACCGAAATCCTACTGCCCATACATGCTTGTAAACACTGTCTTCTGAATACCTGTATCTTCTAAGAGACCGGTGTCTTCTTTCTGTCTGTTTTTGCGTAATCGTCACCCCCCAGGGAATGCATGCATTCATTTTTGTTGGAAGGTAAATGGCTAGATGTTCTCTCTCTCTCTCTCTCTCTCTCTCTCTCTCTCTCTCTCTCTCTCAGCAATTGATTGGTGGAGCATCTTTCCCATCAGGCAGCAGGTGACTTTGCAGGAAAGTGTAAAACACAGGGAGAATCCCATAAGGCCTTAACTGTTTTAGCAGAGGAGACAGTCTGTCTCTTGCTTTGATTGCTGCAGTTGATTTTTGTTCTCTCTCTCTCCTGTTCCAAGTCCTTTCCCGGCAAAGAAAGTATAGGCTGATAATGTTCGCAGCCTCCGGAAGCATCTGTAAAGGACGATGGGGTGGCCATTTTCTGTTTGATCAAAGCGAATCGGGCTAAACCGCTCGAGAGGCAAAGCCGTGACATAACGCTGTGCAGAGTATTCTGAGGCTGATTAAAGCTGGAGAGCTGGATGAGATTGCTTGCGGAGTCCTTTAGTGACAGTCACACGGGGTGCGAATGAGAGGTGGAGACAAACAAGAGTGGGCGTGACCTCTTCTATCCAGTGACATTTTGGGCGTGGGAGTGTTGCCGTTCGTCTCTGCGTGGCAGCTTGCAGGTCTAGTGTCGACCTGCCCCACGTTGCTAGCGGCGATTGGGGTAAATGAGTAATAAGACAGCTGTCGATAGGGCAGGGGCCGTCCAAATAGCAGAAAACTGAAGAGTACCAGCGACTCTCTGGCCAAAGGCACACAGCCGGCCATTGGCTGGACGTAAGAGCCGGTCATGAGGGTGCCGATCTCACTCGGGTGGCTCTGCTAAAATTAGCCGAATGGTGGAGGTGTTCCGGAACTGAAAAACAAAACAGCAATTAGCATGTGACTCGCAGAAGAAAAAAAAAAGTTCCACTATCTATGGGCAGATGAAAGGACCCGAAACTGATTAACACCGCTGAACCAGATAAATTAATGGGCTCTCGCTTGTTTGTAAATGAGGGATTTTCTTTTTTTTTTACCCCGTCTCTGAGTTAAGTCACTAAATGTCACCATTAATGAGTCCGCAGTGGTGAGGCCTCCTCATTAGTCTTTATCTTTAATGGGAAGAATGTTTTTCATTCCGAGAATGTGCTATTTTCCTCCCGACCTACAATCACCTGTGTTTGCCCCTGACAAATCGACAGGTTGGGGACACATGGCAACAATTCCACTTCTGAACTCGAATCAATTCCCATAAACCCCTCTGTATTAACACGTTCAAATAATTATATATTTTTTTCTGATTGGGCTATTCTTTGGATACCGCAGTAGCTCATTGGGTAACACTGCAGTCTCACACATTCAGCACTGTGGGTTAGGGCCCCGCCCCCAACTCAGTCTGTGTGGAGGTCACATGTCTGTGTGGGTTTCCTCTAGGTACCACAGTTTCCTCCCACAGTCCTGGAACATGTGGCAGGCTGAACTAAATCTCTAAATGTGTGACTGTATGTATCAGTGCTGTATGTGGTTGCATGCATGAGTGTGA
>JAODJW010000050.1:7731016-7751448 GCA_026777045.1 Hyperopisus bebe
TGGCCCTTTCAGATCTGGCCTCCTAATCATCCCCTATATCTAACTGGTGAATCCTCTCCTGCCCCTTCACCACCTTACTACTGGTTTAGAGTGGCTGCTATCGCGTCATCCAGGTGGGGGCTACACAGTGGGGGGTGGTTGAACCCCCTGTTGGTTCTGTAAAATGCTATATAAATATAACAGTCTTTCATTCATACTGGCTGAGGGGTGGAGCTTCGTCTTGGGCTCAAGACTAAATGTCCCCCTGGCCGTCCATCCCCCCATCAAGTGGGTCAGACCCAAGATGGCGGCTTGGCTGAGGATCCTTATCTGAGCGAACGGAGCGCATGATGGAGAGTTTAAAAACAAGGCAGGAGCAGGAAAGCCGTATTCCCCAGCAAGCAGCCGACACTCTGTCCTCTTGGCATCTCTGCTCTTTACCCTTGAATTCTCTCTATTATGCGGCTCAACGTTTTCTTGGGCCGATTGTCTGCGGTAAGGCTGCACTTGATTGTTCCTGGCTTCAATAAACTTGGATCCAAAAAATACGCCTAACAACCTCCAACCACCGGCCCCTGGAGGCAAGGGAGGGTGGGGGGTAAGTAATTCTTCTTGAGATTTTGCTGTGTCCCTTTTCTGGTACAGCATTCCATCAATACTATTGTTCTCTCTCTGGCACTTATAAGTTTCTCTCTTTTGTCTCCAGCAGGTCCTAATCTTTCTGTTCTAGCTCTCAATTGTGAGTAGTCATATGATCATTAGCCAAGTGCCTCACCTTGTCCTGTCCAATCCCGTCGACACTTTTGTAGACCGTAACTGCAATCATGTGACCTCCAGTCAGTGAGGTGAGTACATTATAACACACAAATAAAACGATGTCAATATTTCAAATAAACATAAAGGAAGGTATTTAGTCTTCTGACAGATCTACTGTATTTTGGGTTTATACAAACAGATTTTTTTTATCTTGGTAGTTAATGGTAGAAAGAACATATTGGTTCATAATACCTAAATTGCAAATTGAAATGTATAATAATAATTAATCATCATCATCATCATCATCATCATTGCTCATCCAAATAGATTGCGTTGTGTTGATATTTAACAGTATAAGTAAGATATTGTTTCATAATATCGTAATGTGACTATTGCAAATTATAATGTATAATATTACTACTGCTAGTAATAATGATAACTATAATGATGATGCTGATTATGATTGTGAAGGTGGGATTCTTGGTAATGGTCTTTGCCGCAGGGGCTGCTCACGCAAAACTGGAAAGTCGCCAGAGCAGAGAGATCCGTTTTAGCCGACCGCTGGAGATTTCTGCTTTCGAAGTCAGAAGTTATCAGCGACTGATTAGAATGAACAGCCGGGGACAGACTTCTGATGAAAGATGGCTGAAATCAATCCTGCCGAAATAACGGAAGAGCCCGCTCTTATCTCCAGACCTGGATTTTCTCCTCATCTGGTCCGTGTCATCCCCCTATCCGCAGGCGCTCGGCTGAAATGTAACCCACCCGCGAAAGTTATGTCCTAAGCAGCTCACAGTCATAGGCATTTTAGCAATGCATTATGGGCCATGAGAGTGCCATCTGGCTCATGGCTTTGTACCCCAAGGAACCTTCAGCCTAAATTTATGCCACGGAAGTCATAATTACACATTTGACACAAGTGTTTAGTTTACACGGTCTGCGATGCAGAATCGCCGTCGTATTACCATTATAAAATGCCTGATACCCCACATTAGATACAGTAGGGATATAGTATCAACACATTTCATTCCTCAAATATGTGATATTTTATAATAAGCTCCTGTTTATCTCATTTCTCTTCTCATTGGTTCTCATTCTTATCGATTCTCCCCTTGTCTTTATGAAAAACACTCCAGCAATATCTCAAAAACACATTATGCTATGTAAACGCGAATCATAATTCCAGATTTTTCTTTGGCTTGCAGATATGACACTGCCAAGTGCATGAGATGCATTTAATGTATTCTCATTGCCGTGGCTCTCTTTACTTAATGTCTAGTTCTGGACTGCAGGAATAGGCTCACTGGCCATAAATTGGATCATATGAACAGAAAATGCATCTTCATGTCAATAATAAGTAGTTTATATATCATGGATGTAGGACTGCCAGCCCTAATATGAAAATGCACCAAAATTCACTTTCTTTTTTCATGTTCCCTGATTTGCAGCTATGGATTTAGAAGTGGTAGAGTTAGGGTTAGGATTAGGGTTAGGGTTATGATGTCATCTGAGAGGGAATATATCCCTTATAATGACATCATAATGACATCACCTTTCAAAGATAAAGAATGTCATCAGCTTTGATAAATACAGCCTTTATTATGAAAGGTTGTACTTGTAAATAATGAGTTAAAATCAACAGTCGCCAAAAGTCCATAATAGAACATATGAAGAGACCAAGAATAGTCTTCCATCCATCCTTCAACTGTTCCCTGGATTATTGTAGTCTTGAGGCAACTAAGAAGAACCTCAGGAACCACAAGAAGAGAATGCCCTGGTTCTTTCCAGCATAGTCACCCCCCTGCAGTGGCAAACTATGCTAAAAGGTACTCGGTGACACCCAGCTCTGCCCCCCTATTCACTCGTCCCATCCTCGACAGCTGGCTCTGCTACCTGCATGCCGGTGTGGATTATCCAGGCAATTTACGGAGTCTGTTCGTGTGTGACATTCCTCTGTGGCTGGCGTCGCCACTCTATCATTTAACAGCTGCCTCTGAGAGTGCATTAATCAGTCAGCGCCGGTCCCCTCTGACATTTGTCATCCTGGGGTGGCTCTGACGGAGGGTCTTCTCCTTGGCGAGCTCGCAGCCCGTGTCCCCGGGAGCCAATTCGGCACCGCGTCTCGCCATGGTGTCTCCGTCGAATCCTAATATAGGATATTTTATGCTCCGTCGGATCTGCCGCCCAGAGACGGCAGGACTCGGCGACGATAAGACGCGGGATCGCGGGCCGCCGTGGTATAGAGACTTCCTGGGATACACGGTTGCTATAAATGTTGTTCACCGGGGCCAAGCAGAGAGTTTTCAGGATGCAGAGCCTCGACTGGGGTGGGGGGGGGGGGATCCTGCTCAGTTAAATGTACCAACTAGGTGACAGGGGGCCCTTTTCAATCATTCAGGCACCAAGCAAAGAGGCAAGGTTTTCAGGCCAATAAGCCCCTCCCCCTATTCATATTCCAAGAAAAATCCCCCATCGGATCCTTCAGTCCCAGGGTCCCGTGTGTCTGTTTGCCATCCCGAAGGCCTTGAGTTTCTTACACTATGTTGCTTTTTTTCTCCTTTCACATTTTTAAATCAAAACAGCAAATCACCAAGGTGACGTTCCCCAGGTGCAGAACACTCTGGCTCTCACTCGGAATTAAACCGAGACGAACCAGCTGCTCGAAAGACTCCTTTTGGCGTGAGTCGGGAAAATGGGCATTGTTTGCTGGTGGTGGCCACCACCGTCGCCCCAAAGAACTGAAATAAAGAGCTAAGCATCCAGTTCGGCGCCCATAAATATCACAAAACACAGGCATCATGACCCCCCCTCCCACCCCCACACATTAGGTCCTCTAATATATCTAGAGCTGTTCCAGCAAGGGCCTGAGGAGCGGGGTGTGAGGCGAATGTCCCGACACGATCCAATCGGAACATCATGCAATATTGACGAGGCTCGCATCAGTGCTGCTCCGGTGATCTCGCAGAACTTGGGCGAGGTCTTGGGGTCAGCCTGTGTCTCGTCCATGCCTAAGAGGGATGTCAGAGCCATTGAGAAAAGAGAATCAGTTAGAGCAGAGAGCACAGGGATGCTTGCAAGGAGGGTGACTCTTAAAATCGGCAGGTCGGACGCCAACACGACTGGCGGCTTGGCGGTAAATCAGAGACGGCCGCTCTGAGAGGACACCCGGTGTAATCCGGGAGCCCTCAGTTGCGCGGAACGCATCACAATGAGCCATGTCAGGGAGGTGTGACATCACAGCAGCAATGGAGACGACCTCGCAACTCACGGGTCAAATTCCTTGGGAGGCAAGCAGAGAGGCCTCAAAACATGAATGAAAACACTTGAACGTGCTTCAAACAGTGACGTTAGCAATCAGCTAAATTTTCCATAGCTAAACATCGTTATATTTCTTTCCCCCCTTGAGCATCTGAGTTATCTTTCATCAGCTCTTCCAGGTGGCTATTTGCAATAAACAGCACCGCGCTCTCCAGGGAAGCCCGTCCATACCGACACTGTCAACAACCGAGGCACAATCAATATTCCCAGTTCCCTCGCCACTGTCTTTACGGATTAATGGATCAAGCGGAATCCTAATTTATTCTGCCCGGCTCATCTCAATTTGTGCTGCAGAAGCTGAGAAGAATTCGGAAAGGCGCCCAAGGCTGTCTGATGCGAGCCCCTTTTATTATCCTCAAACAGCGCTAAACAATTGCGTAAGTATGAGTGACACGTTAAAATTGTCTGTCAGTTTTTGGCCTCGTGCCAGTTGAGGGGAAATCCACAGGGACACATGAAAGACAAACCGAATCCTGGCGAATAGCTATAGGCGTCCATTCATGCACACGCATACATATTTAATGAACGATGACACTTTATTTATTTATCTATTTTCCATTTTCACCGCTAATCAAGGTGAGGCTAATTTAGTAGCTAGAACAAGGCACATTTGTATCTTATCAAACAGGGCTGTGTTTAAACAGGAATATAATCAGGTCACGTGACACCTTTTCGTAAAGCCCAAAACATTCTGGAAAAATTAGGCGTGAAATATATATGCTGTGCTTTGTTTCATTTTGTTTTTTGGTTTTTCTTCCAACTGGGCACGGATTTCCTGGAGGCTACACCCTCTCTGTCTCACTTATGACCAGAAATGCCAAGCATCTCTGAAGAAATCCTAAAACTTATGGGGCTTTTGGGATCGCCGTCTTTTGGCAGATTTCCATTCCCTCCCGGGTCTTTCATCATGAAAGCATCACTGCGAGTAATATCTCGGCCTTCATCTCGAAAGCGCTTCGCTCCCTCCTTCTTAATACGCCTCTATCGCTGCGCTCGGCGATTGACCTCTACAGCTACCAATAAAGCACAATTTAATTGTAGCTCAGCATTTTTTTATGAGTACTGTGTGCCGCAAATTAACCATTGAGGAGAAAAAGAGGAACACCAGGACAGTGAGTTCTTTTATCACCCTGAAGGGTTTGGCTTTCCACCAGCAAACTTGGGCAAACTTATAATTATTTTCAAATAAACCCAATCCGCAAATAAGACCATCCCGGGCTAACCATGCTATTGCACTTGCCAAGCAATATCTAAAAAGAGACATCTGATTCAACTTTATTTTTTTATTTATTCTTTCTTTGCATATTATTTTAACTGGGAGCATTTGTTTATTTCATATGGTTTATTTTTTTTCCATTCCCAACCCTAAACCCTGTCAGAAGATAGTATGCGACGTCCTTGTTGTTCACCGTTAAGATTTTTCTAGCATCTTCTATAAATGGAGGCGGGTGAGTCAATCGACAGCTTCACATAATTGCTTTTATCAGAGACACTGCCCTGCCAGGTAAAAACCTGCGGTCCTCTAAGGCTGAAGATGGTAGCTGTGAGACCGGGGCGAAGTTCTGCGTGACGTAACAGTGGCATGTAGGAACAATTTACGTGGGTTAGGATCTCATCTCCGTGTCGTTACGAAAAGCCAAGAGGCACTGTGTGAAGTGATGCTTTATTTGCCGTTTGCGCAAGAACATTGCAATAGTTCTTTCTGTATATCACTACCCACACAGCTCAGTGTCCGAGTGCAGGCATTCATCTGCCGTCCCTAGGGTATTCTTCGAGAGGTTAAGGACCTCTGTCGAGGGCACAATGGCAACGTGGATATTCTGCCAAGTATGAAATTCGAACCAGCGACTTTCCACATCACAGGTACAGAGGCCTGACCTACCATGACACACACCTCCCCCAAAAAAAGGAAGACCAACGTTCTCTGGGCTGAAACTACCTAAGGAATAAAGCACTAAAGTTTTCAGGGTATATTTTCAAACTTTAGTTGATAGCACTGGGAAATGAGGACAAGATGCCAGCGTTTACGTTGGGAAATCATGTGTTTACACAACAGCTTATTGCAATTTTTGTGCGCTGTTTGCCAAAGCTCTATCCTCTTTGCTTGGGAATCATTTATGGACAGTCTATGGGCAGCCGAATACTCAAAGGATTAAAATCCAGATTTCAGTAGTGACAGGCGAGGACAGAGTCCAGGCTGCTCATTCAGAAGCCTGATGTAACTCCATGTCTTCACTTTGGGTCATTGTTTTCACTCTGTTCACTCTCCGTCATTAGGCATTGCCTACATCAGGTCGGACATCATGACTAACAAATCGATCACGATTTGCTGGGAAAACTTTACAGACATTTGCCCTTGTTCTTGAGTATTTTTTTTTTATCTGCTTTGCTTTTCAGGTCATACCAATGAAAAGGTTAGAACACTTGTCTGTGGTCTATTTAAGAAATTCTTACAGGAAAAAAAAACTTTTACGGCATATTAAACACACAAAACATACCAAAAAAAAACCTGGTAATTAGACGATGTAGTAATAAAAGAAACTGGTACACCTTAGAAACGTATCGGTTATACAGGAAGACACTAATTACAATTCTGTCTGAAGAACAAGATAATTAACACTGCATACAAAAAGAGACAAGTAAAGAATTTCAATAGTGGAACATTTCTTGTTACATCACTTTGTTCTCATAAGGAAAAGAAAAAAAAAAAGTTCCTTTTGCCCATGGCAACTGCATTTGTTCTTTAAAAGTACAAGATTGCCGTTAATGACGAATCCTCCAAAGGCTTCTTTCAGGCGTATTGTTAAGAAAAATGAGTTACTTCCTATGTATAATAGTTTAAGTTCAAATTCAAACAATCTTAAATGGATGTCCAATATACAGCTCTGGAAAAAATTAAGAGACCCCTTTATATATTTTTTAAAGTCTGAATTTTTAAATCCTGGTTTAATCGTGGTTCTGCTGGCAGAAGGCTACATGGCTGGTTGCTTCCAGGTTCAAAGTTTCTAAGACAGCATGAAACAAGAACAAAGTGAAGCAGGAGACACTGGGAACGACCAGAAACCAGCCAGGTAGAGGGTGGAAGTGACTTTCTAATGCCAGAGTTGCCCGTTAACTCATCCAACAGTTTCTCATGAATCGTAGGATGACATCAAATGGGAAACATTAAGTGCAGGTGTGAAGTGCACTGCTAGGACAGTTCATATCAGGCTCCTAGAAGCAGGACTGAAGACCATAAAGCAAGGAAGAAGCCCTTCATTAATGAGAAACAGGGAAGAGGCAGGGTGGAGTTTACAGAAAAATATATATAGGTATATATATATAGGACTAGGTGGGCCAGAAAGCCTGCTGAATGTCGGCACCCCAAGTTCGGGGGCTACTTCCCCCCCATAGCAAAATGCAGAAAGAATGTAAAGAAATCTTAAACTCACAATGCACTACCCATACACGGATTTCCGAAAATGCGTAATTAGGGACTTAGCGTGTGATGTCTACCAAGTTGCATTCAAAATTCAAGCAGTAAACACGAGTACTGCACATATGTGTGCCATAATCAGACCCGAAGCTTTAATTCATTTCTAGTCAGGAGGGCAGTGAAAACATCGAACGTACAGACTGACCTCCACTGAGTCCGATGGGAGCATCACGTTCTCTGGAGTTTAAATCATGCACTTCAATTATTAGATCACAACAGACTTTCCTCTAAATGTTTTTCCCACTCAAATCAAATAGCCAGGTCTTTAATAATTGCTAACTCGATCAGACCATCATTTCTGGGAATTAGAAGTGCATTCACCTTCACCTCTAAATTGACAAAACCCATTGATCTGATTTCTATTGATTCTTTATAGAGCATTATGGTGCTCAGCGTTTAGATCAACATCCTATTAGAATAAGTAACACAGAAAAATGACTCCTCTGTCTAAGAAATGGGCATCAATGTGTTTAAAGGGGCAGTGGGAAGATCTGGATTTTTTTTTATTAAAATAGACATGCTATTGCAACTCTTGTTCCGCACAACGTGAACGTCGACATCACCACAATTTTACAGCTACACATTTTTCCCAAGGCTGATTTTTCTATCCAAGGGTAAAACGCTGCTCAGGGTCCAGTATTCTAAGTACTCAGTTGCTTTATCGTGACTAATCAGGGCAAACCTTCCACTCCGACCACAAAGAAAAAAAAAACAATTCCACTGGTATAATCCTAATTAAATATGCAGGCCACACAAGTGTGGGGGATGTAATTTATGTTTAACGCTCAATGATTCAAACATCTGTAATCCCAGAGAGGACATTATCCGAAGTCAGGGTGGTCTATCAGGACTAGGTATTAAGTGAACAGAAAAGTGATGACGATGGTGGTGGTTACCATGGTGACGGTGGTGATGGTCGATGGCGGCGATTTTCTAAATATTAATCACTATGCCCCCTCGTGGTGATTGTATTAAAATGTTGAATTACAAAGACGTACTGAAGATCTCACTGGCAGGTAAGTAATGGCAGACATATGGAATTCATAGGTTAAAAGGTAAGTACATCTAGATGAGATTTTTTCTGCTTTTTCTCTTTGCAAGTTCCCATAAACTAAAATGAAAACCAACTGAAGCGTGGTAACAGCTATCATGGCAATAATAGTAACACTAGGGATCAAACTGACCCCTAGAATGCCCCCTAGGGGTCAGTATGTACTATTGAGAAGCCATAGAGAATAGAGAAGCCAAGATAAGTGTTACGATCTACAGAGCATGATTATGACAGGAAAGTATTCCTAAAAAGTGTTATCTTTATAAATAAATTGGGGCAAGGGATTTTATGTAGGGTTAGGGTTAGGGTTGGGAGTCCCAGTTAAGATTAGGGCCCCCACCAGGGTTAGGGTTGGGGGTTAGGTTTAGGGGTTGGGATTAGGGTAGGGGTTAGGGTTAGGGGTTGGGACTAGGGTTAGGGTGAAGGTTAGGGTTGGGAGTCCCAGTTAAGATTAGGGCCCCCTCAAGGGTTAGGGTTAGGGGTTTGGTTTAGGGGTTAGGGTGAAAGTTAGGGTTGGGAGTCCCAGTTAAGATTAGGGCCCCCTCCAGGGTTAGGGTTGGGGGTTAGGTTTAGGGGTTGGGATTAGGGTAGGGGTTAGGTTTAGGTGTTGGGATTAGGGTAGGGGTTAGGTTTAGGGGTTGGGAGTCCCAGTTAAGATTAGGGCCACCTCCAGGGTTAGGGTTGGGGGTCAGGTTTAGGGTAGAAAAGTGAGTGGCCATACAACCGCAACCATGAAACTTATTTCAACACATGTGTAATGGAAAGAGAACTTCAGCTTTGAGGCAACGGAGACCTTGCACCTTCTTAATAATTAGGGTGACCAGATAATCCATGTCAGGAGGGACACTATGAGCTACTTCAGGTTTTACAAACTACTTTTAAACTGAAAGGCTCCTGTGCTCGGCTAAATAGTTCAGTTCTTTTTGTGCTTTTACTGGTTTGTTTCCTTGACTGAAAGACTCATACTAATATTAGTGACACATGCATGATTACAGGAGACTGACCAATCAGCACACAGCAAGAACTCAGTGTTCAAGTGAAATCCAGGTCCTTTTGATTGAAATGGTAATTTACAAATCCCGTCCTTGCTGAAAGTGTCCTCCCTGACATGGACTATCTGGTATCCCTAAAATATCCCCTGATGCCAAAAAGAAGTTACTTCCATGACTTCACCACCAAGACATGTAGATAAGCAGCACACAGCAATGTTCCTCCATGCAGCTTAAATATAGTTCCCATGTTCCTCCATAACTGACTCAATGTGCTGGAGGAGATCGCGGGAAGCTGGCGTGACAATCCTCAAGGGAGCAGGTGGCGTCGCAGAAAACAAGGCTCCTTGATTACAGGCAAGCTAGCAAACCGCACACTGATTTTTAGCAGCGTGTGTGTGCAACCCGAAGCTACTCTTGACATTCATTTCGCAAGCGAACGTTCACAAGTGTTCGCCGTACCCGACGCATTAAACACGCTAAAGCTAGCTTCCCCTGAAAGGATGAGAGAGTATTCATAATCTAATGAGTTCAGGAGCGACGATTTCTTTGCCAGGACAGAGAGAAGCTGAAAATGGCCCTTTAAATCTGTTATTACTATTAAGCGCTTGGAGATGTATAACTCAATCCTGCTTCTCCTCTGAGAAAAACCTTTCCAGGAAGCTCCCAGCTGGGCCCCTCCCCCTCCTCCCCAAACTTCCCACTGCCCCAAGTACCCACATCCCTTAGCATTTAGCATTAAAGCTAACCCTCCGTTGGTGTTACGTGAAGAAAAATCCTTCAGACGTGGATAATAACAGAGGTTTTAATCTAAGATGTGGAGATACTGAATTCGCATGTGACTGCTGACTCATTTTACATACTTTTATGCTGTAGCATACAGAATTGAAACGCTGATCCAACACATCACAATGCACAAAATTATTTTAGACAGCTGCTTGCTTCACGAAGAATGTCAATTCTGAGCTTAGTAGCAACATTTATTTTTGGGAAAAGTAACACTAAAAAATATTATTCTGACCAATTGTGGTCGGGACGGGAAGTCAATAACAATGTCTGTTATTAGGACCAGAGTTTTTTGTTTATTTATATTGTATTGTGAGCATTCTAACCTAACATACTTCTTTCCTTCAACTAAAATAAGCCTGCAGCCTTTCCACTGTCAAAATTCAGGTTTCCTTGACGACATCTGTTTACACAGGGTATTGTGGTAAGACAAGACAATGACAACCACCAGTAGAGGGCTGTCTTTCGACCACCTTGATTGTTCTATCCTTTGTCTCCCGCGAATGCATTTGCATATTATTATAGCCTACGAGCACCTTTTGGAAGAAGTCGGACACTCGAATGACATTAGGTGACGACCGGCTGGTTTGCTGAATAACATTAACTTGCTATAGCATGCTTAATTACAGGTGGTCACGCATGTCGAGGTTCCTGTCTTACAACTCTCTGTCTTATGAATCCGTGCAACGGAATCCTAGAGTGTCATCACGGCTTGCGGGAATGAGGTTGTTACTGTAGGGCAGGATAGGAGCAGCTGGACACGGGGTTAGAAGCATATGGCATGCAAAGATCAAACAGTCTTGGAGTCAGGTCTGCTCTTGCTGTCTTCTCCAGGCATGCTCTGTGTCTACTCAGCTTTCTGCAGCCATCTGGAAGCGAGAAAAGAAGTGACCACCTCATCTCTCCATATGCCTCTTGTCACCTAGCTATAATATCCCCTGTATTTACTGTTTTCCATTGGTCAGATTCGAGAAACACGCGTAATGTTATATAGAAGCAAATGAGCCTCTATCACCAACATCTAATAGTTTTTTCTTTTGTCATGTTATGCATGCTGCTTTATATTAGCTTACATATTATTTTTGAAATATGCAGCCACTGTATGTACAATGACATTAAAGCGGAATTATTATTTTTAATCCACGCTAATTTCTGGCTGGAGCTACTGTACAACTTAATTCAGATTTAATTTTTAATGAAAATGCGTCTGAAGGGAGAGAGAGTGCTACCCTCAGACATCTGTGTGTGACCTAACTGTAACCTGGAGCACTTAAACCATCAAAACAGACATTCTAAGATCTAATGGCATGTTTATGTAACGAGATAAGATGCATCAGCATCACCTTTCCATTCCGTCCTGCTGACTGGCTCTCTAGAAGCAGAATTTACATTGGCTACAAATTATTTTAGGACAAGACTGCCTGAGAGTACTGGGTGCCTGTGACACACTGCCCAAATACAGCACTTTAAAGAACCCATCTACAGTCATCACATATATATGTTTGCTTACATAAATATCGAATTTTAATATGCGATATCACATCTAGGCAGACCTCTGCCCATATAACAAACCCTCCTATGAGCTTTTTTATTATTAACTTAAAGTGATAAGTGTAAGAAAACAAAACGATATTTTTACTTGGTGGCTCGCACTTTTTCCAAATAAAATCAGAGCTCCGTCCTTTTGTCCTGAACCTAATTATCTAGACCCCAGGTAGCAGAGCAGAGAGCGATGAGCCTCATTCGCTCTGTCCCTTGAACCCTGTTGTGAAATAACACGCTTCAACCCCCCCGGCGCACCTTTTAAAACAGAAGCATGCGGCAGCGTTTCTTTGTAAACTCTCAAACGAGGCGCTTTTGTAGTTAACGGTTTAGCGAATGCTGCCCGTTAACGCTGTCTCCGTGTCGTGCGGCTACATTCGGGACACTTTAAAGCTTTAAAACTCTTGTTTTGTAAAAGAAGAAGCTTCAAAGGCTCAACGAAAAATACATCACAACAAAATATCATATAAAATGTAATGTCTAAGCTACTTGTTTCCACTTCATTATTGCATGTATTCGATTATTTTTTTGTATACCGTTAGACGTACTACTACTAAGTTTGGCTAAATACACAAGCACGTATTAAAGCGTTTGTTAAACACGACCAACAAAACATTGATAATCTTGAAATAACAATTCTGTGTGGACATATAGGCCTACGTATATCATACATTTATGGGCTCATGAATGCTATTACACAAACAGTACAAGCAAAGAGAATTAAGTACGACGGAAGTATATGGAAAAACCATAATTAACTCTCTAACAGAAGTGTAATTAGATTCTCGCGTGATGCTTTTTATTTGAATGTGCGTGCCTGATTCTATTTAGGTCAATTTACAGTGCGCTGCTAAACCCACCTTATTATAAGTTAGTCCGTTTAATGACAAATCTGTGCTCTAATTTGTGCTCTATCTGTACACTTTAACAAGAAACAAAACTGGGACAAATAATTTCAAATCTTCTGTTTTATGAACATAAAATGTTGAAATAAAAAGCAACATAAAATAAGAATTTAAGAACGCTCAGTCAAGCGTCTGAGTTGCGGACTGCAGAGAAGTTGCCATCCCAAAGACATAAACGAAGTCTTTCTCAGGTTTAAAGTTGTTAGATAGACTCTGCACAGTACAGCAGGGGGTAACAGGACACTTTCAATTAGGGGACTATTACTGACTGTAGACAAGCTCTGTGCTGTAAATACAGTGCCAGGGTGCTTAAATTACACACTGCCCTGCAGAGGGCTGAATCACTGCACAGCAGGAATCAGCTATCCACATGCTTTTCTTCCATGTGTTTATCCCAACTTCCATTTAGGAAATTCTACAGTCTCTGCACATGCAAATCTTCCGTTCGGCATTTGTCTTGCCAAGTAATTATGCCGCTGCACACTTACTTCAATGTGTCGGCTCGTGCTTGCCCTGCTCTGGGCCAGCTTAGCGCCGCTTCCGTGAGAACCTGGTTTACCAGCTTCGTCGGAACCACTTGATTAGCAAAGCAGGCCGACAGACGCCTTTCCAGACGCTGAGCCCCCTCCTCCACCATTTTGGCACGTGGTTCGACCCATTAAGCAGCAAAGTTTGTGAAAACGAACAGTATTTGACAGGAAGGCAGAGGTGCCACTGCGTTACAGAGGATCCAGGGCTGTAGCCATATTTCATGGGGGAGTTTGACCCTCGGGATTTTCCGTTGACCAGGGGAGGAGTCCCCCTCAGGAGAATTCGGTATTGGGAGAGGGGAGGTCCCCAGATTTAGAGGGGGGTTCAAACTTGTAACTTGTTACTACCTAGCTATATGCTTGAATGGCAATAAAATTATAATGGATTGATCCAGTTCAGTTTATTTTCCCGAAAAGGCTCCGGTCAAAGGTCAGACATATTGTAAACACGAGTTTATAGGGTGGCGTTCCAGAAAGACGCAGTTAAAACACAGTCTGTTAACCTGCATTGTTAAAATCCAATGTTTATCCCTTCTGGAACATTCCAGGTTCACTAGTTTGTGGATGTTGCCACTGATGTAATTGAAATGTACCCCAACGATGCCTCTATGGGGCTGTAACAACATATTATGAAATAGTACTGCATTATGTAATAATACTGCGTTATGTAATAACAAATTGTAACAAGTTTTCACATCATTGTGTAATAGCACCTGCATTTTATAATAAACAGCTTGAATACGATGTGTAATGCGTTTCCCAACATTTTGTAATAAATTATTACATATTGCGGAAGCTGAACTTTTAAATGATGAAAATGTAATGCTGTGCATTATGTAATAAACAACCAAGATGAATGACTTCATTGACACTTTGTTAGGTTATTACATAATGCGGTGTTATTACACTATGCATTGTTACTGGGGCTGACAACAGACCCAATAAAGTACTGGTTTTCTGACTGAAAAAGTACTCAGACCCATTTCAGCTTGTTAAGAAAATAAATTTTTTGTAACATTTACCTTGCGACAAAATGCTTTCTAAAACTGAGAAATAAAAAGTGACCAAGCCTAAAACCAACAGACTTGATGTTTGTTAACCAGGTTTGCAAAAGCAACACCACTGTGGAGCCTGAAATGAACTCAAACTCCTCTTTTTAACTCTATTACAGAAGAAAGCACCTTCTGTAAAATGAACGTAATTGACTTCTTAACAGAAATTCATCATAAATTTGCCACAGTAGCACCAGCACGTACATGACGTGATTACAGGACTGTATAATGGAATCATTTTGAAACAGCTACTGAAAATTGCACCTGACAGCACCAGGAAACTCATTCTGGCCCCTCCCACCACATTTAAATAACACTCTTCTTGTGCAAAATAGGACTACCTGCTAACCCGCTATTCTCCTCTCTTTCATTCAGTAGCACTAAGAAAGAGCATGCAGTAAAGCATTAGAACGTGTCAGCTCTCCTCGTCAGAAGACCTTTCACCTCTGACCATGTGACTGCTTTGTAAAGTTAATGCAGCTGTGCGCTCCTGAGTCTGCCCAGTGACGAGATAATTACCTTCAATTACCAGCAAGGCAACAAAAGCCATATTACCCAAAAGGCATCGATTACATTTTGAATGTGATGTGAAAAATGCTTTACAACACTACCCCCGTGACCAAAACATCATAGCTGAGTCAGCCTTTGGGCGCTGCAGCAGATAAAATCCTAATACTCACTTCACAAACATTCACACCGATTTACAAATTGTATTCCCACTCAAAATTACAACATATATGACATTCTCTACCTTTCTGTATCTTAATAACTTGTAGCTACTAAATGTTGGTTTTCACTGGCATTTTTCAGCTACCATGTGAGATCCTTTAGCATTTTAACTAGTACTCTATCCATCACTCGACCCACCAATCAGCATGCAACGTAATTTGACTTCCACGTCATAATGGGAGAAATAAATATATCTCTGCGTGGCCATTCTGATGCTGGTGACCCACACAAAGGTGCTCGAGTGACAAGCGCGGTCCCATCATAGACCCCAAGTATCAGAAAATGGATTAATCGCTAACTAATGAAAAGATGTTCACAATGGGTAATTGAGAATTGATTTTTTTAAGTAATTGATACTTTATTGATTCTCTGTAGGTGAGAGCGAGCTGGCTGTGAAGGCCCCCACCCACAGCAGCACCCAGGGAGCTGGGGGTCAAGGGCCTCGCTCAAGGAATAGCAGACGTGGTGAGGATGGTCTTCAACTGGTGACCTGCTGATCACAGGCACATGGGCTTAATCCCCTGAGCCAAACACTGCCCCATAAAGTACTTGGCATGCACATGGCTGGGGTACACCCTGGGCGGGATGCCAGTCCACACAAGCTTTATGGAAAATTTTGAGACACCAATATATGCATGTCTTCGGACAGCAGGAGGATACCAAAATACGCATGCGAGACCAATGATAAAATGCACTAGTTGCTTACTTGTTTTGTAAGAATAGTCATGTAATAGAGCTGATAATATTGCAGCAAAAGAAGTTATTTAGGAATGTCATAGTTCATAACAGCCTAAATGCATCGTACGACAAGGATAGATGTCAGGCTGACTTTCCCTGAGATGCTGTGACCTGTTGCAGACTGACAGTGTGTCATTAATCAGAGGGCTCAGCAGAAATCCGTCATGCAGCAAACAGCGCAGCCTGTGTTTGCACTCAAGAAAAGGACAAAATCCCAAACAACGGAAACTGCGAGCATCGCTTAATCCACCAAAATGCCACTGTTTAACTCTCTGATAATGTATGTTAATTGTGTCTTTACAAGACCACCTGGATTTCATTGACCGTAGTGTCTACGTAGACGGCTGCTTCTCACCAATTGTAATACATAATTCAGCCCTGAGCTTCCATTCTAGGTTCTGAAATTTCAAATTATACACAAATATAAAATTAATAAGAATGAAGTGGAAAAAATGCCTGGGAGCAGCGAGTGGGGGCGGTACCTTGCTCAGGGTACCTCAGATGTACTTTGCTGGTTGGTGATTCAAACCAGCAACCTTCCAGTCATAAGCACACTTCCCTAAGCATTCGGCCACCACTGCACAATGTAATGTTTGCATCTAACTTTCAATTTTTTATAGTATCATATAAAACTTTGATATACCGGGAATTGGCACTGGATGATTCCCTGATCCGAAAATCATTCAGGGGACGACACGCTCAAAATTTGCAAAAAGGTTACCTCTTGCTGTTCCCTTTCAGATGAGTGGAAAAATGATTTGTGTATCCAGAAGATCACAGGCAGTAATGACTCACAGCTTAGCAAGGTATACCAGCACATTTTGGGAACGAAAATGGATTTGAATGCGCGGAAAGTTCAATCAATTTTCGTACCGTTTACGCCATCCACATGCCAATCATCGAGAGATTGCGGTACCTAGGGCTGGGAATTTCTGCCTGTTTACATCAGTACCCTTTGTTGAATTCAAAAGTGATTTCCCAAGTTGTCTCATGTCTTAATCTCCTGCAAATGATCAATGATAAAAGTTTCCAGTATGCATCAGCCAGCGGTGATACAATCTATTTGCCTGCTCAAAGTCTCGGGGGCCTATTTCCAACGTACTCAACGCAAATGAGTATTGAGTCCGTTTAAGCACTTTGTTCCTCAGAGCAATTAAAGAAGAACATCTGCCCTTCAAGTCTGCGCGCTTTGCTTTGAAGTCTACGGGCTCCTGTGAGGTGCTAATATCCCTCAACGTGCATGATGGCTTTATGAATTATGCTCATCTTTTCTATTGTATGTCTTTCTGCTCTTTTTAAGGGTTTTTCCACAACACAAATGAAGCATCTTTGAGATCCAGAACTCATGGTAATTTGTTTGATTCACTTAATATACATATACAGCCGCTCCCCGGGTTACGCTGGGGTTACGTCCCGACAAACCTATCGTATGGTGAGAATATCGTAAGGCGATCATAGCTTAGCCTAGCCTACCCTAAAAACATGCTTAGAATAATTACATTAGCCTACAATTGGGCAAAATAATTAAAATAAAGACTAATTTACAAAAAAATGTTGAATATCTTGTGTAATTTATTGAATAATGTACTGAAAGTGAAAAACATTAACTTATCGTAAAGTCGAAATATCGTAACATGGACCATCGTAACCCGGGGAGCGTCTGTACTGTTTTTTAGTTTAGTTTTGGAATACAGCACTGTTGGTGGCTGGTCTTAAATTCTGTTAATTAATAATTGTTCATTTACTCTAAGCACTTCTCACGTAATCAAGCAGAAACATTTACTAAACAGCCCTAAAATTGAGATTCACAAGACCACCGCGTTTGTGTGTGTGTGTGTGTGTGTGTGTGTGTGTGTGTTTTCTTTATACGTCTGAAATTGTTTATAGCATGGATGGAATCTATAGTGTTGGGTTTAAGGCCTATATTGTCGGGGCTCAGATGTACCACCTGACTGAAATCACTTTTAATCTAAAATTGTTACAGCACGGCTGGAATCACTACTGTCGGGTGTAAGGCCGATATGATCTGGAGTCAGATCTACCACCTGACTGAAATTGCTTAGAAGCATTCTCAGCATTTAAAAGACACTTTACTGTGGCTCCTCAAATCCTGTCTGCAGCAGTTCCCACTGTGGTTTGATTTACAAGCATCCTAATGAGTCACTGTTACTGGGACTCAACTCTCACTAAATAAGACACTGGTGTGTTCATAACCCATCTGGAACGTGGAGTCTGATAATATTCCTATGAAATTGCGCTTACATGTCACTTTCATATAGGGCATAACCACAGCTAAAGAAATGCTAAATCACGAGTCTTTAAGTATTTTCCATCCATCCATCATCTGTCAAATCTTGAGGCAGGTGACAGCTTGTATAGCATGCCATTCTGTCACCTACCACTCACAGGTACGCTCTAACACATATGCGCTTGACACGTATGTGCTAACACATACACAGGTGAACAGCACGTGGGGGAAAACACAGACAAACACAGTCAGGGACAGAGAATTGCCGAACGTGGACTGAAGGCTAGCATGGTTGTCATTAAGAGATAGCTGATCCGGTCGGCCATGAGGCCAGTGTGTGTGGCTGCCTCGTCGCGGAGGACCGGGTAGCGGCCGGCTGGGTGCTCAACATGGAGCCTGCTGAGTGTGGGCCATATTGTAGTACTCGGGGAGTTCAGTCAGGCAAACGTGCAAGACAGACATGGCCAACAACAAGAGCACACAAGCTGACGCCTGTTCAGTAGCCAGAAAGACAGCACCGACTCAAAAACTCGACTTCCTCCTCCTTTGTGTAATCACACATTCTGTTGCCTTTGTAACAGATGATACTAGCTTTGTGTCTGACCCGCGTTTGTTATTTTTCAGTCTAGTCAATGCCCTGTGGTTTAGATGTCCAGTGCTTTGATGCTGTCACCTATCATTCCTCTCCCTTTTGATATCCCCCTCTCCTCTCTTCCTCTGATGATTCTCTCGGGTACCCAATAAGCAGGATCACGGTTACAGATGCTAACGGCACAGATAGCTAACGCCTTAGCGTGACAGGCGGCGCACCCCCACCGAGGAAACCCCGACGTTAAGATAAATTGAAACTGCAGCTTTTTAACTCTGCATAGTAAAGGTTTCTGTTTAATGACACACAGGAGTGTGAGTCGTGGTCTCTAGAAACATGTCTTGTTTCAAAAGGTCAGTCTGACTTATTTCCTGTCAGGGAATGCGAGTAAGGAGGACTCTTGCGCAAAATCGGGGAGAGAAGCCGGCTTTATTTGGGGCAGGGTAAAACTCGAGATTGGCAGTGAGGTAAACACTAGGGTAATCCAACACAGTTGTCGGTGATCAGAGGGATCAGACAGGTACACGGTGGTCGGTGGCAAGGCAAAGGTCGGGCAATGTACATCGGAGTTTGGGGGGCCAAGCAGATCTCTGAATCTGGGTATGGAAGCGAGGTCAAGAAAACCAGGCAGGCAGACAAGAAAAAAACGCTCAAACTCAGGACAAACCATGAACAGCTTGTGTGTGGCCGTGATGCCAGAAGCAAATAAGCAAACCAGACACTTAGAGTAAATGTTCAGAGCTGTGATAGGGCATCGTTGTCAGACCTCATCGGGGATTCTGCAGGTTGGTCCGTGGCTGAGATAGTATATCAGTGATTCCTTAGCCATTTTTAAAGGATACGTACACTTAGCCAATTAACCTAATTAACCTGTGGTAAGGTTATTTTGTCATTTGCTATTTTCTTGAATTTCACTGTAACACCGGCAAAGTTCTTTATAAGATATCATTTTGTTATAATGAAATTCAGAAGAATTGAATCGGGGTTAAGAACTGAATACATGTTTCAGAAAGGTAGAATCTGGGGTTCTAGATACACATTTGGGAATCAGAAACATTTTGTGAAACGGTTTAATTTTGTGTGAAACATTTAAGTGAAGAATTTACGGTTTACTTCTATGTTGTTTATTTGGTTACATTGATGGTGGATGATAAATGGGAAATTCGAGAGTAATGCCTTAGCAAAGATCTTGTTACTGAAATCTCGTATGAGAATCGTGCACCTACAGCAGATCATCTATCTTACCCAACATCTAATACCTTTTCCTGGTCAGGGTCACAGTGGCAGCAGACTCACATTTATGCATGCAGATGGATGATGAATTTATGAAGAAAGTCTTCAGACTTGGAGTTATTTCCAGTTGCCATGGTGCCAACCCAAACTGTCTTCTTGACAAGCTTCTTTGTGGAAGTCTGGAATGGCCTTCAATGCATTTTTATAACCTTGATATGCAGACATCCTGAGCAGAACTTTAATGTCATACAGGAGGCGAGTCTACTATTGGAAGCAGAATATCAGAGAGGCACCACACTAGAGTCAATCTGTCATGTAGTTAGCAACTCATCATGCAGAGTAAAGGTGCTTCTGGAAGAAGATTTAAAGGGGAACTTCCTGGAGGTGTTTAAGCTCCCATATTTTGACTGGACACTCCCAGACAGATCCGTGATCGATGTATCCATAATCTACTCAAGTTACCGAGAAGGACGGGCAGAGAGCAAAGTGGCAAATTGTTTGGGGGGGGGGGC
>JAODJW010000050.1:7776358-7790057 GCA_026777045.1 Hyperopisus bebe
TATATGTTTTTTTTTTAAGGTACCAAAAAAACACACCATTTCCATACTAATTAGCAAGGAAATATGTTTGACTCCATATCATTGTCTCCACAAAATTTCAAAAGCCAATTTCAACTTTGACCATAGATTAAGGACTAATTAATAATTCATAGTGTATGCTTTTCCAGTACACTCATTGCCTTCAAAAAGGTATGCACAGTGGAGGTGTTGCCATGGCAACAACAGGTGCCTATTGACAAATTCCCTGTTTAATCCCGCAATGCCCCCTGTGGAATTGAAAAAAAAAAACAGTAAATCATCAGGGTCAGTTCTGTGACGGGCCGCGTCTTAATTTCCCTCCATTACTGTGACCCTGCCCATGATGCACAGAGCTCCTGTCTAATGATCCCTTGCTTTCCTGGAGAACACGATGTCTCCAGACCTGCACTCTGACAGACTGACTCTGAATATCCAGCGGAAAGAGCGCTTCTCATTCATGGAGGAAAGTACACATCTGGACTACAGTCTGCTTAAGTCTCGTCATGCTGGTTTATTTGTGTTTGTTTGCTAGTTTTTCTTTTCCCTCACACTTCCAAGGTTGGAAGATCAAATTCCAGTCCCACTCTGTGTGTGTCAAGGCTGAATTTCTCCCAGTCATACACCAGTTCCCTCTGAGTACTCCAGTTTCCTCCAGCAGTCCAAAAACATGCCAGTAGGTGAGCTGGCAACCCTGAAGTTTCTTTATTGTGTGTGTGTGTGTGTGTGTGTGTGTGCGTGCATAAGTGTGTGTGAGTGTATGTGTGAGTGTGTTCGTGAGTGTGTGTGTTTGTGCATGCGTGCGTATGTATGTGAGTGTGTGTTTGTGTGTGTGCGTGCGTGTGTATGTGAGTGTGTGTTTGTGTGTGTGCTGCTTGTGGTTTGTCATGGCCGTGTACTGTACTGATGACATTAAAAGATGTACTCCTTTTATTTAACAATATCCATGCTATTTCACTACAGAAG
Organism: Hyperopisus bebe; assembly: GCA_026777045.1. Taxonomy (NCBI): domain Eukaryota; kingdom Metazoa; phylum Chordata; class Actinopteri; order Osteoglossiformes; family Mormyridae; genus Hyperopisus; species Hyperopisus bebe. The sequence goes on from JAODJW010000050.1 coordinate 7,777,340, forward strand.
GACTTGGTGCTCGTATTTTGCACTGGAGGGGGTGGACAGGGGCAGGGTTGTTACCAGTTGCCTCGCCGTTCAAAGTTCAAGGTTCAGGTCTCCACCAGGGTTCCATGTGTGTGAAGTTTGTATGTTTCCTTGTGTCATCGTGGGCTTTCCTCTGGGTAAAACATGCTGAGGTTAAGTGGAGTTACCAAATTGCCTGTAGGTGTGCACGTGTGAGTGAATGGTGTGTGAGTGTGTGTGTGTGCACGTGTGAGTGAATGGTGTGTGAGTGTCAGTGAGTGGTGTGTGTGTTTGTGTGTGTGAATGTGAGGGAATGGTGTGTGAGTGTGTGTGCACGTGTGAGTGAATGGTGTGTGTGTGTGCACGTGTGAGTGAATGGTGTTTGAGTGTGTGTGTGTGTGTGTGCACGTGTGATGAGTGTGAGTGAATGGTGTGTGAGTGAATGGTGTGTGTGTGAGTGAATTGTGCGTTAGTGTGAGTGAATGGTGTGTGTGTGAGTGAATGAGGTGTGTGTGAGTGAATGGTGTGTGAGTGAATGGTGTGTGAGTGTGAGTGAATGGTGTTTGAGTGTGTGTGTGTGTGTGTGTGTGTGTGTGTGTGTGCACGTGTGATGAGTGTGAGTGAATGTTGTGTGAGTGAATGGTGTGTGAGTGTGAGTGAATGGTGCGTGAGTGTGAGTGAATGGTGTGTGAGTGTGAGTGAATGGTGCGTGAGTGTGCCCTGTCATGGGTTGGCACCCCATCCTGCGTTGCTCCCTGCTTTGTGCCCGTAGCCTCCAGGAAAGGACTCCCACAATCCTGCATTGCACAAATGGGTTTGTTAAATTGATAGATGGATATTTTACAAGGTTATAACGGGTACATATATTAATATGGCAGTTCTGCGCAGAGTTAAGGGGGTGGGGGTGTTGGGGGGGGCAGACAATGTACCCCCTCAAACCTCCAGTTGACAACTTTTACCATCGGCGCTGTCAGATTTGTTCCGGCTCTGACACTGGTACTGTGTATTGTATACTGAGGGCTATTTAACAAAATTAGGTGCGAATGACAACATTGTCAAAGGGCCGTCTATTACCAAGAACACCTCATCCATGTGCTGTCGGGTGGAATCTGTCCGTGCTATAACAAGCTTAGAAGGTTTGTTGATGGTCTGCTCAAGTTTATAAGACTTCCTGGCTCCTAGTAACTCCTCATTAACTTGGTTACTCTGGGGCAGCAAAAAAAAAACTAACATTCAGAAGTCAAGCCTAAAATAAACGACTTACTGAAGACAATTTAAACCAGGTCTTGGTCGCATCTTACGGAAGAAACCTTCGGTTTTAGACTTGAGGGAATCCCCTTGTTCAAATAATGCCATGATGGCAGGATCTCTCTGTAGGAACTTCAGAAGCAAGCTGTTCTTGTCCAGAGGGTCCGTTTAGAGCTGCGACTTCCCTACGGCACTCGTCGGCCATTTTAGAGACTCCTGTCGCGCGCTGCTGTCTGGCGAGCAACGGAAAGAAAAGCTCCTTTTTTTCGCGTCTGTGAATCAGACGCAGAACACTAAAGTTACATCTGAATGGCATTTGTAATCCCAGAAGTACGAGCCAAGAAATGTGAAAGTCGGGAAAGTGAAGAGGACAGCTAAAAGTCGTCTCCGGTGTAAAGTACAGCCCCCCCCCCCCCAACTTGTACTGCCTGCCATGTATGGCGTTCAGAGTCTGCAGAGATGGTTATCTCTGCCCTTTTCCTCACAGAGTAGAACCATCTGACCCAATGGCACAAGAGTATGAGTCACTGATTGGCAGCAACAAAAAGATGATCACATTAAATAATAAAATGATGACACTATTTTTAACTCTATTCACACGGAGTGCTGTGACTTTTACCGACCCACTCAGAAGACACTTAAAACGGTCACTCAGTCCTGCAGCTCAACCAGGGGAGGGGGGTTTTTGATAGTTTTCAATACAGGCCAAGAAAGGGCTCCGGGAAGGTGACTGGAAGGGCATAAAAGACAATAGCACTTTAAGAAGAGCACCTCTGAGAAGAATAAATGCGAAATTCATGCAAGGGAAAAAAAATGGGGCTGCATAATGAATTGCACGCAATTCCTCTGTGTGCTTCCAGAAAGCTGCTGTCTCCACTAAGATAGAAACTGTCCTTCACTTGGTTCACTGGAGCGATTTTACTTCATTTTTTTTTCGTTTTTTGAGGGGGGATTTATGCTTTCTGTGGAGGAGGGGCTGGAAAAGACAAAGAAGACCTTAATTTTGCCTCATATGTGAATCTGCAATCTCATTCCAAAGAGGTTTATGACCTTACATGAAGACTTAAGTAAATGCAATGTCATTGGAAAGGTTATTGGGTGATAGCGAATGACATCGAAGGCTTGAATCCAGGTTACCTGGCATCTACAGTATGACGAGGCAAGAGAGGTGGCCCTAAAATCATAATGCCATCTAAGAAAGGTCCTTCCTACATATCGAGAGGATAAGAATACTTTTGCCAGCTTTTAAGGTCCTGTAAGCCCTCAAGGGAAATAGACCAAATTCGCCAAGTGCTCCCGAACTTTGATAGTTGCCAAATGAGAAAGGACACTCTTAGATGAAAATCATCTATCCATCTATCTTCTGGCCACTTATCCAGTACAGGGACAGAAGCCCTGCAATCTGTCACAAAAAAACACAGGATAGCAGTGGAGCACAGGTTAGCGGAGAATCATGGGATAGCAGTGAAACACAGGATAGCAGTGAAGTACAAGATAGCAGTGAAACACAGGATAGCAGTGAAGCATAAGGTAGCAGTGAAGTACAAGACAGCAGTGAAACACAGGATAGCAGTGAAGCCTAGGACACAGAAGGACCATGAAACATAGGAAGAACATGCAATCTTTATGTTTGAATCCCCAACCCTGGAGGTGTGAGGCAACAGTGGGACTCAACTAGATGTAAGCAATAGTAACACATTAGTATAATTACTGGCAGCATCTCTGTGCTTCCCCTTCAGTCAATACAGATGGCAAGCAATATTTGTACACATAAGATCACAGATGAAGCTATATCGTTCAATAAGAACAGTAAATTGCAGTGGTTGGGGAGGTACATGAGTCTTAGCTAGAAACAGCTTTTTAGTCACCTGTACACACATTTTCATGAATGTAGCTTAAAAGTACTGTGATGTAACTTTATACAGAAAATAACCTGCAAAGATAAATCACGTAAAATCGTCCCACAGTGTACCATATGTCCGGCACGCTATCTCACAAATTAGTAAATCCAGTATGGATTAATGGGGTTGTTTTGTTAGCGGGATTTATATCCTCCTGAGACCCAAGGAAGAAAGTGTCCTTCAGTTTAGGTTATTTGTCTTTGGAGGAAATAAGACATCTTACAATTTAGATTTTTTTAAATTTATTTTTATTTTTAATGTCCTCTTTAGTGTACAACAGGAATAAATATGTTTCCTAACATCAGTGAAAAGATACATGCAAAAATAAAATGTCCATTACAATGGACATAAATGAATGGGTGTGGTCTCAGGAGGATACGAATCGATGTAATAACCAGGGGCCTATCTAACAGCTGCAAAAAGGGCAACGTTTTTGCAGAAAGTAAAAACCAGGGATTTCATGCGCAAAGAAATATATATTAGTAAGATAACTGACAATTGTACTTATTTGATTCAATTAGCTCAGTGTACAACAGAAGGCCGAGGCATGTAAACATGGTCAGAGGTTGCTATGATGGTGTAGTTGGCAATGTGGGGTGGGGGAGGGGGGGTTCCGACAATTAAATTTACCGGGGGTTAGTAAGTTTTTGTTGGGGCGGAGGGTCAGTTAAGTGGTCCAGATTACGTTGTATTTTAGTCTGGATGCAAATCATATCCAGACTTGATTCAAACCTGGACACTACATTTTTATTTTCCATCACAGGACGGATCCATAAAATACAGGATAGGCGGTAACTCCAGGTTTAAAATTTTATCACATAGCTGAAGCCCCTTCTTCGCAGAAGCCCCTGGGCTTTAACCTGGGTAAACCTGTGCATTAAAGCTCCCCTGACTGAGGGTGAATTTCCTTCCCAGTTGCCTCTCTTTTGCTGCATTCGTTCTGTGCTGTTATCCCGCTGGCTCACTTTAGCATCTTCCAGCAACTCGACTCCCCCATAGCTTGAATACAGGGAGATAGTCTTGCAATTAACTCCATGCCATTCTGCGCAGAAAAGTAATTATGGTTGTCGATGCAACACCAGACTTCCCGCTCCCGGAAGGTCAGAGCAGAGCAACCGCACCGGTGCCAGAGGAGCGCGGCGGTGTTTGACAGGCCCGGAAGTTTGTCCCGCGTGTTCCTGACCCCACCACAGTGAAAATGAAGCCTAATGAGATAGCAAAGTGAGTCATTTGTCAGTGTTACTGGCTCCAGCGATCGCTGCCGCCGAGGCCCTGAATCACGGAGGAAGGAGCGTGGAACTTTTCCGACCGTCAAACGCCAGACGCGTCCCGTTTCACAGTATCCGATCCTTTTTCGAATGGCGCCGTCAACTCGTGTTCTGCATAAGCGCCCACAATGACATGGTGAAATAATAAAGGAGGTTTGCGGGATCCCTAATTAAGAGGCAGGGTAGGGGGGGTTAATGAGTTGATGAATATGTTCCAGTCTTTCACCGCAGAGACTTCCTCGTGTGTTATTGTGGATCGCTTGAGATATGGGGCGGTGGGTGGGGGAGGCACTCCTGTGCGCCATCTGTCACGCTCTCCTCTCGGAGACAATCCCTCCCTGGCCTGATCGCCAACCCGGCGAAGAGCACACTTCGGAACCAGATGCTCAGACCACGGCGCTGGCCCCGGTATCTTCCAGCCGTCCCGTTGTGGGAGCGCTTACCACTTACCGCCATCTGCATTTCCATTCCCGGGAGCGAGACGGGGACGGCAGCTTTTGGGCGGAAACACCTGAGCCCGAGCGTGGATTCCGCCCGCCGCTCCTTCCTCCACCCTCTGCCTCTCTTCTCCTCCCATCATGCTATGCGTCTCTCTTACGCCATCTGGGCTCCTGTCCCAAAGCTTTTCATCAACTCGCCACCCGTTATTCCCGCCCGCTCCGTGACCGAGGGGAAGCTGCACATTATCCGTCTCGCTCCAAACCCGCATCCCATTACCCTGCAGGTGCTCCTCCAGATCCCCGCTCTGAACGAGACCCCCATCTGCGAGGGAGGCCTACAGATCCCTTTCCCAGCAGCAGCGTCAACAGCCCCCTGATTACTCCACCGCACACTGTTATTTAAAGGTTTCTGTAGCTTTTCGAACCATCGCACATGTTATGTAATATTAATAAGAACAATGTGGCCCATAGTTATTCAGCATAATGGACAAAGAGACTCAGGGCCGGCTGACTTTGTGTGTGGGCCCCGCTAATCAGACAGAGGACGGAACAAAGTTTCCAGCTGTAAAATCTGAAAGCTTTAAGACATTTTACACCGTTTGTTATTGAATGACTGTGGTAGAGTACTGTATACTGGTATTATTCTATTATACAAACCTAATTTAGAAAGAAGTCTCAGAAATCTACAGGTTTCGTTGCTTTTTTTTTTTCTTCTGTTTTTGGCACTGGCTTAATTGGAATAGTGCCGTTAGCTGCTGCTTATGAATCTCTTTTCTTGCAAAGATCTGTCAGACAAGACAAAGAAGCAATGTGGTACAAAGAACTCAAAGGGAAAGAAATTACTGTCATTCGTCGGGAGTGCAACCAACTTAACAAAGTAATGTGTCAATTTACCCTGCACTCAGAATCCATTTTTAACCCGTAATTTAAGGGTGTCTTTTCGCTGACATCTTTCTAGGACTCGATGAAATCTGCCAGCAATTGCCTTCATAATAATGGCTCCAGCTCAGAGACTTACTTGTGTGTTTTACTCGCCGGTGATTTCTACCTCCTGTAAGCAGAAGAAAGCCAAGAGTTAGGGCAGGTTAGGGAAGCGAGAATGAGCCTAGGAGCGGGATCCAGGGAAAGGGGTGAGCATTTCAGATGCTTAGGTAGAATGGTCATAGTTACCGTTCTACTCAAAAGTTTGGAGACACCAAGCCGTCTACTAATGAGAGTGATAGTGTTTCATCACATGACTGGGTCACCTAACCTAAACACAGCAGAAATGGTTTTGGAAGAGTTTGACCAGAGAGTGAAGGAAAAGTGGCCAATGAGAGCTCAGCATATGTGGAAGCTCCTTCAGGACGGCTGGAAAAGCATCCCAGGAGGCCACCTCATGGAACTGGTGTAGAGGAGACAGTAGGGTCAGCCAGTCCCTGGGGCAATTGGGGTTAAGGGCCTTGCTCAAGGGCTCAAAGGCGGGATCACTCTGCTGACCAGGGGTTTGAACCCCCCACAATTGCCCTCCTCCCCAATTATTTTTTTTTGTTTAATACATTTAGAACAGTGTTTCCCCATCTGGTCCTCGGGGACCAACAGCCGGTCCACATTTTTGCTCCTTCCTAGTTCGCAGGGGAGCAAAAACATGGACACTATGTGGGTCCTTGAGGACCGGATTGGGAAACACTGCTGTAAACTCACATGTACAGGAGATGAAAGCAAACCCTATGACCCTTGTTATGCAAGGCCACTGAGCACTGAGCTTCCTATCTGACTTTTCTAAGTTACTTTTAACCCCGTTTTGCTCCCATCGTTGTGAAATATATTTCTACGTCTGCAGCTCCTTTGACAGTAGGACTCTCGTAAACTAATTTGCATATTTATATTACGGTTGCAATAAAAAAAAAAAAAACAAAACTGAGCTCAAGGTGCCAATTAGTTATCACCCACAAAATTATGGATTCAGTGATAATAGAGATTTAAATGCAGAAATGCACAGGATTAAAAATAGCGTTGCACACAAATAGGGGACACTGACATTTAGATGGAGAACCAGCGTCACCTCGCTGGACCTTCTAATAGTAGAGAATCGTGTGACTAAGCAACCATGAGATTTATGCCGCATGTTGTCATGTGACATAAAGGGCAACAGGAGAGACATGAGGGGCAGAGTTTCTGACCTTCTGCGGGACCTCCCATAGATACTGCCCCTCCATCCTCTCTTCACCTGACAAAATAACGGATGTCGCCCAGATTCACCTGCTAGCTGGCCTCTAGATCACATACACCCGCCTCCCCCCCCCCACACCCTAACTGCCATCACGCATTTCAAAGGCTTCTCCATATCTCACATAAACTCCGCTGTCCTGCCTAGTCATTTATACCATAATGTCTCTACACTCAGCCGGGCAATTTAGTTTCAATACGCTGCGATGAAACATGCGTCTGGGAAAAAGATACCTTTCTTTGCCCCTGTTTGAATTTCAAATATTGCATGTAAACAGCTACCCTCTCTGTGATATATTTACCCTATGTGGGGTATGGCAGCAACATGTATTACAGAGCAGGAAGTCTGCAGAGAAAAGAGTATAAACACAGATACCGTGGTAATGACCAGAGGAGAAGCATTGTGAGGTAACTGTGATTGTGTCTGATCACCAGAAAGTCCCACGATTGACTGATGTTACTAGAATCATCATGAGACCCTCTCTGCCTACATATCCTATTTAAATTCACCTCGTTTCTCCCAAGAATGAGTCGTGAGGAGAGAAGCATGGCCGTCTCTCAGTATTTGGCTGACTGAAAGAATCACGCGGATCTTCAAACCTTATAAATGTACGCAGTGGATATCCTTCTGCCCTTCTGCTGCATCACAAACGTCTGCAGAAGGAAGAGAGAGAGAGAGATTCCCTTAGTGAAATCTCATGGCTGCATTTTTGTGCCGTCCACCTTTTATAGAAGATGGTAGCAGTACATCATTCATCCTCATGGTGAAATGGAGGAGATTCCACATATCCCATAATGCACTGCTGAGAGATACTGGCACACATGTCACAGTAAAATTTTTTTGGTGGGGGGGCAGAGCACAAGGTCAACAAATGTTTGGCACCACTGGAACAGCTGGGATTAAGGTCTTGCTCAAGAGTCCAGTGGTGATATATTAACTTTGCCTGCTATGGGATTCGAACCCACGACCTTCCAGATACAGATGTATAACCCCCTGAACCTCACACCACCCTCCTGTGCCCCGTTTCTGTAGCGCTGGGCATAATTTGTGAGGTAATAAATAAGTAAAACCGACTGGTTCCCTCTGAGGCGTTGAATTCCCAGAAAGGCCCCCCCTACACACACGCACACACACGCGCACATACACACACACACACACACCTTTGTTCCCATTCCACACGGCACTGAGTCACACACGGTGGCTTGTTCCCAGTGGCTCCGCAGTACAGTCCGGGTGATACGCCTCATCTTCAGGGATGATGTTGTTTCCATTGACTTCAACACTTCTGTCCCTACCTGACTCCCTCCCCAATACAAACATAAATGTCATGCTAAATACGCCTTACCTTGGGACTGAAGAGCCGATCCAAACAGACTACATGTTTTTGTGGTTCTGTGGGTTTACTGAGTATCTGCAAAAACCTCCTCGTTGTCCGATTTAAGTGAATCCAGCAAAATATCTATCCATTTGTATATCTGTTTGTCACAGATTTACCTGTTTCTTCGTTCCCTGTCTTGGCTCAATGTGGGAGATGCATTGCAGAGAGATCAGCGCATATCGAAAGGGAATGCATAGGAATTGGTGCATGTAAAGGCAAGAGGCATGCGATATATGAATATGAAAATTAGTTGCATCAGGTGTCACAAGAAAACTCCACCTTTCATTAATGATTGATTGTCATCAAACTAATTTATCTATAATCTATAATAAAAGCTACAATGAAGAGTAATTAAAATGAATTGATATTGTAGGACCTAAATTCACTTCATAAAATATTGTCATAATGAAATATCTGTAAAATGACCATCCCTGGTCATTTTATCTCCAGCATAAATGTATGCAGAGATGGTCATTCATCTCACTTGAGTGATACTTAAAACAGACTGAATATCGGTATTAAATGTTGCATAAACTTTGATATATATTTTTAATTCCACCTTAAGTCTCTGTCGTCATGATGCAAGAAATGCGACGCCTGCCACCGCACCACGCCGCAGGGCTAACCGTGGGATGCATCAGTGAATGTTGTGAGCTGCGGCACCCGCAGTCATCTGCATCCCCTCTGAACCGCGATTCAATCACGTCGCCGGTGATGGGGGGGCAATTCCATCCACCTCCCCCCCCCCATATTTCCAGTGAGATTGAATTGAATGCAACAAGGCAGAAAAAATGGTGCTCATACCAATATGTGAAAACAGGGCCTTAGATATTATCAGTTTATGGCTATACATCATATGGAAATCAAATCCTGCCTGCAGCCATTTCTCCATTTTGTGGTTGAATGGAATGTTTCTTTTTCCCCTGCTACATAATTTCCGTATTTGTGATCCCTTAAGATATCTGTCCGGCGGATTCTCAGGCTCTGGCTTCGACGTGCCCAGATTCAAGCTATGATGGGATGGACGTCGTTCCTGGGGTCTAACGGAAACCCATCGAAAGAGGTTTGGTGTATGAAGTGACTTGCTTATCGGGGCATTTCTGGGTTCGGTCTTCTTCCTGAAATACCTCATCACATGTTTACCGTTTACTAAAAAAAATTTTGATTGTTTATGTTCGTATTTTCATCCATCGTCTAACAATTTAAGCTGACCAGGGTCACTCTGGGTGGGATGCTTGGACATGACATGGGGGACTTTCTCACACAACATCCACCCCTAGTCAGTGTTCACAGCGAGCGATGCAGTACGATAAAAACGATTGTGTCTGACAGGAATGTAAATGCATGGTTAGATTAATCAGAGGTAATGTGTTGGCAAATACATTTTTGGTCTTAGTAATACCCTGGGTCTTGTAAAAACTATGACGTTGAGTACGTAGTGTGTTTTTGCTCTGGGACTGCCCCACCCCCTCAAAATGCATGCTTTTTAGGTCACGGAATGTAATGGAACTACCTAGAAGAAACCCAGACAGACATGGGGAGGGACACGCAAACTCTACACCCACACAGAGGGGAGCAGATCCACAAGGCTCAGGGTCCGAACACCATCCTACTGAGTTTTCGCTAATTAAAAATGCGGCGCGTCGGGATAAGCCTGCTGATTACTTCCACCCTCGTCCATTTTTACAACTGCCTTTTCAAATCGTAATCCCTCAAGAACAATTTCGTCGCTAATTGGTAATAATTTTGATGCCAATAGAAACAAATGGAATGTCTAAGAGCAACTACAATCACGTGGCGTGCGACTCGTCTGGCTCGTGAGCCACTGTGTATGTAAATGGAACCACTGCTCAAATCTGTTTTGGCATTTCGGTCATCGATTTAGCTTTTTTATACATCACTTTTCTGTTTTTCACAATTATTAGAGCCAACACAGTATTTCCCCTCTTATACAATATCCCTCCTTCTTCCAGTGACTAAATAAATCAGCCATACAAGCCAACAGAACATTAGTTAGCAACCCAAAAACCTTCATGTAGGAAGGCAGATAGGTTGGTTTGTAGGATGAGGCTTTGATCGAGAAACCTAGGGAGTCTTAGCCTGCAAGGAAGAAAAAATTCAGAAGTGAGTGTTTGAAGCTGCTCTCCCCCATTCTGGACTTGACAGTTTCTTACGTGTGCACCATGACATTTACCACCGGCGAATGAGGGGCCATTCAGTAAAGAGACATCCGTGGTAGAGATTGATCTATATTTAGGCACAGAAAGGGAGTGTTTAATTAGCGCAAAGGTCACTCGGAAATCCTAAAAAGCTGACCTTAAGAAGATCAAAAATTGTGGCTTCTAAGCTTCTGCTCGGATATGGTTATTTTACCGTTGGAGGAGTTTGTTGCTATGCTCCACGACTTTTTTTTCTTTTTCATGCGTCGGAAAAGTTCTTCAGGGCCGAAATTCTTAAGAGTGTACGGCATAGAAGTAAGATGTTCAGGCTTGGGAACTTCGTGAGTGGGTGTTCATCTGCCCTTCAAAATAAATATATTTTCACAATCAGAAGTATGTGAGCTTGTTGCACAAGGTCTTCTCTGCCCATCCCTTCACACTGCTCCCATAAATTTTATTTACTCTTTTTTTTTGATCATGAGCTCCAGGTGGATGTATGACTTTGTCCTGTTTATTGCTATATTATTTTCAATAAGGAAAGAGTTGCTTTTTTTCAATGCAGAGATCAACCAGAGGGGGCAGTAGAGGGTAATACCACAAAATATGGCAGCCAGTATGACATGTGACCCCCATCCCCACCAATAGAGAGTGAAGGGGGGCGGGGTCAAATAGGAAGTTGTGATTTAATGGGGGTAGCCGTGTAAGCGATGTAAATGCAAGGAAGGGGGGCAGAGACTAAATAATAACAGTCTTCATTTTAAGTGACTCTAATCCAATTAAATGGTAGTTTGGGGCTAGAAACAAATTTGAGCTCCTGACTTCAGCATGAGCTTTAGCAAAATGTTTATTTTCCAACGAATTAAAGCAGTATCTAGTTTTTTTTTTTTTTTGTCTATGTAATGCCGCATAGCTTTCACCTTTTGATCTACACGCGCCAGCAAGGGGAGGTTAAAAAAAATGGTCCCATTTGAAAACGCTCCCTGCTTGGCAGGCGACACATCCTAGTTTTGCATCAGTCTCTGCTCATGGCGTGTAAAAATTATAAGCGTTAGCCGTAAAGAGCCACATTATCGCCACGGATTTGGGAACCTGCAGTAAATCCAGCCCCTGACTGCTGTTTGATATTTAGTGTCATGTGCGATTAACCACTCGGTGACAGGGGGTCCTCTAATGGTTCGAGGCGTCTGGTGTTTCGCCTGCTTTAAATTATTTTAAATTATGGCCTCATCTGCGTTTTCCATGTCAGGTGAGGGACCCTATCACCGCTGCTGCTGTAGGTGGTATTAAACGCACCCACGGGATTATTTTCTGTGATCAGCTTTGAAGTTGACAACAAAGGTCATCACAGGATGAATGTACAAGTTTTAGGAAAGAACTGCTTTATTTTCATCCCTGCCTTGTGCCTTGTGATTCCTGGGAAAGAATCCAGACCCCCCAATTGACCTTGCTAAGGATAAGCGGTTGGAAAATGGATGGATGGATGGATGGATGTAAATTAATGCCAGTTATAATCTGACATCCTGCATTGACTCATCTCCCATTAACAGTTAATCAGCACAAGGTTTCAAAGCTCAGATATAATCACAGCTGCTGGAGTTTTAGAGTAATGTAGAGTAATGTAGCCATCAATATTGTTCATTCGCACAATATGTTTACACCCTTAGCCTATGTCCTTTTACACGTCACAGTCTGCGATTATGAAAAGATCTTGCAGAGATTTACATCCATAACGTTAATAAAGTTCACCAGGCCTCAGGTTATGCCAAGCATGTAGCCAAGTAGCACGATAACGGCTTTGAAATCCTCCCTCAAATTTTTTTGTTACTGATCAGGTATGAAGGCAGGAGGTAAAATGATGAGTTTGAACCCCCTTTGAAATTTTAGCCCCTCAGTTGTTGAAATGTGCAGCGGGGAATCCCCCCTATCAGCAAAGCACACCCCACCCCCCATACTTTCATTTGGCAAAATGAAGGACCCCCCACCTTATTCAGCAAAGGGACCCATTTCTGGTTGTGGGCCTGGGTTGGATCTTGTGGCCACTTTTTCCGTCTGTGCTAATCAGTGAGCATGTCGTGGCTGCGATTATACCCCTCCCCCCCCCCCCCCCCCCCCCCCCCC
>JAODJW010000050.1:7790108-7802205 GCA_026777045.1 Hyperopisus bebe
CCCCCCACACATTTCCATGGAGATGTTGGCGGTTGAAAATCTCCGCAGAAAACACCAGAGCCGCAAATGAGGAATCCAAACGAGGGCTGAGAGTCGGCGTCGCGCGGAAACATCGCAGACACGTTAAATCAATCAGGGAAATACATCTGAATATCATTAATAATTCCTGTAATAATTAATGCAAACTGAATGCGCCCAATGATGTGTTGGTGTGTGAAATGTGTGGAAAATAAGCGACGGATCGTCTCCCTCAGTCATTTATTTATTCACTCATCTGTTTGACAAAGTGACACATTGACGCGTCAAGCATGGAAGTGCGTCGGGGGATTTTGTCGCGCTTCTTTCGGCGTATGTATTAGTCACTAGCTTCTCTGCAGGACCATAGGCACCAGGCACCCAAGGATGATGAGACTTAATTACCGTCAGCATTTAGGCCTGATGACTGATAAATGGAAACGATTATGCCGGCACTACCAGCCCACGTTTCCAGTTCCGTGGCCCCGGATTGTTCCTCCAGACGGCGGGCCGCTCCGGACGAGCCAGCTGGCGCGGTGGGGTGCGTTTGTGGGTACCATGGTGACTAAACAGTGCTGATCTGGGCGTGTTGTTTAAGGGTGCTAATCTTGGCTTAATGGGACTATAGGTGGCGCCAGCGTGGCTAACACACCCGTCGTGTTGGCAGTACTGCCACACCAGCAGCTAGCCGTCACTGTAATGGTGATATAATAGGCAGTTAAAACCGCCAGACTCGGTACCAGCCAATACAAGGAGGACCCACAGAGAGTTCAGAGAGTGTCAGGCTTTTCAGAGGAAAGGCCCAGTCGCTAATCAGCCCAAAATTGTGGCCGGGAATTCAGGGGGTCACCTCTGAGCTGTCGTGTGATTGGCTAAACCTGGCAAACAGGTCCTGGTGTTCTGGAATCAATATCGTTTCATAATGGCTGCAGTGTTACATGAGCAGCATTGGACTCTATAAAATGTCATGAATGTGACTGTAATCGGTAAGCTTGGGGAAACGGGACAGAAATGCAAGCTGGAACAGAACAGGAAAGAAAGGAAGATACTGCTCTGGACATTTTCCGGGGACTCTCTCGCTTGCCGGTTCTGTGCAGTGTTCGGGGTTAAAGCAGCAAAAGCGTAATAAAGACATTTAACGATGCTAAATGTCATTCCCAGGCATAGATGGAAATACATCAGCCAAAAGTCATATACACACTGAGAAAAAAAACAAATCTAAGTACAAACAAGGCCTGCATTTTCATTTAACTAAAGATGTCGCTTTAGATGTGGTGGCACAGTGATGCAGTGATTAGCACGTGGCGCAGTGATTAGCACGTGGCACAGTGATGCAGTGATTAGCATGTGTGCTCACACCTCTGGGACCCGGGTTTCAGTCTCTGTTGGGGTGCCATGTTTGCATGCTCTCCACATGTTGTCGTGGGGTTTCCTCTAGATTTCTCCCCACAGTCCAAAAACATGCTCATCTCAGTTTAAGTTACCAAATTGCCCATAGGTCTGCATGTGTGAGGGAATGGTGTGTGAGTGTGCCCTGTGATGGGATGGCACCTCATCCTGCGCTGATCCTTGCTGTGTGTAGTAAACTCTGGCCCCCCTGTGACCCTGAATAGGACAAATGGTTATGGATGTTATTTTAGAAACATCAAATGTGGCCTTGGTTCAATTTTTCCATATTTATTTTTAATTAAAGTTTTAAGTCCATCCTTCGATCTACTAGCCACTTATCCGGCAAATGTAGCCAAAAGCCTGGTGCCCATTGGAAGACGGATGGAGTAGAAGAAAGGGACACGGCTTAGAGGGGCCCGGAGCCAATCACAGGCCACATACTCAATCTCAGAGACACCAATTCCCCGACCCTCATGTTTTTAGACGACAGGCGGAAAGCCACATAACACATGGAATTCCGAGATGATGAAGGGGAATGGGGAATTTCAAATGTAAAGTGCAGTCAAACCGTATTGCATTTCTGCCATGTTTTGGGGCAGATGTTTATCCAGTAAACTGGGCATTCTGCCCCTTATACACATTTCAGGATGTGAGGTCATTCCTAAATTTAGACAGAAATATTTGTACGGGGGTGGCATGGTGGCGCAGTGGTTGGCACTGATGCCTCTCACCTCTGTAACCAGGGTTTGAGTCTCTGCCAGGGTTCCATGGGTGTGGAGTTTGCATGTTCTCCCTGTGTCACTGTGGGGTTTCCTCAGGGTACACTGCTCCCCCCCCCACAGGCTAAAAACTAAAAACATGCTGAGGCTGATTGGAGTTACCAAATTGCCCATAGGTGTGTGTGTGTGTGAATGGTGTGTGAGTGTGTCCTGTGATAGGTTGGTGCCCCATCCTGGGTTATTCCTTGCCTTGCACCCATAGCCTCTGGGATAGGCTGCAGACCTCCTGCATCCATGAATAGAATAAGCAGTCACAGGAAATAGATGGACATGTATAGAAATTTTAGCTACAGATTTTTCCACATAACCATCCTCAGACGTAGCAAATAGGCTTCATCATATATACATGGAGAAAGCCATTGTGTGAAATCTTATCTATCTACCTACCAGCAGGAAAAGTTGCAAGAAGACACCTAGTCTTCAGTTGAGGGTCTGGAGAATGTTCTATTGTCACGGATACTTCCCATTCGAAATTTCCTGATGCGAATACAGCTTTGACCACGTCAGATGTGCAAGATCAATTCTTCCGCACCTGGTTCTTTAAGAGTCTTTGTCAAAGTGTGACTTTCATTCGATCACCTCCAAACAGAGAGGGAGAGAGAGAGAGAGAGAGCGAGGGAGAGGGAGGGAGGGAGAGAGAGAGGGAGGGAGAGTTAATGGGGATCATTTCAACATGAGAGGGTGGGGGCCAATTTGGTCAAACAAGTTATATAAATATAAAACAAAATAACTATTCAGTGAGACAATTCAACGGCTCATTGGCTTCAAAAAAAGTGGGGAGGGGAAGCGACAAAGGACAAAATTCAGGGACACGTCCTACAAAGGACACATTTCCTCTAGTTACCCAACCTGAATACCGCACTGGCCTTGCGTACAGTAAAGAATCGAGAGCCCCCCCCCCACCCCCATCACCTTTGGCTCCATTGTTGCGAGACGCCACAGTGATAGAGTTAGCTCCTCCTGCATGTTGAAGTCCTTCAGCACGCTGTCGATTGTGTTCATGGCTAGTGATCGTACCCCAGAAGAGCTGACACACCTCGAGGGAAAGCGACAAAACTGTGAGGTCTGACCGATACATTAATAATTGGTCCCGATGGTGCTGCTAGCGATCTATGGGCAAAGACAGAGAGAATGAGCCTCCTAGATGCTATTATTACTGACTATGATCAATCAGCGGGTGTCCATTTTGACAAAACAGGGCCGGCCTCCCTTCACCCTCCTCATGTGCCTCCAGGCCTTCCCATCATGCTGTGCTGCATTCGCCTCTCATACTGTGTCGCCAAGCTACATTTAACTCAAATCATTATTCTGTCCATTCACTCGTTTTGCTCGTTCACGCATGTGTTCCGCAGACACAGATATGAAAGGAGCCGACGTTTTGGCAGCCGGGAAGTGGACCGTCGTCTGCCGCATGGAGATCCGCCAGCACTAAGCCTGCCGTGAGTCCGTGCTGATAGCGCTGATCAGGATTAGAGCGAACCCGCTTGCGTCAAAATGTTTGCTCACACGGCGAATGAACCTTCCGCGGGATGCGTGGGTAGCCAACCACCTACATTTTAACGCGTGTTAGCTCAACCGTTTGCCAGCTCCTGAATAAATAAGCTTGATAGCTGACTGGAAAATAGATCACCTCACATTTCCAGGCATCTCGTACCAATGGAATGATTCAGCACGATCTTGCTTGGGTTAAACGTCATCACGCGCTGTCATACTCCGCGCTAGCAGTGATTTCATCATTTCAGTAAAGCTTTATAGATATGTGTAATAATAAGACAAACTACAACTGACACTGATGCTGTAGCTGGTTTTTATGGACCGTAAACTGCACCTTTGAAAGCAATTTTTTAGAAAGGCTGAACGAGCGTGAACAATAAGTCTATTAAGGATATTTTGTTTGTTTGGGTGGGGAAAGGTTAAACAAACAAAACTATTTAACGTGAAAAAATAACAGTTTCCACTTCTGCAGGGCCTAGAGGTGGTAACCTTGTGTGTATTAGATCGGGGCAAAAAAAGAAATCAAAGCAATCCGTGTTCTGCTCTGAGTTTGCAAGCTGGGACTGAGAAATCATCCTACTGTAGGTTTATAGGTGTGAAAAAAGTAGGGTGCACGAAGGTAGAGATTAGCAAGGGTACTAAATCAACCCCACGAAACACAGTCACCTGACTCTCCTCCCTGACACGGCCAGTGCACCCGCTGTCTTCACAGCGTCTGCTACATATTTTCCTTAAATGCAGATTTCGGTGCAACAAAGTATTTTGCCTCTACGGTCATGCTGGGGTGTCTGCCTTGAGATTTCTGATTTCTGTTCAACTTCATACATTGCACGGGTGATTTTATTGTTTAAACCAAATGTTGTCGCTTATAAAAGGTTCCACATAAGACATATAGCTACATTGTGTATGCAGTTTCCGTGACCTTTGCACGGACTCACAAACCACTCCTGTCATGCAGGAATTAAAAGCAAAGCTCTTATTTTTTTGCTGGGTTTAGTGCCATATTTCTTTGCAGGCTAGTTCGGCGTATAACTACATTCACTGTATGCACTCCCATACCACTCTTAATTGATCCTGTGTTATACCGGAATCTGACATCTGCTCCGTTCGTTCTCTCCCCCGCTTCACCCCTTAACCTTTTCCTTCACCGTAACTGCCGGCATGGTCACAATCTTGCCCTTTTTGGTCTACAAGAAACCTCATTTTTACCTGCTGCCTCTCGCCCACCCCTGCAATTTTCCCAACAAATGTGCTCCATTACCCGTTCCTGTCGCTACCACCTTCGAGTACAATTACGAAAAAATCAGGTGGTTCTTCGGCCACTGGGTATTAACGCAAACAGAGCCGTTCTCTCCCATACTCCCCCCAGGTAGCCTGCCTGGCTCGAGCCGTCTTGCCAGAAGTACCAGCATTAGTGCCCATTGAACACAACACGACAATGTCGGATACTCCAGCGTGTTTTCGTTCGCCTACAGGAAAATAAACGCCGTCCCCCTGGACTGAGCCTCAGCGTCTCAGGAAAAACCCAGGCTTCTCCAGCCGGCCTATTCCCCCTTGAATGTTTCATATTATATTTTGACTTTAGTTTAATATTTGAAAAGTATAAAACACTCACACACACACACACACACACACACACACAGGGGTCCAGCTACAATCATAACAATTGGTGGCACTGAACGCTACAGCACATTTGTTCCCTGACATCTCATACACTAAACTTCTTGTGGGTTCTGAAAAATGTCACATAACTATCCAGTGCTCCCTCGCTTGTGAGGAGAAACGCGATAAAATGGTGCTCTATAGTTTCCCCTTGGTTTAGGGGGTTAGAGGATTAGATAGACACTGGTTCCCATTACAGCCACTTGCTACTTATCCTTTCAAGTCGGTTTATGATATTTCAAATCAACATCTCACATATTTTCTCTGTAATTGCATAACACGGCACCTTCATGGGTGTATAAAATTGAATTTGGTGAATGTGTGAGGCGGAACATGCTAGTACCTTGCTGGTTTTTCTTTTTTATGTTGGGGAGACATAACAGGGGCCATAATTCATACAGAGTGGCCAACCTTATCATTAGCCAATGAAATGTTTTGAATCAGTGAGCGACGGGGGAGGGGCAACTCCAGGGGCCAATCAGCTTTCAGCTGGGGTCAATGCACTGTGGCCCCGCCCCTGTATATGTCTCTAGACAGTGTTACCCCAGCCATCTTCCTAAATTCTTGCTTATGCAAAAACGGCTTCTGTCCCCACCTAATTTCGACATGTCGTGCCTCACCTTTATCACCCGCATCAGGCTGGACTCCAGTGTAATTCACACCATATTGATGCAGTGTGTCCCTAAAGGAACAGCCGGTACCAGCAAATGGCTCCCCGATCGGATCCGGTCGGATAGCTGCTGTCCGGGAGGCTGCTGTTTATTAATATACACACCGGAGCAGCACCACACACAAAGTATCACATCACTGGCTGCATAAAAGGCGGATACGCTCTCATTGAAACTGACATTTCTCTACAGGTTTCATGGCTAAATCAGCAGCCCCCCCCTCCCCCCCGACCTTCGCTGGGGGGGAGGGAAGAATCGAAAATGACAAGACCAAAAAGACCCTGAGGTTTGCTGGGACTCTGATCGCACTTAAAAGCTCTTAAGCTCCTACCGATTCAGCTCTTTTCCCAGTCATGTGTGCTGACAGTGTTTTGGAAACTCAACTTTTGCTGGACTCGTACGTTGTAAAGGTCATCCTACATCACATGGGCTTGAATATTTCTGCTGCCAGATGGTGTGTCATCCTAGCCTTTCAAAACCTCCTCTAAAGTCACCCTAGTATTTACAGCGACCATGTAAAGTGCCCGTAAATGTTTTGATTTGACCTCCAGCATATCGTGTTTGGCTAATCAATACCTCATCGAGTTATTTAACTAATCAAATGATGTATTAATTGAGCAGGTGGTCAAACTGAACAAATACATGGAATGGATGTGGTTCCCTTGAAGAGAGGTTTGGGAAACAAAACAATGTTCTTCTAGCTCATTGAACAAGAAATCAGTCACGTTTTGGAGAACAAAGATATTCTTGATAGTTTTTATTGTGCGACTGTTAATTTGCATATGCTCTAATGTTAAATTGTTTTGTTTTCTGAGGAAATATACACTACCCGGTCGAAAGATTTTGTACACCACAGGATTTTACCACTTTTCCATTTACTTCATAAACTGCGGATTTTTTTATTCTTTTTAAGCTGGAAAGTTGAGTGAACAACTATAAATGAAAATGTAAGTCAAATAAAACAAGTTTCCTTTATAACATGGAAAGAATATGTAACAGTGCATGTCTGACATCCTGTTAACTGGTTGTGTGGTGATGGTATAGTCAGATTCTAAGATGTCCTTTAACTTTAAATGCAACCATTTTATCCCATGAAACAGAGCAGTATTTAATGTCCCTTGCAGAATTAAAGCCTCGAATTTTCTCTGCTGTTATAACTGCTAGAGGAGGTTACTTTGTTGAATCAAAGATATGACATTTTCTTGCTAATAAAGGTACTCACATGGTGAACATACTGTGAATTTATTTGTTAGCAAAGAAAACTGAGTGTATTCTTTGTAAATGTTACGTGAGCAACATGCAAATGTGTAAAATCTCAGTGTGTGCAAAAGCTTTTGACTGGTAGTCTACATTTACTGCTTAGATAAATAGCTTTAAACATTTACTTTCACGGCCTAAGATTTTTACGCAATACTGTACTACTTAAAGCAGAGTGCAAATATTTCACTTACCACCGTGCTGAATTCATAATTTTTCCATTTACATTCATAGTACCTATAATGTAGCTCAAATACTACGATAGGGCTTAATCCAGAGGAATAGGCCTTTCCCAGCATTCCTTGTTTCAGGACGCAAACAGGACACTGAGACAGTATGAGCTCCACTTTTGGTATCGCGATCTAGAGGAGAGCTTATTGAGCGCGTCGGTAAGTCATTCCACCGCCAATGCAGGTCAGCAAGCACTCAGCGGATGATGACGGCCGATTTCAAAGTCGAACTTCTGTTCTTTATGTCACTGTCTGGCATGCGGTCTATACGCGGTGCGGCCATTGTAGCAAAACGCATACATAGTCTCATTTCCTGGACAATTTCAGGAGAGAAGAAACATTAGAAGATATAACTATATAATGAACTATCTAGGGATAAGAGAAGAACCAGTACAATAGCAGATCAAGATAAACATGATAAGCAGAGACAGGAAGGTGACTTTTGAAATGTAATAGGTTACCAATTACTAGTTACCCAGTTAAAAATGTAATAAGTAATGTGACTTAATTGATTACTTCGTCAAAGTAACCTTACTTTTTGATTACTTTTCTAACATGCATTAGAACGACATACTGGAACAATAAAGCCCACTGTCTTTGCTGAAATGCATTATGGTCTGGAAATATGAAAGTGAAAAGATGCAAAGCAATAAAATGAATGTTATATTCTACATATAAGCTTTTTACCGAAAAGAATATATCTGTCAATAAAAACAAGCAGATGGGTCAGTCAAACCATCGTCTGGGTTGTATTAGAATTCAGGTGTCCCTCTTAGAAGAGTTGAACAATCAAAACATCAGGTGTATAAGACAGTATAAGATAAGTCTTTGCATATGTTACATACTTGGTATATGTTATATACTAAGTAAATAATATATGGTGTGGAAGGGTGATGATAATTTCAGTATACTTAGAAACACATTAAAGATGCTTAGAAGTAGATATTGCAAACATTACAAAGTATAATTTTTAGTCTCGAATTATCCCACTTTTCGCATAAAGTTGTGTCAAAAATGCAGAAGTTATTGAAAGAAACTCTTTCTGCCAACACGCATTATTTTTCAAATTATTAAGTGACATAGTTAAAGACGTTTCAATTTTAATGCATCCCCAGAGTCCTATATAAACAGCAAACTGTTTTGCTACCTGTGCTGCTGGTACCATCAATTAATGTGGATGGCAAAGTGAATATTTATACATACTTGGCACAGGTGAGAGTTATTTTGCATGATTTTCATGGCGTTTGAAGTGTGAGTCACTTATAGGGACAGGCAATGCATGATTTCTCTCATATGAGATTGACATAAGATTAACAGGCAGCTAAATTAAATTTGCTAAGTGTCCTTTTTATAGGTTACATTAGTGCTTAACAGAAGTTATTCCTTATCACCTAAATCTTGCTAATTTTAATAATTCTGGGTATGCATGTCAAAGTCATGATCTGGGACCGGTAAAATTCACTCAGACCACAGGACATGTTTTTGAGAAAATTTGTTCATTTGGTGACTTTTGGAAAGTTTTTCATTGGATTACATGAGGACTGGGTGAGTTTTGGGTCCTAGTATTGTAACATACGATAAGGAAGACTGACTCCCAACAGTGCTTGTGTGAGGCTGCAGCGCTAACCGCTAGACCAGTGTTTCCTAACCTGGTCCTTGGGGACCCCCAGAAGGTCCATGTTTTTGCTCTTTCTCAGATCCCTGCCAGACAGTCCATGTTTTTGCTCCCTCTCAGCTCCCTGCCAGACAGTCCGCATTTTTGCTCCTGGGAACTGGGAGGAAGCCGAAAAGTGGACTGTTTGGGAAACACAGTGCTAAACCACCCAGACATGACTCCATTTAGGTGAAATCGAAACACCCCCAGATCCATTAACCAGCCACCTTTAGTGTGGTGGAGAAAAGAGTGAAAAATTTGCCTGGCCATGTTCCTAATTGCCAGCAATCGATACACCCTGCTTTGGAAATCAAAGGTTTCAGGCTATGTTTGGAGATCCCTCATCTTCTTCACATTATGTTTTAACTATCTCAAGGGGTAAAATATCTTTTCAAACTGAAATTTTAAATTTAATTATGATGACTTCGGAACATAAAGCTACAGTAATGGAAGACCGGCTATAAATGGGTTGTGCTTAGAAGTGTCTGATTGGGTGAAGAAAATCTGTTTCATGTGCCATAGTTTCAGCATTCTTTATGAGATTAGAGTTTTAATTAAAGGAAACCTTAGGATTGGATGACATTGAGCCAATGATGGACCTGACCCCCACCCACTGCACTTGGCAAATAGACCAAACATAGCAAAAACTCCAAGCTCCACATAATGCCAAAAGCTTTAACATATGTCACATCTTTAACATCTTATTAGAAAATAAAAATGTATTTATTTTAGTTTTAAATAATGACGTATTCATTAACACATAAAGTGAAATATTACATTTACATTGTGGATTAATGTGTTAGTATTAGATAGAAATTGTGAAAAGAGGGAAAGATGTTCCTTGGATCAATATAGCATTTTATTGGATTTAAGACACATTTTAGAGGATCCTGAATGAAGGATGAAATACAGGCACCCTATCAATAGCTTTGATACGGCCACGACCCCCCCTCGCAGGGAATGCCCAAACTGGTAATAATGCCACCCAGCTAGATTTCACTCCCGTCATGTTAGACTTAAGGGGCTCCTGCTTTGCCATTTAGCACGCGAGTCCACTCACTCTGGTAGTGGAACTGTCGGAGCGGCCTTATTGCATGCCCCCCCCGGTCCGCGTTCCGAATTCTAATGGCCGGCGGCCTGACTGGCTCATTAGCAGAATGGATGAGCTCCACGCCAATGTCCTTTTCCCAGAAAAGCTAACAGCACCACAGAGTTTGTGAGGACAGATGAGATTAAAAGGGCCTTGGCCTTCACCAAATCGAGAAATCATCTATCTATCTATCTATCTATCTATCTATCTATCATCTATCTATCTATCTATCTATCTATCTAATCTGTCCATCAATCCCAAACCAGACTAGCAACATTTGTGGTTTCCCAAAGTCCCGGGCCAGTTTTTCATCCCAGGCGGGCCCTGTCCCAGACCACTGGATGAAGTGACAGAAATTTGAAGCATCACTTCAGCACTCGAACCCGTGACCACACACCTCCTCACATGTTTGCAGTCGACAACAAGAAATGTTTTGAGTTATTTACTAATCCTCTATGAGGCAAAGTCCCAAAAGAAAAAAGAAAGAATCTAGACCTCGATCATAGTGAGTCATTCTGATCACCGTGAAGTTCAAGCACCCCAATATAGTCCAGAAGGCCGAACGACACGAAGGGGTTGGGTTTAGGTGGGATTCCCTGTCTCCATAGCAACTGATCACCACCTGGCCCTGATTGGA
Organism: Hyperopisus bebe; assembly: GCA_026777045.1. Lineage (NCBI taxonomy): Eukaryota > Metazoa > Chordata > Actinopteri > Osteoglossiformes > Mormyridae > Hyperopisus > Hyperopisus bebe. The sequence goes on from JAODJW010000050.1 coordinate 7,800,984, forward strand.
CTGATCTCCTCTTTAGGACTATAATTGGGTCTCTTGGGTATCCGGGGTGGAAAGGTGGGGAGGCTGGTGAGAAAGAGAGAGACAGCGATGTTAAGTTGACTAGTTGTGGTTAGTTTTTACTCAGCTTATTAGAGTGACCTGTTTGTGTTCTATTTTTTGCTGTCAGTGCTTCTCCTGAGCCTTGTGTGAGACCTCAGCGGCAAGTCATATAGTGCATTGGAAGTAAACAAGGCAGCGGGTTTCTCACACAAAGCATGCAGTCCCCAGCGAGCGACCAGCTCTCACCTACACGGGGCGCAAATGTTTTCATGTGACTCTGTTCCTCGTCAGCGATCTTTATGCGGCTGCCTTTCCCCGCGTGTGTCCTCTGGATGGGAGGACTGTCCTCCACATCCTGTCTCTCGCTGCCCATAAAAGGCTTTGAAATCACCTCCAGCCCAAAAGCATGACTCACCCTCAGAAAGACAGGGATGATGGAAGCGGGATACAGAGCACTCGGGCTGATTCTCTCTCCGCGGTACGGAAACCGATACGTTGGCTTTGCGAATACGGTCCCGGGTGGGTTTTCTTTGCCTTTAGGGTTTTGTTGCGGAATGGTGTGAACATCAGGCCTACAGAGTTTGTGGGTTTACTGATTCCGTGTATTTTTAGCAGTTTGTTTCCTCTACATGAATCTATAACCGCATCCACTGTCCTCAAGGTCACTATGGAGAAAAGAGTCTAAAAATTAAGTATCTCAAATGTAAAAGCAGATTAAGACTGAACACCGGGGAGGGGGGTCACGGTTGGGTAATCGTGTTCTTTTTCACACGTTCACTGTCCTTTGGTCATAGATTGCAAGACGTGTGACTTAATCTGGACTCAGTGCCTTTCGCCGGCTTGTTTTGTCTAAACGCTCCCGTGCCACTCGCTACATGCACTCCGCTAACGCCGGCGGTGAGGGTCCCGGGCAAAAGGTGCCACATCTGGATGCCTTTTCATCCGGCCCGGATCGGCAGTGGCTGCTGTGAACCTCAGACTTCATCTCCAGGGGAGGAGGGAAAACAATTGGTGCTTTGAATGACCTTCGCTGCGAACGGGAAAAGGAATCTGCCTTGAAAATGAACCCAGAGAGGATAGAGCTTTGGATAAAGGGTGACGGCCTTGATGGATGGATGGATAGATAGATAGATAGATAGATAGATAGATAGATAGATAGATAGATAGATAGATAGATAGATAG
>JAODJW010000050.1:7802305-7827388 GCA_026777045.1 Hyperopisus bebe
GACAGATAGATAGATAGATAGATAGATAGATAGATAGATAGATAGATAGATAGATAGATAGATAGATAGATAGATATTTTATTAATCCCCAAGGAAATATGAAGTTTACAGTACCTGAATACATACAGAAAAAATTACATTTAGATATTATTAGAAAGTAGCAATAAATAAATGACCCTAGTAAAGAGTAACAGTGCAAAGAATGTCAGGGGAAGTATTGCACGGAATTCCATAGTAACAGCTCAAAAATAAACAGTATGGTTTTGTACAGTGAATGAATGAATTTTCTGTGAATGTGTCTAACTTGTTCTGCTCCATTCAGACAGTTGGTTGTGACCTCCGCCATGGAGTGACTCAGCTAAAGGTAGCATCGGCCAATATGGTGCTGTTGGGAATAGCGCCACTGGCTCAATCTGTGCTGAAAGTGCCCCTCTGTATGACTAGGATGAACTGCAGAGGGTAGAAGTCACTGTACAGCCGACAGTTTCCTGAGTGTCCAAGGTACCCCAGTTTAAATGGCCCTTATCTTTGTACATTTACATTTAGCCCAGACTACCTTAAATCTGGCAAGTTATCCGGCTAAGCAAGAAATCCTGCTTTCTGAAACGGGCCCCAGTTCTAGCCAGGTTCATTGTTAGCCATTGTTAGCAATAGCACTTGATAACAATAATGGCAACAATACATTATACGGTATTTTGTGCACACAAACACCATAACAACACATCCACAGATAGCGGTTAGGCAGTACTGAGCGCGCCACCAATTTAATGAAACACGAATAAGACGCAGGTGCTAATAAATTGTATATAACTACAGCTTTCACTTCTGGTGACGAAGGGTGCGGCCATCTTGAATCCTGAGGATCGGGGTTGAGGAGAATTCAGTGGGTGCGCCAGTTGAAATTTCTGACTAGGAACTCAGAAATGCCGACTTCCGAGTTGAAATGGAGCGCAGCGTTAGGTACATACCCTTCTCCCATAGTTCTCCTCCCACGGTACAAAAACATGCGGTCTCAGGTCCAGGGGAATTTTCTATGTCGCTTGTGTATGTGTGTTTGTGCCCTGGGATGGACCGGCTAGCTGCCATATGGACGTATGGACACAAATCCCAGGAAACACCCTCTGCTTTGGCATGCAGGAGAGGCGTGACCGGAAAATCAAAAGGAAATCCATAAAAATTCAAAATTCGTACTCAGCTCGATAGGACAGAACACCTAGAGGATGCAGAAGGCACCGGAAAAACAGATCATTACGGACGTGTTACAGAAGCAATCAGCGATATCAGAGACAGACATTGGCCTTAATAAAGAACAGCGGTGAGCCAGAAAAGTAATTTATCACATGGCAAAAATCTGAGATGAGACGTTTGAACGCAGAGTTCATTTGGACGCGAGGGGATCAGATGACCTCTCCAAGAGTCAATTTAAAGTCTGGTGATTTTCGCCTCTAGTAATTACAGCCGGTGATGACAGAAACTAGCAGGTGGGAATCACAAAGAACACCGGTGTCTAATTAAATCTCGGACTGAAATGACTGATTTTCATAATGAATCAGATTCTTAAAGCTAAGTTTAAAAGCCCATAAATAAATGCATAATATGGAACACAAGAAAAACACATTTTTACATTGCTGTGTTTATGGGGACCTTCCATTCAATTAACATAATTAATGATCCCCAACCCCTTGCCAGCAAAACTCAAAAACAGATAAAAACTGAGAACTAGTAGAAAGTTTTGTTTTTAAGTAATCAACCATTTTTATCTCATGAGTTCCAGGTGTGTTTTTCAGTGTTGTTTGTCATTCTGGGAGATTAAGTTTAGGAGCAGTTGTACATACATCACACAACCACAGTGCACACACACACACACACACACACACACACACATCACCACATTCACTATTTCTGCCAGTGCTTTTATGAATCTTGTCGTGCTTTGAATGGAAAATGACTCCTCTCCATTCGTTTGGGCCTTCTAAGATGAGGTATGGCGAACTTATTAATTACAGCTTCCACGTAGCGATATCCCACAGGCTTAATTGCATGTTGATTTGCATATGTAAATCAGGGGGTAATTGCAGCCCTGTCTCGGTGCACGGTATTGTAGACAGCCTCATGCTTACATCACGCGACGAGCGGTATCTTGGGAATGCGTCGGGAACGGCGCAGTTCGGAGCACTGACAGTGTCGGACATTAACTTACTTCCTGTTCTCTGATGGCCATGGGGAAACGTGGGGCAGTGACCGTGGTTAACCTGAAGGGGGCGCCGATGCCATGAAAGCATATATAATTCAGTCCCATGCCCAGTGTTAGCATTTCCTTTGACCTGGTCTCTGCCCTTGAGAGAGTTACACAGACACCTCCACATCCCTGTACGCCCCCTCCCCACCCTCTAGGGGGCAGTGATGGCTCTCCAGTGAGATTAGATTGAAGGCCGACAGTGCAGATTCACATTATACCCCACAAGACCCATTTATATGGAAAAAAAGGCCACACTCATGCATGCTTCATTTATTAAACAGCAGTTTATTGAATTTTTAAATGCTTAATAATCATAAACATTTAGCTAAGTAATTCATTGAGTGCTCTGACAGAGATGAACTGTTAATGAATGTGACTGGTATGTAAAATAATTTCGTGCGTCTCTGATCACTTAAGCGATTTCATCTCCATTCTCGTCATTTCGCCCGAGCGTACTGTACGTGCTAATATTAGTCTGACCACACAGCACGGGGATGGGAACGAGATTTAGCTATTCAGTAGTCACGTGTTCGACGTGGCATACGCAATAAATAGACATGTCATTGGCTGGAGAGAAAACAACAGAAAAATAGACAAACCTTGATTCAGGGGCAGAGAAACTGGGAAGAGGCTACGAGCTGTTTCAGCGCTTAGGGACAGACAGAAACGGTTTTCTGGGAACAGGGCTGGAAAGATAGATAGATAGATAGATAGATAGATAGATAGATAGATAGATAGATATGCAGATATGCAAAGAATATATGTATAGGCTACATACATAGATCCATTCAGACATATCTGTCTAGTTCTACAGATAAATATACGTAGCAGCTGTAATGTGTCATTATGCATGGATGAAGTACTTAAATAATGTATTTTTTGTGTGTGGTAATATATTCAGAAAATAATGCATGAACTGCGAGACTTCGTCACAAATAAAGTAAAGGAGGCATCTTAAATAACACGGCCCTGGTAAATTTGGCTGTAATATCATCAGACCCAGTAACCCAAGAATTGCCGAGAAATACTGAGCGTCAGAACTGGTTGATCGTTATTCAGGTTCGTGAAATGCTCCCCAGAGGAAAAAAAAAAATGTGCGGGTCAGACAGCAAAGTGCAAGGCTGGTGAGAGGTCCGAACGCCCGCTGCCTCCAACTACGGCGGAGAAATCCTTTTTCGATAAGCTTCCATCAGAGATGAAAGGGAGGCTTTGAAGCGTGCGCCAGGGCGGCTGCAAAGAGCGCTGCGTTTAACATCATAACAGTGAGTAATACGCCGACCCGCGAATTCACCCGGAAAACCGTGATCCCTGAGCTCCTCTTAATAGATTATCGCTCGCAGCGCAGTCACGACACAACACCAGGCGTCTGGACGCGACGCGCCATTAATTTAACATCTAAATTGAAACTGTTTTAAATGATTGATGTGACGGGCAATATTGCGGCCATCGCTTCCAGTCCGTCGCAATTAAAGAGCTCTTGTTCCCGTCAACGCAAGACTGACAAGTCAATATTATCACTCAGCAGGGGAAAACCATGACTTTTTATTAGTGATCAATTGTTTTTATAGGCATGTCCGGTATTTCACTTTTATGACCATTATAAATAAATTCCCAAGTCCCCTTCGAAGATCATAAAAACTGCAGCCCAAAATTCTCCTTTTGAGATAAATATGTAAGCTCCTTTGCAAATATAACTCATAGGCTGCTGCTGTATTCCTTCTCAGATTAATGTAGATGGGCTGTAAAGGATTGAATGACCTTGACATTAAAATAAATCAAGTTTTTATCGGGAGTTAAATTACAGGAAGCAAGTGGGCTTAGATTTGGGATTAATGAAATAGAGATGTGTTGGGTGAGAAAGCCCAGTACCTTCTGAGTAAGGAGGGCACTATCTCACCATTAAACCATTACAGTTAGGAGGTAATAGAATAAATGTCACAAGCTGGTTCATGCTTTGGATAAATCAATGCCGGTACTTGGCTAAAACACTATAAATGCATTACTCAAGGAAGTTGTGTGTAAGTACATATCAGGCCATGTTTGAAGGCAGTTGGCTACAGCAGCAAACACTTAAGGCTCATCTTATCAAGAGTAACATAAGCAGGCCGATTTTTAGGACATAGGAGTTGGAAGGAACGATCTGCAGAACTTCATCTTAAAATAGATGAGGTGGATCAGGGTCTAGAGCAGGGGTGTGCAATCTTATCCATAAAGGGCCGCTGTGTATTCGCTGGAAATCCCTAATTAGATCACCAATTAGAGGACTGATTGGCTGAAGAGTCCTGACACCTGGGTTTGAACTGCTGGCCTAAAGCTTATCCCCAAAAACCTGCATACACACCGGCCCTTTGCGGATAAGATTACCCACCCCTGCCCTAGAACCTCATGATGGCCTCACACTTCCAAGGTTGCGGGTTCTCTGTGTTCTATTTTAACATGTTTTGTCCACAGTCCAAAAACACAAGGTTTGGATTGGCAGCTCTAAATTGGTCATAGTGCTTGAGTATATACCCTGGGATAAACTGGCATCACATCCAGCGTGTCAATCTTCTTGTCCCATGTGCTTCCTGGGAAAGGCTCCAGGCTGTCTATGACCCTGAATTCAATAAGTTATAGAAGATGCACAGATGGACAAACGGATGGAGGTGAATGAAGCTGGTCTTTTTGGGTCAATTCACCAGGAAACGGCCCATCAGAGTTATTGCATCATGCAGACAGAGCAATGCTGATTTCTGTCGGATATCAATGCCTGTGAGTCAACGCAAACTACGGACCCACAAAGCAGGAGCGTCTGCCAAGGATTATTTATTCTGTAAGTGACTGAGGAGAATTTTGCACTTACAAGGACATCCGATACCAGGGAAGGCAAGCAAAACAGACAAACTTTCAGACACACTCCAGGCTCGCCTTCATTTAGTTTTTAAATTTCACAGAGAAGCCAGGAGCGGAGTGACAGTGACCAGTCATGTAAAAATGTACATGAAGGAGATTCTTCCTGCACTTTAAAGTCACGTATAACCAGAAGTAAATCATTGTTAATGACTTACCATCTACAGCCTTGATATCTGATGGTCCAATTAGCTGCAGGCAAAGATTTTTAGTTCTGCTAATTACTTATATGTTATACCAAGGAGAGCAACCTGAAATAAAATCCTTTCATCACATATCTACAAAATACGGAGTAAGAATACCAATTATAAGTTAATACTTTTGATGAATGTGTACCAGGACAGGTAAAGATTTATTAATTTTAATTAATCAAGCTGTGAACCAGAAAACAGCAACATAACAGGAGCTTCCATCAAAGTTCTAGGTGATCAGATAATCACCTGGTGTTTGGTGCAGCAATCTGCAATATTTATCTGTTTCATGTAATTTGATATCTGTGGAACACACTGATGGAACTCAATAGCATAACCAGAAGACTATGAAAAATAACATCCATCTTGGAATATTGCTGAAGGTTGAGAAAAATTGCCTAGGTGTAATATTAATTAAACTACCTATTAAACTATTATTATTTTGGTCTCTCTGTTTTAAATGATAAATCCTTTATTTGTTAATTACACAAATATGAGTACAGGTATACTGTGATGCTTCTCCTCACCAATCCCATCTTGCTCTCCGTAGCTTGGGGGTCACAGTCCAGGGTCAGCCAACGTGCAGCCCCCCCCCGGAGCTGGGGGTCAAGGGCCTCGCTCAAGGGCCCACGGATATGTGACTGTTCTGCTGAGTTCGGGCTCAACCTGGCAACCATCCGATCACAGGATAGAGACTTAGTCCATTGAGCCACTCGCTGCCCCATTAAATCCTGGGGGGGCAATATCAGTTTGAGGAGGTTAGGAGAGTCAAGTGACCAGGGCCAACATGTAGGGAGAAAGGGGGGGGGGGGGCATGTGTGACACTGAAGCAGATGGGTTTCCTGCTCATGTGATCACGTTTCCTCCTGGTTTCACTTCATACATAGCATGAGGAGAGCCCATTCCACTAATCACAATTTACTACCTTTGTTTCCCCCCTCGTGCCCCCCCCCCCCCCAAGAAAACACCTTATTTTAGCGCTCTTTTATTCCTTCCCAATGGCTCTTTTATGTTGCTGTGCGCTTGTACTGTATGCCGTGTTTTTCCCTTCTCCGCCCTACTCGTGTTTCCCTAAAAGACAAATGGAACAAAGCAATAAGTCTCTCATTTGCCGCCGAGTCCTCTTGTCACGTCACTCCGTCCAGCATTCAGACGAAGGACGCTCTCGCTCGTCTGCTTCTTATTCACAGGATAGCTGTCGCACCGTAAACATCACTTCAGCTGCTATTATGCACGCAATAACTCAAGTGCTTCACTATGTTTCTGCCTGGATGCCAATATTGAAAAGTCTTTACTGTATCAGACAAATAGATCTGGTCTCACAAGAGGTACTGGAAGAAAGTAAATAATACGCTGAAAAGGAATCAAAGCACCGGCTCTTTCCTGGGATTCTTTGAATCTAACTCTCTTTCTCTCAGCTTTATTACTATTTCTGTTCTTAGCAAAATACCTTTAGTAACATTCTCTGTTACAGCTGAAAGTTCCAATGGTGTTGTGTATAAGAGGCTCCTGCATTTAAAATAGTGCAACATCTCAGAAGAAACCTTTACATTTTCATATCGCTACATGAATATATCACAATGATTTAGAATAACCTTAAAAAAAAAACATGAACGGTGCAGGAGGCCGCTCTTATTTTGCATAAAAAGTTATTATCCAAATCCTACAGGAGTAGCCTGAAGAGTTGGATATTGATCTAAAGATCAACAGGGATCACGCGGCTTTGATTGTGCAGTCGGAGAATTTGAACTCCGCTGCTGAATGAGAATGAGCTGAGGAAGGCAGTGAGGGGACAGTGAGGGCAGATCGTGGGACAAGCATTTAAGTGGTGGAGGAGTTGCATGGGGTGCCGAGGGCATCGGGTGAAATCCAAAGATAGACATACCTGTATGCAAAGAAGCGCAAGAACAAGGCAGGCCTTCAACTGGACGTGAACTGGGTGGAGAGGGCCTGCACTTCGAGGTAGTGATGATCACAGGGAAGGTTTTCACGAATGGAGATCACCATTACTTGGGCTGGTAGTTGGGTGGTCTTGCGCGGTGCTGGGTAACCACACAGACATCAATCGTAGTTTTAAAATACTATTTATATGTGTATTTGTACTATATTTTTACATCGTGTTGTTTTGTGGGTGGCAGAGAAAATGGTATTTCAATGCACTGTGTACTTGTATGTGGGAGCGTAAACAATCTCGAGTCTTGACGCTTGACAGTTTCTGAGGTGAGAAGAGGTTCAGCCAGCCTATTATGTGACAGAGGCGGTCACCCAGGGTGCCATCTTCAGAGGGGTCGCTGTCATAGCAAGCTGCCGCCGGTGTCACAGACCAGGAACAGGGCAGTGAAGCTCGCCCAGGGCACCAGAATGGCTCCGACCGTCACCGGGTGAAGGAAACGAACATCTACGTGACGTCGGCGTTCAAGACCTAAGAGAGCTTGGAGGAGGAGATCAGAAGCCTTACGGAATGATGTAAGATGACAAAATGAAAAGTCCCATGAGTGACCCTTGAGGTACCTTGGTGGAGACAGATAGGTTTCTTTGACACTTATCCAGTATAAGGAAATAGGAGAATATACAAGGGCGGGGCAACAGGGTCACTGGCCCCAGCTGAAAGCTGATTGGCCCCCAGAGTGCCCCCCCTACTGTCACTCACTGATTCAAAACATTTCATTGGCTAATGACAAGATTGGTCCCTCTATATGAATTATATATCCTCTTATGATCCCCAATTTTTAAAAAAATCCTAAAATCACTCTTGCAACGAAATCAGGTATATGTTCCACTCCGTGACCTAATGTCCCGAAATGGGGAAAGTAGGACTGTTCTTCAACCAGTGAATTTCAACAGGAAAAAGAATTATTTTTCTCTAACATCTATTCTACAGGAGCACATTCAGAATTCACCGTATTTGCCTGACTCATTTCTATATATGACTATTGGTAATAGACATTTGTGCGTAAAAGATCAGGGAAGCATAAAAGAAACTAGCAGGGGAGGCCGTATTCGGAGCCGCATTTCACATTCGGGGGTGTCGTCGTTGGAGCGGAGGGCGTGCAGCGCCGTGGGAATTACGGCCATTAAACGCACGCCGTGGCTGGTGTACAGAAGCGACGTGGTAGCCGGCAGGCGGCTTGACGACGGACCTCGTTTCCGGCACAAATAGCGTTAATGCGAGCGGCGCTAAGCGCGGCGGAGAAGCTCTCCAGCTGGGTCATCACAAGCGGACAAACAGTGCGCGTAGTCACATATGCGCGGTATTACCGTGTTTGCCAAGGATGCCGCTTAGTTAGCCAGTGTTTATTTACAAAGCAACTTATAATTTTTAGCCATGCGTACGGCTCGGTATTCTCACCCGAGCGTTCCCGGTTAAGTGCTCCTCTCGAGGGTAATTGCAGGATGAGGCTGTCTGTGAACTCCACACGCTATGGAATACCCACTGTACCAGTGGTTGTCAAATTATGTTCAAAATATGCTAAAAAAAAAAGTATGAAATCATTTTTCACTAGCACCCCCCCTCACTGTTGTGATAAATATAATCATTAGCAATCTGTTTGAATTTTGTCATCCGGGAATCCTTCTCCACTTCCCCACTCCTCCCCCCAAAAGCACTTATCAGACTTGACCAGGGGTGTCAAACTCCAGTCCTGGGGGGGCGGAGCCCTGTGTAGCTTAGCTCTTTCCCTGTTCCATCACAAATGATTCAGCTCAAGAGCTGTGTGGTAATTAGCACAAGGAGGTGCAAGGAGCTGAGTAAATGAGGGGAAACCCAAAAATCTGCAGGACTCCGACCCTCCAGGACTGGAGTTTGACACCCCTGGACTTGACCAGTGTGTTTTGAGGGGTCTCCAGACAAAACATCTGAGAACCACGGCAGAGTTGCCAACTCTCATGTATCCGGGGTGACACTCTTACTTTCAGACTCTCACGCAAAGAATCTTACGGCAAATCTATATTATTCCATTATAAACCTAAAACTAGTCATATCAAAAGCGCCGGGGTCGTTTGCAAACCCTACAGATTATTTACAAGGCAATAACAATGTCACATACATGTAAATGCGTGTACAGACTTGTCTCAAATTGAAAATCTCATGCCAGCCAGCTGACGGAAGCTGGCAAACCTGCTACTACTGACAGTGAAAGTTTTATTCATTCATTAATAATGCATAATCATAATGCAGCCTCTCCAAGCATATAAAAGGTTAGCATATGATACATCTTGAACGCCTTCTACAGTGAAATTCAACGACATAATAAGCTGTACCATTGTTACAATGCATAATAATTTCACTATTGCTAGTTTTATTATACAAGCTGAAATTTGCTCAGGGTAAAGATTAATCCTTGACTAGGCCCAACTTTATTCATGAAATTTTAATCAAAATATTTACGCTGCCCTTGCCAGCGAAGGGCACAGTATTCCGATAGGTCTGCCTGTAACAACCTATAATGACGTGATCCGGGAGATCCTCTGTGGAACACAGATGGGGAGATGGATTCCATCACACAGCGCTGAAATGCTTCCCCTTACCCTAATCCCTCTCTTACTGTACCAGGAAAGGGAAGTGGAAAGTTTGCTCATAAAATAAGCTAGTGATGTGGAACTGTTTCATTAAATAGGAACCCCATGCTGCTGATGTAAAAATATATAACCATTAAGCCAGCTAATTAGCTGTAGGTTTGTAAGCGAAAGTGTGAGGGGAAATATCAAGTTTATAATGTATTTTTTTTTTTTGATGGATGGATGGAAGGAGGGATGGAGAGATGGAATTTGAGTAAATCTAGTTCATAGGTAAATTAACATGCCATCACCCCAGACCTGATCAAAATGTGCATTGTTTAAATCTCTGTCCCTTCACTTGAAAAATATACGGCAAGTTTTTTGAAAAGAACAAAATACCATACCATTCAGATATCACATAAACATTTTTAATAGCATTAATGAGAAATCCAGATTCATCGACGGTATGTTTTAGACACCAACAACATCGCAGCCAGCGACGTTAACTTCACCGTTTCTTAATGAGAGAACCTCATTTTCTTTTGTTATTAAAAATCTTGGCTTCATGAGCTATTTACAGTCCGTTAATTATGGTTACATGCTTAAAGAAAAGGGCTTCCTCTGGCTTAGACTGTCCTGCCCTTCACGAATGACAGAAAAATAATGATCATAAAGCACATTGTTATTAGACCTAGACAATTATATATTTTAATCAGCGGTGGAAAGTTCAGGTCCAGAAAGTAAAAATTCAGACCAAGATTTTGCTTCAACCAACCAGTTGAGTTCTCTGTGATTGTAAATCTTCAGGCTCAACTAGTTGGTTGAAACAAATTCTTGGTCTGGATTTTTACTTTCTGTACCTGAACTATCCACCTCTGATTTAATACTGCGATAATGTCAATTAGGACATTTATTGATGAACAAATGTAGTAGAATATATAGAATAAGACCATAAATACTGATGATTTTGCAGTGAAAGACAATGCTGAGATTTATTTGTATGCTGAGATATTTATTTCACTTAAATAATGGTTTTTGCTCAATTGTTATTGTTCTGTCTACTTAAAGAACATCTTTTCTCTGTTTTATTAATGGCAAGCATCTTCTATGCTACCTACATTACTGACAACTTTTCATGGTTAGTCTTTTTCTGTTCTTTACCTTCATTCACTGAAAAAGAAAGGGAAAAAACATCCAGTGAAAGACAGAAATCAGAAGTAAGAGTGTCATTTGTGCCTGCATAGAATTTTCTTTTATCGTCGAGATCCCAGGGAAGGAGGTTTGAAACCTTCACTTTTTATGTGACTAGGAAATTGTGTGTCATGTGGTCAGGATCCCACAATCTGCCATCGAATATCATAGTCTTGTTAAGTTGCATAGCTGTGTCATTTGCCCTGCAAGGAAAGTGAGCTTAATCTCATCTTTATAAGGTGACGGTAAAGTATGGTGAAAGTCACCCACTTTCATCAGGATTGTGAAGTTTCTATCTTTTCTTGAGCTACCCCAGAAAGTGTTCTTCCCAGTATCCCAAGGTGCAGCCCTGTAGAATTTCTGGCCGAAGTGGGTCACTAGTTTTTCACTCCAAATAGCATCCTTATCACTTTGGATTTCTCTGCCGTGAGGAAAATGTTCTGATATTGTCTTCTGCACCCTCCAAGGCAAATTTGGTGATGCCACCTAGTCCATCCCCTCCCCTAGATTACGGTCCTCAGTGAGAGGTGACTGAGGTCATTCATTTAATATATTACCATATACAGTTTCAGTCAAAAGTTTGGACACACCTACCCGGTATAAAGACACTGGTCGGCAAAGTGATCCCACCATTGGGCCCTTGAGCAAGGCCCTTAACCCCAATTGCCCCAGGGACTGGCTGACCCTACTGTCTCCTCTACACCAGTTCCATGAGGTGGCCTCCTGGGATGCTTTTCCAGCCGTCCTGAAGGAGCTTCCACATATGCTGAGCTCTCATTGGCCACTTTTCCTTCACTCTCTGGCCAAACTCCTCCAAAACCATCCCTACTGTTTTTAGGTCAGGTGACCAGGTCATGTGTTGCCACACTATCACTCAAACTTTTGATTGGTGCTGATTTTCTGACAATTGTGTATCATTCATAAGATGAGATACTGTAACCTTTATTAATCCCACAGTTGGGGAATTTGCATTACTAGAGGAGCAAAAATGGCAAAGTACATCAGGTAGCAATAAAGTCTATAAAGTCCCATCTACCTTAATCCAGACATAAATCTCTTCAAAACATGACATACCAAAAACGGTAGCTTTTTACAAACTTGCACAGTATTCTATCCAGTGCAAATACAGGTAAGCCATCATTTCCAAAAAGGAACTTTTAGACACTGGACTTGGGTGATTGATAGAAACTTCCAGTGTGAGTTAATAATAATGTGTCTCTTATCCCTTGAACAGTGACGCTGCACCCTAGAAGACAGACTGCGTCTCGTCCCTCTCTACAGAACATCCTTGTGTGTTGCAGACTTAGGTCGACATCTGCACTCCCTGGGTTCGGCTCATCGTGCTAAATATGATCTCTTTTTGCGTCCTTCCTGCTTTGTGGAAGCTGAGTATTAGCATATAATTACGGGGGCAGGGACACCACCTGAGTCAGGGGGGACTCAAGTGACAGCGATTATCCTTAATGATTCATTTCACCTGCCTGTCGTTGCTGGGTTTAAATACAACTTTTCACGTTGCTGCCCCCTTCATTTTTAACCTCAGCACCCTGAATTGAAGTACTCTTCCCGGCACCACAATAAAGACTCTTTCGATATATTTATTTTCCTGCCAAAATGGTAACTTTTCTGTCTTGAATTGTTGTGTTTTTCAAATCCATCCCTGTCCATTAACCATAAAACTGAGAAAAAGCCCTCCCACATAAACCGGTTGATCAATGCTTGTCCTAAGATGTCCTCACAACCAACAAGATTAAGTTTTATATAAAGGATTTCCTCATTCATTTTCTTAAACAGCCATTAATAGTGGGAATGTAAAAATGAATGTAGGAATATTTAGGTCATTAAAACACTGTGGAGGGGGTGGAGTACTAGGCATCAGCAAGGCCAATGTCATTAATCAATTAAGTACCGATTTATCACACCTGGGGTGGCTTATTTACACCCCCACGCCTCAGTCGCTTGAGCGGATCTGTACCTGGGAGTTTCAAGTAGCTCACACTGAAACTTTATCATCCTTGGATTTGGACAGAGGTGTACATTTCAGGTGCAGAAAGTCAAAATCCAGACCAAGATTTTGTGTCAACCAACCAGTTGAGTATGAAGAGTCACAGTCAGACTACTAAACTGAATTGTTGAAACAAACCCTGGACCGGAAATGTTCACCTCTGCATTTGGAAACCTTTTAGGTTCTTATTTTGTTGGTCTCCAACATAATAAATCCTCAGTGTACCTCCAACTCAATCCCAGGCTATTTTTTTCACCCAGTACTTGAGGACCCAGAACTGCTGTAACACCCATGGCATTTAAAATAAAATGAATCTGTGCTGAAAAATGTTGGACTTTGACACAGCTTAACACAGGAAATACACAACACGAAATGAATTAGCTCAACTGAATTTACTTACACTGTCAAAGTTCTGCTAAAATCATCCTTTGTATTGTAAAGTACGATTCACAGTCATTGTGTCCTTTTCAAAGAATATTACACTGCTGTTACAATCACCGCTTTCCACAGATACCAAAGGAGACTTGAATCCTTTGGGGTTTCTTTTCATCTGTACGGAACAATCAGATCCTTTTAATCAATTCGTTTGTCGTATTGTGTGATTCAGCGGTGCCTGATTTCTATCTGATTGCCAGGGAAAGAGCAGATTTGTTTGATTAATGTGAACCATTTAGACGAGGATCAAAGGATCAGTATCTTTGCGTAGTAAAATACTCAAGGGTAAATAAATCGGGACGAGATGCATGACAAAACAGGGAAGTTTCTTCACACAAATGATAAATGTGGAAAGTTGTTTTGACGGACGCAGATACTAAAACTGGTAGCTAGGGCCATTAGCGTATCCGTTTGAAGAATTTTAAACTTGTCATGTTTGTCTGAGAGCTCTGTTAGGCGCAGATTCCAACACCCTACCATCTATTGAAATTTAAAGGCACTCTTTCTGTCGCTCTTCTTATTTTTGCACAGTCGTTTGATCTTTAAAAACCTACTGCCCTTGACTTCACCTCCGTGGGCCGTGAAAAATATCACAATATTTACGTGAAGTAAATACTTTGACTTACATGCACACGTAGTGTTTACAACATCAAATGATGTCCGCGGTAGATATCGGATTTGCCAGTGTAAATTAGCTCATGCAAGCGTGGAAAAAGAGCATTTGCCACACACTGCCATATTTATGGTGCATCATGTATTGACATCAAGAAGACAAAAGTAAAAATACAAGAAAATATACAAAGAAAATGAAATACAACCAATCCTGGGCTGAAATAAACACCTTAATTCGCAGAGTACAAAAAAAAACAATTTGAATTCAGCCTCTGAGGCTGTGAAATGCTCAGGGTTTTTAAACTCTTTCCGCAAATGGATTTAAAGTAGCTTAGCTTAAAACAGCATGAGGTACTCCTGAAACCGATTTTAATACTTTTTGTCTGGAAATGAGAAACGTAGCTATCTTTATTATTATTATCCATGAGCTGTCAGTCTCCCCACAAAGGCCGTGGCTGATTCATTATTAATAGCAATAGAATATTTATATTCGAGGAGTCGTTTGAAATGATTGCCTAATTATTTTCCAAGCAGTGCTTCACACACAAGTTCTAAAAGGTGTAAGATTAGACCCTGAAGTAAACATTTTTTTTTCTTTAATTTGCATCTTCCCGGGCGTCTTTAACACGTCCACATGCAGCATCTGAGGCAGAGTGGAATTTACTTTTTAATTCGAGTGCTCAGTATCTGGGAGGACCCATGCCAGCTTCTCCACATTGTGAGCACCCCCACCCCCCCCCCCCCCCCCCCCCCCCCCCCCCCCCCCCCCCCCCCCCCCACCCCCCCCCCCCCCCCGGCGCGCGCAACCGTCTGCCCATGAATAAAGATACACCGAGACAAAAGAAAGTTACACAAAAATTCCAAGAGATTCACCAGTGTGGAGGACTCGGGAATTATGCATGGTGCCTGTGCAGAGGTTAGACATTTTAACTAGGCAAAGATGGGATGCTTTAAGTTTCAGGTAGTGTTGCTGCTTCCCACTGGATTAAACCAGGCAGTGACTAGCAGCCCGTAATAATCCCACATTGTGCCAACTCTCCCAGAACTATCCCAGTCATCTCCAGAGACAACAAAACAAAAGAGGCCCATTCTTCTTATAAACTCCTCTCAGACTCATCCTTATTCATCCAACATTCCAGGATCACATCAAGATTCTTAAAAATATATATTTTATAGCAGCAAGGACTCTGGCATCTGGCTGGAAAAGAGATGCATTTACATTAGCAACACTAACTGGTCAATTAAAAGGCTACTCAGCCCATATCTTGAACCGTCCCTCCGCAAGCCAACGCACAAATACGATTTAACGGCAACTTAATTGGTCCTTTAAAGGAATCAAGGCCTGCATTTTCCCCGAACAAGGCCGCCCATGGACGCATCACCCCCGATCTCCGGCAGCTGGCGGTAATGTCAGGCTCCAAGTTCCAAGCCTCTTGTTTGGGGAATTTACAGCTCGCCTGTTAAACAGATAAGAATTAATCACTCCCTAGGCGTCGTCACCGCTTGGGTGCGCATGTGGATGCATCATGAGCGACCCGGTCAGTCCCTGACAAGGTTGTGTTTTAATTAATGCTTTTGTTACCGGCTGATTTCCGAGTGGATAGGGGGACAATTGGCAGAATTAGCCAGGGGTAGGAGAGGCTGGCTGGGCTGAGGAGTCCTGCAAGGATGTAGGCACCTGTCTCTGAGGAGTGGAGGGTGCAGCGGGCCCCCTGCCTCCACCTTCTCCAGCATCGCATTTCAGAAGCCGGGGGCTGCGTTCATTAGCTTCTGCCAGTTCGGGAACATGAAGAATCTGTATTCATTAATGCAGATGAGGATTTGTATTCCGAGGTGCACAAATTAAGAGTTCCTTGATTTGAATTACCTCAGCTCTCCCTTTTTTTTAACGCTCTTAGCATAATCAGAGATGCTGTCATTTACGCTGAATGCCTCCACCTTCCATGCAGATTGATTCAACACATGTGCATTTGCCCAGTTGATTTTACTCTTTGATCACCATGGAGACGGAATTAAGTTTAGCTTAAATACGGCACACGGCTGAAGATGGGACATAGTTTTCGAAGAGATATGTTCATTCAACATGAAGCAACACTTCAATTGCAATATTTTTTTTTTCTATAAACAGAAAAGGAAATGATGCGGTTTTGCACAAAAATTTCACCCAAACAGCCCTGTAAATGTACTTAGATGGTGGACACATCAGCTCCCTGATATGAATGAATGAAGTTGGGCTAGGCGTGAACAAAAGAGGTTCATTATTTACATACAACCTTCAAACAACAATAAATTTATGAAGAAGGGCAGTGTTTGTCAACCCAGTCCTTGAAACCCGCAGACAGTCCACGTTTTGCTGCCTGTGAGTTCCCAGCACACGTGTGCCAGGTGTAGTGTGTTGTTGATTGCTTGATTTTTTTGGTTCAGGTGTGCTGGGAGCAGGGAGGGAGGAAAACTACGGACTGACTGAGGTCTCAGAGGACTGCGTCAAGAAACACAGCAACAGACAGTATCAGGGAGCAACCCAAGATCTGTCCATCATTGGATTCCTGCTCTTATCTGCCTGGACGACGTGGCTTTGACACGAATGATCCGGGCGACCTGCAGAATTCAGCCTGCCCCCCAAGACCAGCACCCTCATAGACCGATCCAGTCAGAAGACCCATCCTCTACCCAAGACCTTCTGTCAACGAGTCTCTAATTGGTTTGTGGATTTGCGTTACTTATGCATGAGCCACTCTGCATCAGTCACCTAAATGGAAGAGCTCCTGTTTACCGAAATGCGATTTGAAAATCAGAGCAGTTAAATTAAACTCGCCACCGGGACCGTAGACCTGACAATTCCTGGACAAGCGGGGAATAGAGCCCCGTGTGGCCAAGAAAGGGAAGGCGGCTCAGAAAACTAAATAACTCATCGGAATCCAGGGAAGCTTCCTTTTAAAGCAGAGCTGACTGACAGGCTGTCGTCCCTGTCCCCTGTGGGACGTACCCAAGGGACACAAGAAAGCGAGCAGCCTGACACGTTCCCATGTGAAGGAGAAGGTGATGAACGGTGACTGAAAAGAGACAGATCCGCGTGTCTTCGTAAGAACACTCACCCGCAGATGGAGGATAGACTGACAGTGTCCACAGCTTCCGGTCTGTCGAAGGGGAATTCAAGGTCCTGAATAGTTCAACAGAACTAAATAAGTGTATGGTCAACTCAAGTTGCTCAACTTGAAGGTTTACAAGGATCGTTGTTGGCATTTTTTGGCTATTTCTTGTTCTTATATTATATTCTACTTCTTTTCTCCAAGTGAGCTTTCCATTTTTTTTAATTACTCATCATTTTTGTTTATTTGCATAGTCACCAGCTTAGTGCATGCAGATCGATAACTCGGTATTCTCATACTTGTTGTCGTCTGCAGAATTGAGGAATTCTGTTCATATCCGCACAAACGCCAGCGAATCTGAGCACGTCTGACTCTTCCCGTTACCTGTGGGCGACGGCTCCATCGTCCAGATGGCAATTGTTCCACTCATATTGGGGTTAGGAGGCTAATCTCCAACTGAAGGCAGCAATCGGGCAAAGCATAAACTAAATTGAGGTGTTCATCAAGATCGAGGAGAAGTTTCCAAACTGCTGAGCTCTGATCCTCACCTCTGGCCTCCTCGTCGTCATACCTATAGGCGCAGGTCGGCGAGTGGAGCACCGGGTCATTCATCTTCTGGGTTTGACAGTTGGTCTAAGGTCTCATGGGTAACCAGGGACGGGGAGGGTAAATGATGGATGGATTTCTTATTATAGTTGGAAGTTGGTTTACGATTCAAGACAGTGTCTCTGAATAGGATGGCGTGTTTTCTCACAGGCTCCTGCTCTGCTTTAGCTATCGATTTTGTGTGTTAGATTTGTTTTAAATAGGCTGGAGAACGCCAAGGTTCAAAGTCTTGCAGGGGAACAGTGTTGCTCTCGTGACCAAAGGCGAGAAGCCAATCCTATTTACTCACAAATACTGGGTATGATTTTTCTCATTTTAAATGGAACGATTTTACTTTGTTGTTTTGTCCTGACCTAAACATCTGGTCCTTGGCCCAATTTAGTCTTTTTAATGCGGCCCCCTGCCTGACTGTATCACGAAATTACAGTACAGTATAAAATTGTTTGAATTTTAAAAAGTTCCACAGTAGTGCATAAATGATGGAGGATGATGTTGTGTTACCGCTTCCCACGCCAGACGCAGGACTGTCCTTCCTGATTTATCCCGAAGTATTTTACAGACGACAGTGAGTCACGACATAAATCCCGTCAGTTCTTCCATCTCTCCGACACCTCCTGCTCCCTCCTCGGCACCCTTGCTCCTCCCCGGACTCTGCTCCGCCGGCCCCCACCCTCCATGTGAGAACTTCATTTGGTTCCCCATCCAGATCAGCTCCCCTTCAACACCGACCCTTCATTTTCGCACCCATCATGTTTCCATTTCTCTGCCAAAGCCTCACCGAAGCGGGCAGATTTGGCGAAACGGAACGACTTCACCAAGGACACCGGACTCCGTGATTGCAGAGGCCTTCGATTTCCACCCGTCATCCATCCTGGGGGCAGCAGCCCACTCCAAAACTCGGAAAACACCTCAGTCTCTGGCTGACTGGATCCAGCTGTTGCCCTCACTCTTTTTTTTTCATTTCCTGTGTGAATACTGCTCACTCTGACGGCGATTATATTGGCCGTATGCTGTGGGTTTAAGTGCGGTGTCTCAGCAAACAGCAGCGCCCTTTATGTGATTGGAATCTTGTGTAAACAATCACGTGGCATGGTGAGAATATGGCATGCTGGGATATTTCCGAGCGAAAGAACAGCGCAGAACTTTAAAATAACTGGGACATTTTACGGAACAGATTCAGTAAAAGCCAACAAGCGGCATTGAAGTCGTCATTGAGGAACACCACATAAGCAATTTAAACATGCAATTAAACATATAACCAAGACAAAAAATATCCCAAAAAAAACAAAAAATAGAATATTAGAAATACTGGAGGTAGAAAAAATGATGTGCAAACAATAAATAAACATGTAGACAAATGAATAAAATGGGAGGGATTTAATGTATGGCGTAAATGAGCTTTAGAAGACAATAAGTGAATGAAACTCGTACAGTGGGTGATAGTTGGCTCTTCTCATGGGTCCCATTCTATATTCTGTCCTCACGCCCCTCCCTCGTTACAGAGGCATTTTAGATATGCCTTCCCCAGGCTGGGCATCTGAGATAGTTAGACCCTCATCATGCCCAAGGCTCCTTCTTCTAGCTGGGCCACTACTATCCATGGGGGGGGGGGTATATTTATATGTTTAGGATGTCAGTTGCCCTCTGGGTGACATTAAACTCACTTGGGAAGTGAAGCTGCGTACACAATCTGAAAAGCTGGCATTTAACATATAGTGCCAGGCTGCCTGGGCGATTTGGGGGTGCGACACAGCTGCTCTGTTTAGTTTTCGTTTGGGGGGGGGGACTTTCGTTTGCACTGGTTGTCCATTTGAAGTTGTTCAGACCCTGCAAAGGGGAAATGAGCTAAAAATCACTTTAAGCAGCACGAGTAGCCATTTTTTTTACAGAGGCTGGCTGAGATATTTGTGTTCACTGAAGCTTGCTGCTTCATATTCCATTTACGTCCACGTATCTCCCGTAACCCGGGGTCGGGGTAGCCCTGAAACGCCGGAAATGCAGGGTCAGGCTTCTGTGTCTGTGACGGAAAGGCCGCCGGTTCGAGTCCGTCCTCCACACAATAGTCACTACTCTGTTGTGCCCTTGAGCAAGTGCCTTAACCCCCCCGAATGCAGCGGGGGCTCCAGATAAAAGGCCGACCCTGTGCTTAGACCCCAAGCTTTGTGTGTGTGTGTGTGTGTGTGTGTGTGTGTGCGTGTCTCAAAGGAAAGAAAAATAGCATACGTGACAGGAATCATGCAAATGTACCTGTGCAAATAATAATTTCACGGATTGCCCGTCCATCAGAGAACACGCTGTCGCACACTTACTACGGGCAATTTAGGGAGCTATAAATATACATATGAATGCAGACATTGCGATACATTCAAGGGAGTTTTTTTCTATTTGAGTTGCACCATGATTTCCAAGCAAGATTTCGGTACGTGGTAAATCGGAGGATTAGCGATTCCCATCCGATTTGCCACAGTACCCAGTTCCACTCTGGAATCTCCCAGAAGCTGAAGTTCACTCTGAGATGTAGCATCATCTGCAGGCATTGCATCATGCACTCTGCTTTTTTTCTTCCTTTCTTTTTAACAAGAAGCCGTCTCCTCTGGCCTGTTAGCGGGGACCGCCGCCGTGCCGCACCGCACCGCGCGCCTCCCCGATCGGCTTAGCTGCACGAGAGCAAAAGCTCGCCACAGGCAGCCTCGTTAGCCAATCTATCAATCTGCTGACTCCTTTGTGAGCGAGTGGGCAGGTGGCGGCCCTGACAGCGCACCCGCCTTCGAACTTCGCGCCTACTCGTTTTGTAGCCAGTATCGTGGTGAACATTCCTTCCCCCACCCATCTAAGGCAACTCAGGATGCATATACAGCGGTTGGGCCACACAGGCACCGGCCCCAGCTGAAAGCTGATTGGCCCCCAGAGTGGCCCACTCCTGTCACTCACCTATTCAAAACATATCATTGGCTAATGATGAGGCAGGTCCATCTGCATGAAATTTGGCTCCTCTTATTCTCCTCACTTTAAAAAAATCCTAGAATCCCCCCTCCCTGAGTGCTGTCCCATGCCCAGGCTGCGACAGGCATTTGAAAATAGGGCATCTCCCTTTAATTACTCCCATTCCAAGCACGCTGAAGCTTAATCACTTGTTGTCGAGTCTTCTCCTCTGGGCCATGACAGGAATTGCTGGAGAGCGTCTGCAGGTTTCCGGTGCATTTTATTGCAGCGCATGTAATTACTGACCATCGCATGCGAGCGAGGATCCATACCGTACATGTTTTATTATCAGCAAACACTGAGAAGGAAGGAGGGGTGTCCAGTCAGAACGTGCGACCGTGATTCATCAGCATCGATATTTGTCTCCGACGCCGCCTATCCGCTTCTGGCTCTCTGCAAAGCCGCGTCGCTGTGGCTAACAGCCTCAGACTGGACCACAGTATCCAAAGCGTTCAGGGGGCTCCTTCAGCCGTCTGTCCGGCCCACGCCGCCCAGCAAGCTTGTTGTGCCTCATGGTTAATCAGACTCCATTAGCCCCTAACTGGGCAAAGTTTGCGAATTTCTTTTATCTGCGGTGAAACTTTTAATTGAATCCTAATCGCTGGTCTGCGTTCAAGGCAGCAGGCAGGGCATGGCTCTGCTTCGTGCTTATTGCGACATATCCTGCTTGTATTTATAATGTATTAAGAGACTGCTTTCATTACAATGTGAGATCGAGCGATTTCATACGGTCTTTCATCATAGCGCCTCTCGCCATGTCGTGCCAAGCACCGTCGTATTTGGGCACTCATTTCCGCGAGCATTCTTACGCGGAGTTAGCCTCCTAAATGGCCCTCGCTGGGCGCGTTTAATGGGCGGCTCAGCGGATTAGCAGGTAGCGCTGTGCTCTGGTAACACGGTCGGCTTATTTTCTCCCCGCCCAGTGCCTTCGTCCTCGATACCCGGTATCCTCCCGCGGTCCAAAGACCTGCTCCCGTAACAGGCTGCCATCCCTTCCGGACTCTTCCCCAGTGCATGTCATGTGGAGAGTAGGGGGATGGGGGGGCTGGGTTTTTTTTTTTTCTTTGGGGGGGGGGTAACACCTCCCCCATGAGGCAGCTCAAGGTTCCGTGAGCCGATAATAATTTCCAGCTGCCCCTCTGTTGGCCCCTAGGAACCTGAACTGAAAACTCAGACACAGCACCAAGCTCAGAGCCAAACAGCACATATTCCTCTAACCCCAACCCTAACCCTTATCCCTAACCCTAACCCTAAAACCTAACTGTAATCTTAACCCTAACCCATATCCCTAACCCTAACCCTAAAACCTAACTGTAATCCTAAGCCTAACCCTTATCCCTAACCCCAATCCCTAAAACCTAACTCTTAACCCTAACCCTAAAACCTAACTGTAATCCTAACCCTAACCTAACTGTAATCCTAACCCTAACCCGATCCCTAGCCCTAACTGCAACCCCAGCTGTAACCCTAACCCTAACCCCACTCGTACATTCAATTTATTCTTTTTGATGATTCATCCTTGATTAAATGATAGATAGGTGACATAGGCGATCGCCTAGGGCAACGTTTGGTTAGGGGGTGCAAAAGAGTGAGTGAAAAATAAAATCTGAAGAAACGACTGTGGGTCCATTCAGTAACATTACAGTTACTTACACTACTTTTAATATTTCACTACTTTTTTGTGAAACAGACCAGAATCATTCAGAGAATTTTGCCCTTGCCCCCCCACCCCATTGTTACTCCCCATCGTCAATTGCCCAGATTTGCTCTGGCGTTGACCCTGGTCCAGTCCACACCATCTCCCCATAACCCCCAAAAGAACAATCCAAGCCCACCAATCTTCCTGTGGCCATTGACTTAATTCTGCTTGCCGACCCAAACGGAGACATTGTCACACTCTCCTTTGCCTAGTAAATTTCATAACTATCATACTCTAATTAACTATAAGGACTGTTGCATTAGCTCTGTCATTGAAAGGAAAACCTAAAAACGTTATGATAAGCAGAACAGTAACACCCCAATATGCATCGGAATCACAGACACGACTGGTCATAGACTGCTCGAAGTTTTAAACCAGTGGTCTATGAAAGTTAAAGTGCAGTTCCCTAGACGAAGATCGCTTGGACAATTACTGGTATGCACAAGGAACATAAACAAGTAAGTAATTAATTTTTCAGTTGAAAAATTTTCAGTACAAAAACACAACCCTGTCAGCATGAAGGAGAAGGGTGACTTGCTGAATGTACGGGAAAGTAGATATGAATGTCGAAGGGATTGACAAAGGTCTATTTATAGGGGGGGGCAAATTAAATACTGGGGGGTACACTTCCCTCCCCATCTCTCCCTGTCCCCCCCGCCATCTCGCCCGTTCCTACTCCCTTGATCACAACCATTAATTTAGGATTTTAAGAGCTCAGTTTTTCATTATTTGGGTTGAATCATATGTATGGAATCCCAGCCTTTCACTTTCAAGAGATCCTGTGGTTTGGATTCTGCTTCAAGATGGGGGGGGGGGGGGTGTTGATACAGTATAACAGAGGCATGGGGCAGTTTAGGAAAAGCCAGCGGGCAGTAGAGGGGTCTAGCAGAGGTCTGTATCATGTCTTTTACCGGGGATGTATTCTCCTATCACGTTACACTGCGATTACGAAAATACCCCACCTCGATTTAGGAAAAGCCCTGTAGGATTTTTCAGTTCATAACTGAGAATCATTGTTAGCCATACTTTTTTTTTATTATATATATATGTATGATATTGTTATGGTTTTGAATATATCCTGTATATATTAGATATATCTCTGCCACTAGATGCACGCAGGTTTCATTTCGGATGAGAATGGTCTGAACGTGTGCGGTTTAATCAAGGAGGAGACGGAACATTACAACAAAGTACAATGTCAGAACTTCTAATGAGATTGCTGGAAAAAAAAAGCCAAGTTATTCCGGCAAATCAGGCCGCTATCAGGGGATCTAGGGTGATGTGTAAAGGAGCACTCTGACATATTGTAGAAATGATATGAATATAGAGCAGAATAACAGGCAAAGGAATGGGTGTGTGGTATTTATGAAAAAGCTTTTCACATTAAATTACACAAGCAAATGGACTTCATCGCCGGCACAATATTTAAGTCCTTCAACTCTGTCGAAACCTTTCATCCACAGCAGACCTTGAGTATACAAAAGACCCACAGTCCTGTATATGCTTGAATAATTCTGCAGTCGTGAGGTGATTTAAACCACTGCATTGTATTCCAGGCAAACATCAAGATGAACTGCAATAGAGATCCACTACGCCTGCTCTTGTGTGAAACTTGCATTAGGCAGAACTTCAGCCTGCGGATTGATATTCCCGAAACATTTTCTTAATATGAAAACGAATCAGCATTAACATATTATGTACAATAAGGCAGGTAACAAATGTTCATATACTATCTCAGTTCTAATTGGTGCATTTCATAAATGCGCTGTAACATGGCTGTAATTAAATACCCATCTCTCCATCTTCTGTAATTACTTGTCCACTGCAGGGTCATACTGATAATGGGGCCTTTCTGCTGAAGACAGGGCACGAGGCAGGGGAGACACCAAACGGGGCATCAGTCTCTCTCTGAGTACCTCAAATGTCATTTCGCATATCATTAATTCGATCATCAGATTTTGACAGACTCACTAGGATCAGAATTCCTCGCTCCCCTACAGTCTTGCCCTCATATTCCCTTTTCTATGATCTTGAAGAAGCCTTGGTACTGCTTGGTGTATCTTTCAATGAGAAAAAGTCATATAAAAGTCACTTAGATTAGGACAGAAATACAGTTGCGCTAACCTTCACGAGTCAAGTGATCATCCTCATATAAACGAATCATAAGATTTAGGGCTTGTTGTAATTTTTTGTATAAATTCTTTTTGTAATTCATTGTGATTTCGATATTTTTCAATATAAACATCTCAAAACACCAGCAAAGACATTATTTAGGATGTACTGTTGACAGACAGTGCTGTTCAGGTTAATTCTGTGAAAGCTTCATTTATTTATTTACATCAGTAATACAAAAGCAATTGAACCATCAGTGTACACATACTGTATGAAACATACGCAAAGTACGGAAGCTGAGGAGGGACATTCTGGTTCGCAGCATGTAAATGTCATCCCAAAAGTCCTCTTGCTGTGTAAATACAAACAGGATCGTCTAGCTGGCAAACTTTCCGGCGTCAGGGCTAGCGAGGAAGGCTAATGTCCTAGCGAGGCCATAGGGGACACTGAACAGTAGAGGGCGCCACTCGGTGAGGGATTTAAAATCACTGAATGTCCATTAGAGTCTAGAAGGGGTGGTAAGCCAAATGCTCAGT
>JAODJW010000050.1:7843798-7859989 GCA_026777045.1 Hyperopisus bebe
TTCTGGTCGTTCCCAGTGTCTCCTGCTTCACTTTGTTCTTGTGTTCTGCTGTCTTAGAAACTTTGAACCTGGAAGCAACCTGCTGCTCAGTGTAGCCTCTGCCAGCAGAACCAGGATTAAACCAAGATTTAAAAATGCAGATTTGTCTAAAAATATACAGTGGTCTCTTAATTTTTTCCATGGCTGTATATATAATTTCTTCACAATAGCTGATCTGGTAGAACACCAGATCAAGGCACCAGACAGAGCTACACAGCTGGACAGGATGCCAATGCAGATTATATAGTTATATAAGCTGATTCTTATTTGTTTGTTTTTCCTTCACTGTTATTTGTAGTTCTTTATAATTTCAATCACAGTATTATGGCTGTATTATAGTGTGTGAGAGAAGGGATCAGAATCTGTCCAGCACAGCACAAAATATTAACGCAATCAGAATGCCTGGGATCGGTCTGTTTGCTTTAAAAATGCAAATCCACGCTGTTTACAATGTGGGATTTTAACGGGGAACAGGAGGCCTTGCTGCATTTTAATTCTATTTGTTCATTTTATACACATCACCCCCGAGCAGAGTTTGCCTTCAGTCATTCGAGATGACTGTATCTGCCTTGTGTATTGCAGTTGGCCGTGAGTATGGGGAGTCGTCCACCGGCGCTGGGATGAACTGGGAGGGGTCGACGGGACAGTGGTAAGGGGATGGACCTTCTGCTTTCAGTCGGAGATGTGGGTCAGTCAGAGGGAACCCAGAGCAGGTGAAGGTTGCAGACTCACTGGCATCAAAAATCACTGCTGATCACTAGGGGTTCTAATTATTTCCCAGTGTCTGGTCTTTTGGGTCTTACAGGGACTGGATGCCCATTACGTGTGATTCCTGCCCTGAGTTTCCCAGGATTGGCTCCAGGCTTCACCACAACCCTGTGCTGGTTGGATGGATAGATGGATAGTCTTTGGTCCAGACAATATATATCAAACTTAATCTATTTGAAGTTATATGTTTGATTGTTTAATGCAACTCCCAGAAACCAAATGATAGTAATGAATAGCTGTGATTGCAGTAGCCTACCAGCAAAATAAAATCAAAAATTAAAGATACATCAAGGTGCATATGGTGAAAAAGAATAATTAACATCAATGTGTCGTTCCAGGCCAATAAATAGCCTGCCCTTTTTCCTGATGCCAAGTCACTCATTTATGAAAAATACAACATGATCATTAGATAAATGGTTCAAAAAATGACAAAACAAGTTTCTCGTAGGTGACTGACTGTAATTAAACATTGAACAAAATTAATAATGAACCAGTCAAGGGGCTGACATTTTTTAGAAAGGGCAAGCCAGTAACATTTAAGTGATTTTATTGTTTGTTTACCAGGAGACCAAAATTACAGTCTGACAGTGTTGGATGCTGCCGCTGCTCCATAAGTAACCTTTATGTGTCTTTATAAGTCTGATAGGGCCTTTCGCTTCGTATTCTGTCTAACGGGAAAGCAGACATTTCAATGGCGTGTTTGTCCTATATTTGTAATTGGCTACTTTTCCAGCCTGTCCATAAATGGCAGGCAGACTGTTGTTAGCGAATGAGATCTGACCTACCTGTCATGCTCCATTTGGGCTTCTCATCGGCGTGTTCGCTTCACGGGGAAACCGAAAAAGGCCCCAGTATGGACCGCATGGTCACCATGGTGAGTAGGTCCATCTCACACAATTACCGATGTCCAGAAATCACACAGCGGGCGTGCGGCTGGCAAAAGGCAACCTGCTCTATTTTAAATATTTGAATAAATTATCTTGCCTAGTTTTACATTTATTACTGGTTGACCGTCGCACATCAGAGCTTAAACCTGAGCCACTTAAGTGTATTTTTGTTTGTATTGTTCAATGCCGACTGTAGCCATAATGATAACCTAACAAGGAATCTTAGCTATGCTTTCTACCCCACATCTAAGCTGAACGTGAACTCTGCTGCTGTGTCGTGTTATTTTATTTGAAGCTTTTATTTAAAATACCAACACTAGCCAGAATACGTCGTACCGTGTAACTGTGAATTATTTACATCGCTTCGCACCTGTCAGTTGTAAATTCGCATAATGCCCTGGATTTTTCTGTGGCTTCAAAACAAACGTTTGATCCGAGCCACGAAATAGAGCAAGAACTTTAGTTAATTTGTTAGCTTTTGAGGTAGACGGGTTCGATATCCAGCTGTCACTGGACAAAGGAAACACGTCCGCTCTTGTATGCATCATTGTTGACAAATATGGGTTAAAGAACCTTTTGTTTTGGCACCGGGGCGACCTTTTCGACAGACAACGTCAAAACAACAATTTGAGAAACAGGTGGGGCGGTTGGCGCATGGACATCCTGGGGTTTTAAATACATGCTCCAAAAAGCTGTCTTTCAGCACACTGGGATTTTAATTATTTAAGCCACAATACCCTAGCTGGATGCAGTGGGTAAAGTTGTTTTCTCTGTTGCTCTCAGTCCATCTGGTCTGTGTGCTGCTCTTCTCCTCTTTGCTGCAGTCTGGGGCAGCGTTGTGAAAGGAGAGGTTGCAATCTGCCTCTTGCTATCACACTGGCTGTTTAATTTTACAGAGGTGGCTCTTCGTCGGCAAGCCGGCGGGGAGAAAATTCATCAGTAACCTGACGCTAGGAGCACTGGGCCACCTATGACCAGGCCTTTCCCCACCGCTTCAGTGCAATGGTGCATTCATTTGATATCAGGGGCACTTTCACGTTTAATGGCTTTCCCGTCGAGCCACCCGTCTCGTTTCTCCCCCGGCGTATCGATCGCAGATGCTGGAGCCGCCGCAACCTGCCCGCTCGCCACCGGGAGGCGTCGCTGCCCCCAGAACACGGGGCCAAATGCAGATTCGGCCTTAATCTGCACAGGGAATTCTCCAAGTACAACAACGTTTAATGTTCCATTTGCCACCCTGCCAGTCACGCTGCGATCTCCCAGCCCCCCTCCCGCTAACGTCAGCGGTAGACTCGCCCGGGCATCGCGTGGCTGCGAGTCATTTCTCACCCCGGGGCTGCATTCGCCAGTCCGGCGCCTCGCGCCATTAGTACGCTGCGGCGGCCGAGGCCACGCCTGCGGCGCTGTTCTGTTGACGCAAGGTCCAACTGCGGCGTCACGGCGGGAGCAGCTGATGCAGAGGACATCCAGGCCCACTGGCCTATCGAGGCAGCCCCCATCTTCAAAGCCAGTATGATGCTCATTTGATTTGAAATTTAATTTTGAACATAAAACCGTATGTGAATACTGCAACATCCCAGTGCAGCTGTCCAGTTGTGTGCATAATCTACAAATGTAATGACTTCACCTATTGCCTCCCCCCGCATCCTATCTCCAACCTTGACCTCTTGACAATCCTAGTCTGACTGTGGTTATTAAGATCGTAGATATGATCCAAGTCATTTTTCAACACTGAAGAGTACAGTATCGAAATGCATGACCAGGGTTGACCAACAAGCTGGGCATTTGCTAAGTATGGCCTAACCAGACTTACATGGATATACACCCTCATACCAACCGACCTCTGGTTGCCTTCTATGCAGGCAAGCTTTTTAGCGACTGCAGAGCAGTTGCACTGAACCGGATCTGTCACGCCACCTGGGGCAGGTGAGAACCTCGGCTTTGTTTGTGCAGCTTTCTCGCTTCCATTACTGCCAGGGCCAGAGCTGGCTTTTTCAGGAAGTCCCCGTGAGAGCAGGCAATGGACATGTCGACATTATCAGTGCTGATTCAAGTCGCCGGTGCCACCAGGATGGGTTTCCTTCGGGACCAAGCTAAAGGGCAGAAAATTAGAAAAAGGATGAGGCCTCGTTCTCAGGCCTTCAACCTTAGAATAAGAGAATAAATATTTTCTTGTGTCGCTGCATGTGATCATTTACATTCTTGCCTCCCCAATAACCAAACAGCACCGCTTGTCAGGTCTGAACAAATTATTCCTTAAGGTAATAAGACGTCACTAACAGGCAACCAACTGAACTCCTCAAATGAGTCCAGACACACAAACCCTCTTTCCAACCCAGATTGACAATCCACGTTCCGATTTGTGGTTAGATCACTTTGATGGAAATATATGTCACTTTTTAATTATTGCACCACTAGTATAAAAGACCAAAAACTACCATAAAACATAATGCATTGTGTCAGTAAGTCTCGACTCTTTTCTTCAGCTGCACCAGATGAATCATATTTGCCGTGCAGCTGATACCCAGCCATGAGTAGCCGCTGAAAATCCACCCTGAACATCAGAGTGGAGCTGGCATGCAGACCGATGCACGTTCTGTGCTCCTCCTAATGAATTCCATCACCTCAGTGCCAGACCGAAATTACAGTGAGACGCTTCAGTACCATTTTCCCCAACCAGAATTTGCTATGTGAGCCAAAGGGAGAAATTGCAGACGTGCTGATTAGAATTTGTTCAAGGTTGCGACTCCCCAGAGTCAAACACTCCTCTAGAAGCATTTGCTTTCTGAAAAAAAAGACATGGCCGCTTGCCCCGTGAGATTGGCTCTGTTTCGTTGCCCCGAGCGATTGGCACTATTCCGTCACCCCAAGTGATGGACTCTAGTCCTTCAGACTGAAAGAGACAGCGTGAGAGACTCTTAGAAAGTTGTGACTTCGCTTCACGATTCCTGGGCAAGGCCTAGGCAAGCGCTCTGGCTAATTAGCAAGCCAGTCTACTGACCCTTTTATCCAGCCTGTAAAGGATTCGATATGACAGGGGTCCTCAGACGATCCACCCCTATGGACTGTGAAAGAACACACTTAACACTCCTAATAGAAACAGAAACTCAATACGCTCACAGGTGCTCTAGATTTGATTTTTTTTTTTTTTGTTGCTCTACTTCCAAATCAATTAAGGCCACACTTTTAATTAAATTTAAAAATTCATGGGGAAGCGGCCCCAGTGAAAGCATGGCAGAGCCTAGCGGTCAGGACCCCCAGTGTGAATTATTTCATCGTACACACCGGGAGGGTTCAGGATGGATTGGACGTTGTTTGTCATAGGACACAACCTATCAAAGCCCCTCAGTCAGAGAAAGTCTGTGTGCTTCTCATATTCCTTTTCCACTCCGACGAGGAGGAGAGACGACAGAAGCAGGATGAGACATATGGGATGGGACGTCTTCTCTGAAGCGCTGCTGCATCTTCGAGGCATTCCGAATGATTTTGTTTTACTCACAGTTCGTTGCAGTTGGGCTACAACATTCTGGAGATTTTTTAATACTTAATGTTGTTCCTTTTGCATGAACAAATGTTTGAGTTTAAATGAAAAATAATGGAAAAGAAGATTCCTTTGAATAACGGACTAATGCACAGTCGAAGAAGAATCACGGCACACCAAGGCTGACATGTTCTGTTTATGGAAATCAATGAAACTTTGACAAGATCCTTTGCTTAAGAAATACTAATTTAAGCACAATCAGGAATCCTACAGATATTCTCTGGTCTTTTTTTAGCAAGACGGACTCAATGGTTTAATCTAGTGATGCAACAATTAATTCATGATGTATTAATTACCCCATTAATTATGCTGTTAATTATCCGTTTAGAATCATGTGGGTGAAGCGGTAGCTCTTCAGGTTGTCATCCTGCCTCAGTGGAGGCACAGAAACAGCCAAGCTGGATCTCGTTAATGAGTGAAGGAATTTAATCAGACTGCACAGCAGGACACAAAGTCATTAAGGCTTTTCTGTGACAGGAAGGAGTTTTACCTCATCAAGCTTACTGTTGACTATGTCGGCCATTGTTGATGAACGCGTGTGTTCTGTCACCTAGGGGATGTGGGGATGTCTCCATTCAGCTGACTCAGAAGCAGTTAGCCAAACGTTACTCTTCTGGAGCTTGTTGTCTTGCTCTTACCACCATATAATACCATCAGATGTGTGCTAATTTGTCTGAGGCTTCCCCCTACAATTCAGTGAATCTTGGCAGTGTTACTGAACAGTGGCGACACTGCGATGTCTCCATCACTGAAAAACTTTCAAAGGTTTTACAAAAATTGAATCCTGTAGTTTCCCTTCATTGACCATTCTAGCCATATAAAGTACTGCAAAAAGATGAATGAATGGTATGCCCTCACAAAGTTTAGAATATTCGGAAAGTTCTACAGAGTATTAGACAGTTAATGTGATTGTGGCACCTCTATTACCAAGGACAAACCTATGTCGCTCACGCTGTTCGGATCTTACCGATTTGTGAATATGCCGTTCGGTCTGCGCGCAGCGCCAGCTGTGTTCTGCCACCTCATAGGAGGTGCACTGTGCCACACATCTTGTCTGGTTATATCATTATTTATAGTTGGCAACTCCTGCTTCTATTATTTCCTGGCAGACCCGAAAGCAAAGCGACAAGGTGGCTTCACTGTAAACCAGGCAGAGGTGCTACTTGGGAGAGGAACATGTCAGACCGCAAAAAAAAAGAAAAAGAAGAGGAAGCAATCTCAGTTTTCCTAATTAAAAGAAAAAAACAAAACAGACAAAAAAAATTGAGGTCTATCCCAGCATTTTGCCATCAGTTAATTCTTCCTTCTTCAAGCCTGGCAACGGCATTGACAGATACTACTGGGAGGTCACCACTGATCCAGTGCACAGGACTGAACGGTGCCAGTCACCATTCCAAGAAATAAAAGCCAATCTGTGCGATAGTGCTTTGTTAACACACACTGATTTCTCTCGTGCCTTTATCCGGAAATCCAGCACTTTAGACAGAAGCCCGGGAGTCATGTTATCACAGAGGGTGGAGGGGGAGAAGTCCACCTGCTCTACAGCCCAGCTGTAGGCCCACACTGCGGGTACACTGGCTCCACACTGCCCAAGCAGCCATTTCCCTGCTATTAAACAAGTAGCCCTTATTTTGCACTATTACATCCTACACAAGCTTTTCACTCTCCAACAGCCCTCAGCAGTAGAGAGACACATAAGCCAAAATTACGTCTGAGTGTAGCAATTTTTGGAGGTGTTATGCCTACTGTTTCTTTTTATTTCATTAGGATACCTGGTAATTTTTTCATTTGCGCAGTGTACTATACTGGGTCACAAGTTGGATTTCTTCGCTAGGGTCACTCTTGCCTGCTCCCATTGGCTGCCATCTGTTGCCCCCCCCCCTTAGTGTTTTATTTTCTTATACTTTTCACTGTCACTGTGTGACATTAGGTTAATCTGGAGCCAGTACTTCAATGCCTCGTCACACAATCGCCTGACAATGAGATAGACTCATTTGCAATAATAATAAAAAAAACATGACTTATGCATAAATTTACAGGTGCATACATACAGTGTAAATTAGTTTTGTCTTCCTGATTAACTAATAATAAAATGGAATTATAGGGTGATAGACACGCACATTCTCCTTTGGATACAGGAATGCCATCATTATAATCATCGTTTCCAGAAATCAATCTTCTTATCCTTGGATTGGTGTCAAATGAAAACCAAGGGCATGTTGATTTTGGCTTTATTGGAAAAATAATTACCTTCGGTTGTTGTATTTTTTCCATTAATATGATAATAATATAACAATAATGGTTACATAAATACAGCAAATGCTATCTCATATACTGATGTCTTGTATGGGTCAATAACGATACTTCTTTACGTTCTCAGAATAAATTGAAGCATGATTTCAGGGCAGATTTGATGGCCACACCCCTCTTCATAAAATGCACGTTTCAGCAGGTCTGGGGTGGGGGGACAGGTGAGTCTAACTGCGAGTTTTATGATTAGAACCCGTGTTGTTGCCTGGGTTCTGCGCCATAATGCGACGCCGCTTTAGGATTAGCATTTTGTGATTTGGGGGGAGCAGCAGCGCAGTTCCATGCAGTGTCGCTGAAGGCGGGGGTCCGGGTTTCTTGTTGCTTCAGCTCAAGCCCGGTGATATGAAAAGGCGAGCTGACAGACACCCCCCCCCCCCCCGCCGCCTCTTTGATGCACTCCGCAGAAAGTCCCGACGTTCTTCTTTGGTTTGCTCCTCACCTTGCTCCCCATCTGCGATCCCTCAGGTGTGGGGGTCCTGACCGCCGATCCACCCCCCCAGCTTTGATTTTCGCAGACGATGGAGGCCTGCCATTCTCCCAGAATTTTTTTCCTCCCAAGCGTGGGACGGGACATGAGAAATGGCTTCCCCCACTGCTCCGTCACCCCAACTGCTGTTGAGGGGTACCTGTTACAACACCCCTTCCCTCACAGAAGGGGGGGGGGGCAGTAAAACAGGGCATGTGCGGGGCAAGCGGAATATGAAAGTCGTACATCCCAGAAACTGAGAATGCATACGCATTGTGAAGAAAGCGCTTTTATTCTCTACAGGAAATAT
The DNA here is from genome assembly GCA_026777045.1 of Hyperopisus bebe. NCBI lineage: Eukaryota > Metazoa > Chordata > Actinopteri > Osteoglossiformes > Mormyridae > Hyperopisus > Hyperopisus bebe. The sequence goes on from JAODJW010000050.1 coordinate 7,852,120, forward strand.
TATGGGGATAAAACCTCATTAAGACTCAATTTGACAGAACAACCATTATGGAGTGATATGATACATCACTCAGAAAATAAAATGCCACATGATATGTAAATACGGGGTGATATTAGGCCCCATATAGCGGATCATAATGTATTTTATGATATTACTCAATAGTCATCTGGTCATGTCTGGAACAGATAAAACCTAGATTTAATTTTGAAGTCCAAATGACTTAATTTGCGAAAGAGTATTTCGAAAAAACATCCCTTGTAAGTTGATATACTGCTATAAAAGTATTTGTACATTTCAGTCCTGCTATCTTCCCTTCTCCATCTATGCATGAAAAATAAAACCTCCTTCGGTTCTTCAGTACAAATTACAGTATGTAAGGTGCTGAGATCGTCTGAAGCCTTAACCGTGTTTCTGAATGACTTGTCTCCAATCTGCAGCCACTCTGTATTGATTACATCCTCTGAGCATTCGTTATGTTGCTCTGGGGATCGGAGGGGATATCGCTCTCCGCCATGGAGATTATCAGACGGCGTCATCTTCCCGCGATCAGGGTCAATGACGCTCACGAGTAACAGCGCCGCGATGATTAGCAGCGATAAGTGCGATGGCCGCGCTATGGGGATTACGCACGATCTCCGAGCTGGATCTTTCAGAACCTCTGAACACTCTGTGTTCCACGGGGGACTGTTCTGGGCCTCCATACTAGAACAGAGGGAAACCTCTAGAAATCACACAAGACATTCCTCAATGCGGTTTCCTTCCACAGTTCAAAAACATGTGGTTTGGTGGCGTTTCGGCTTGGGAATGTCACCCCCCAGACATGCGAGTGGGGGGTGTGTTTTCTGATCCTTGTCTCCCGCACACAACCAGGGCAGCCGAATCCTCATGATTCTGCCAATGAGTCACGGCAGCTGCCTTTGGTGTGTGATGGGGTATCAGCCCTATAATGACCTGGGTCCTATTCAGTATAGACAGTACAAAGAAAGCCGCTTTTTGAATGATGCAGATTTATTGCAAGCTGGAGAAAAGGGTTTCATAATAAACTGATATTCCATTTAGAAACAGATGCCAAATTGAGGATAAAGCAGGAGAATAATGCAGTGTTTCGGCAATTTTTGGTTCTCAAAAGATAACGTACGACCTCAGAGAGACACGCCGACTGGCCAAAACACTCCTTGTGCTGCTTTAATCAGTGTGTCTCCTCAGATGAGAAAGGTTGTTTTCCATGTTTCATTTCTTCCTCTCTCTGCCCCTTCTCTTCCCCTTCAGCCAATTAACTCCAGCGCATGAGAGCCAGCCGGTTAATGTCGATGTGCCCATCAAGATGACATTCACCCGAAAACGATCCTGGTAAATGAGTTGGAGTCTCTGAAGTTTTTAAGAGATGCATGGAAGCCCTGTTCACCGGGCCAGGCATCCGAAATGTGGAGGAGCCTTTTAGACAGCTTAGAAGCCTTATACAGCGAATCGTGTCCAAGGCCGACTTCAGCAGGACCAGCTCAGGGGTAAAATTTGGCAACTGTCTCCCTCCTCATCGATGCACAACAATTCAGCAACAATGACACCATCAAACATCGATTATCCATAAAGTAACAAAACCCTGATGGAGCAGATTGGTAATTGCGAACAGACTTCATTTAATTATAATTTAATTATAATGCATACTGATGTTGCAGACTTTATTGGTGAGGGTCCCTTAAAATAAGCATTATTAGTCATAAAGTCGCTATTTTTCATTTACTGTCAAACTATGTGGAACTTTCTAGAAAAGCCGAGGCAATAAACTAAAAGTCAGGTAAAAGTCACATTCAGTCTGATGAATGAAATAAAGACAGCTGCCAGTTACAGGAGTCTAATAATTTGCTAAACCAGTGTTTCCCAATCCGGTCCTCAGGGACCCACAGATCCCCTCCCAGGGAGCAAAAATGTGGGCTGTCCGGGAGGGAGCAAAAACATTCCGAGGATGGGATTGTGAAACATTGAGCTAGACTGCCATGCTGATCAGGAGAGAACAGCATCGCATGAGCAAAGACGGGTAACAGCTTAACTCACAGAGGCCAACGGATGACGAAGACTTGTCTCGCAAACAGCCCCCCTCCTGAGTGCTATAACCGCTCTAAAATCAGTATCCTGCCCTCTCTGACTCACCACCCACCTCCCAGCACCCAGGGACCCACTGTGCCACCACACGCGAGGTGGCATTTTTCTCTCCGGGGCTGTGGGAAAAGAAAAAAGAACACTATTTCCATTCACATTTATAACTCAGCTCCGCGGATTACAGCAGAGCGATGCTTCCTTGGCAAAATGAAACAACAGCACTTCAGTTTATCAGCAAAAGGCGGGTCGGCGAGAGAAAACAGAGGACCAAACGCGACGAGGCTCAGAAATTCGAGGATAAGGCAGCCCCACGATTAAGAAATCGAGAGCGAGGGAGTTCTGTTAACAATAGAGGGGAGGTAGGGTGGACGGGTAATGGAGAGAAGCAGAAGCAGAGGTGTTCTGGGAGGAGAACGGACCTCATTACATGTTATCTCGGTACCTGGAGAGGAAGGCGAAGGGGTGAGCTGAAGCAATATTTAGAGGGGATTAGGTTCTGGGGAGGTAGCTCTGGAGAAGCTGTAAAATGGAGGTAAAATGGCAGCGTGATTAACTCGGGGGTGCATGTGGGCGGCCCACAGAAGGGCCCGGCGGCCCACGCCGACCCCCCCCGAGAGGCAGCTCCCAGCCGCGGTTTGACTCTGAGGGGGAGGGGTCACCAACTCCGCCGCAGACATCTCAGGCGCTCAAAGCGAGATGAAGACCGCGCATTTAAGCACTCGGCGGACGGAAGGTTGAAGTATAATCTTATTATAAGATGTCGGACACGACACGACGAGGAATCAGCCAACATGATCGATCGTCTGTGTGACATCACATCAGAGGGGGCGGGATCAGCATTCAGCGGGATTCTTTGATTGATTGTTCTTATCCGGGATTAATTTGCATTTCTTATCGACTGACTGCTTTTTATTTTTATATCTCAGACGTTAAAGACCGAATGACACGAGGGACCCTTTTGAATATCGCTGTTGCTCATCAGGGCTTCTTACTTTCGGGGAATAATATGTTGTATGAGGAGGGTGATGTAGAGGTTTCTGAACGGGGGGGGGGCTAAGATTTTAATTCTAGCTGTAATAAAAATGAATGAGAATTCAGTTATATCAATGTGTACATTTATTTTAGGGGGGGCGGTAAAGAGTATTTTTAGGGTTCTAAAACAACCCTAATGACAGCCCTGCATTCTATTTATTTAACTCTGAGCATGATGTGAAATAATCCATAGTGCCGATTATGGTATCGGTGACTATGAAGGTGCACTAGGGTCAGCAATCAGCCCGTGTGCCTGAGGCATGTGGTGGATGACCCCCCTCCCCCTCAAGCCTGTATTTCACCCCCCCACATCCCACCCCGAGAGTGGGAAAATGGACAGCAGGGGGCTGATAGCATGCAGGGTGGCCTTAGAGACACAAACAATATGACAGTCGGGCTTAATAACAAGGCCCTATTAGAGCATCGACAGGGGGGGTTAAATTACGCTGCTACCCCATCGCTTCCCATCAGCATCAATGTCGGCGTGTCAGGCGGGAAGCCCCCGCCACTGGCTTCCAACTAGACCTGCCACGTGCCCCCCCACCGCCCTCCACTACCTTTCGGCCTCTTGGCCTTGGCTGCCCCCGCCCACATCAATCTCAGCCCCCACTCACTCCCGACGGATGTCAAGATCACCCCACCACTCACCCCCCGACTGCCTGCATGTCAGACTCATCAGTCGTCCCGGCAGCAGCGCGGCCAAACAGTGGGATTATCCGCCGCCCGTTCCTGTCTCTGTGCCGTCAGTCATCCAGGCCCCCCCCAGCTGCCCGTCAACCTCGGCTTCTCTACACCGAGGGTGTCCAGCTACCGCTCTGCCAAGGCTGCCCCCCCAGCTTCTGGCAAACACTCCCCACTTTGGCCTGAAACTTTCCACCATTTCCGTGCTCCACAGTTCCAGAGGTTCCAGACATTTTATTTTTTGCAAGTAGCAAGATGGAACATTGTTAAGTTGAAGAAGTCCTTCGGCCTAAAGTTTCTCTTAGTGAGAAGCCCAACTTTGCAGAAGACACTGAGTACAGTGTAGATATGCCATTTAAATATTTAAACGACATAGAATACATCCCCTGTGATTATTAAAGCTTGGGGAGCTAAAACTTCCAGAAGGTTCTTTATTAACCTTTAAGCAAGTATGTGTAGGAATGCTTCATCTTATGAATCATGACTAAACATTAATAAATGACACGGATCTTACAAAAGTACCACATTCCTGTACTGACTAAGCATTTATAGAAGGACAGATGGTATCTTACAGAGGAATTCCTTATACACGGTTTTCTGTCTGTTCATGCTTCCTTAAGGAACATCTTGCTCCATTTAGAGGCACCATCTACTGTAGACCACAAGGTCTATCCCATTGCAGCACCCCTTAATGCAGTGTTTCCCAATCCCTTCCTTGGGGACCCCCAGACAGTCCAGATTTTTGCTCCCTCCATCTCCTAGCCACTCAAGAACACTGAATACCTGACGCAGGTATGCTGGTAGGTGAGTGAGATCAAAACTGTGGACTGGATTGGGAAACACTGCTCTACTGTAAAGCCACAGGGCCTGCCCATCTCCACAGGGCCTGACGCTGCATGTTGGTCCTTCATCCATCTCATGTCCAGCCCTGTCCTGACTCGGCCAGCCTTTGCTTCTCCATGTTTCACACAGGTCTTCAGTCACCGCCGGGTCAGTCTCGTCTGGTCAGGCTGTTTACCGTCACAGTGTAAATGCGTAATATTAAACAGCCCAAACACTTTGCCAATAGTACTCTCAGATTGCTCTGGAAGTGAAACCAGCAGCGATGACATTTAATATTATATACCTGACTCACAAAGCTCTCATTACATTTTGCTGAGCATAATTTCATCAACCCCAAAGCTTTTGAATTCAGGCCAAATAGGGCATGGGTACAATACGTCAAAAATACAAATGGATATTTTATATTGAAACCACCCATTTCTCCTCTCCAATCCTTTTACCAAGAGACCTGGATAATCCAATTCACCGAATTAAAAGCGGAAGAAAGTTAACTCTTCAGTATGATAAAAGCTTTTGATTAATTCTCTGGGCATTTTCTGACAGGCAATTTGATAAACAGGCACTTGTCTGTGGGCCGCTTGAGAAACAAAATGAATAAATCTGGGGAGGGCAGAAGAGTGAGGCGTTGGCTAAGTGGCGGGGGCTGTCGCCAGGCCCGGGATGAATGGTGGGGGAGCGGACGTTCGATTAACCCTCTAATGTGTGGGTAAGAAAACTTAATTCCGCCGATCATTCCTGGAGTTCAGTCCATGACGAATGATAGTGTGTTTCTCTTTTAGGAACAGTGTCAGCCAGTTAAACAGATAATCACCGTGTCTTGAAAACTCAGTACTCTCCATTGAGACCTGCCTACTCCTATCAGATCCAGATTATTAGGCCTGTTATTTTTTTCCCAACAGCAACAGAATATTAATTGAATTGAGTATGAGCTACAATCCGTGTATGTTTTTGCTTCTTTGCACGAGCTTGCTTGTGTGGTTACATGCACCAGCTCCGCACCACACAGAACTAAGGTGCTCCTGTCACACGTATTGGTGCATTCTGAACGTCAAGCCGTCACGTCAGATGGGGAGAAAAAAGCACCCTTGAGCATTTGCCTGGAGTTGATATTTACTTGTACTTCAGCTGACTAATGAGTCCTGAAACGGAGGTCCCTTGGAGATTAATGAATCTGATTGGTTGGCCAACTGGGGCCGCATGACATAGCTGCCCGGTGATGTGCCTGACAGTAGCACAATGCGAGAGACGCATTAGGACCCTGTGCGGTCCCTGAGGGTCTCAGGGAGACATTTTTTGTTCCCTTGTGCCTCGGGACATGAGTTGTGAGATTTCCTGCACACCTTGGCAAATGGATGTGGCTGTTGCACTGCGTCGTTTTATTTTTTTATCAGATAATTAGATGTCATTCATAGTGCTTGCAAGCCAAAGTCGGACAACAGGCCTTCGTAAATCCTCCAGATTTTAAGGAACAAATAGCTTTATCCTAGGTGTAGCTGTACTGTATCCCTGACAGGGCTTGTTTTCTTTGGGCTTCAATACGTTTATTCTGTCCTGGAGTAACAGGGAGGGGAAAAAAAAAGGAAAACTAGCCAGCCAGAAGAAGGGAAAGGTAAAAGTGATTATGTAACGTCCGCCCCCTTTGACTGTGCTGACAGTTACACAGGCCTTAAATTGTTTCTTGGACAACCCTTCACCTTGCACTGGGCAGTAAATCCTCCAATTAAATCACACAAATTGGCAAAGGAAGGTGGGGGGGTATGGCGGAGGGAAGGGGGCAGAAGTTCCCGGAAAGCTGAAATATAAGGAGTGCCATTTTGACAGGGCCACCCTGCTAACAGCAACGCAGTGCTCTCATCCCATCTGTCAAAGCAGCCAGCTCAAGGCTAGAGGTGCAATTTGTTTAAAAGGCTGGCAGAGCAGCACAGAGCCGCTCTGGGGGGGGGGGGGACATCGCAGTGCGGCCTGAGTTAATGGCACCGCTGGACGGCTGGGGGACAGGGGTGATTCTAGGATTTTTTTCAAGCTGAAAGCTCAGGAGGGGCCATAATTCATACAGAGGGGTCGACCTCACCATTAGCCAATGACATGTTTTGAATCGGTGAGTGACAGGGGAGGAGGTACTCTGGGGGCCAATCAGCTTTCAGCTTGGGCCAGTGGCCCTGCGGCTCTTCCCCGTATACATATCCCAGTGGAGGAGGGCCGATTAACTTGCCAGGAGAAGGTTAGGTAGGGGCTACGTGCGGGACTCCAACCCCAGCTAAAGTCACATGATGCCGCCACAGGTCTCGTCCATCCCAGCTCCTTAGCGCCACCCACTCACCATGTTCTCTGGCAAAACAGTGTGGAAACTGCAATATTCACCTAGCTGCTCCAGCTAGGGATTCCCGATCGCACCCACTAGGAATCCTGGACTGAAAGGCGCAGGAAAAATGCGGCTTTTATTGAAATGAAAGGGGGAGGGGTCAGAGGACTGGCAAGACTACAAGCAAAAGTAAAATCCATGCGGCACGCTGACAGATACAGGAAACCTGACATTTCGGTAACAAACGAGCTCCTTTGAAAGCGGCAGGGTGCCTCGCCAAAGTAAACACTCCTGAAAAGCTCTCACAGAGCACGTACTACCCCCCCCCCCATTACAGATTAAATACAAACCAGAGCCTCTCAAAGCCTCTCTAGTTGTCTCAGAGATGAGAACACCGTGTCCTCATAAACACGTGTACCTGGGCCATCTCCGGGGCCATGGGGCTGAAGCAGGTGTTTTACCATCATCTGAGGACCCACAATAGTGTTCTGGAACCATCTGGAGGGCGGCGGCCTGGTAAACGGTGATGTGGCCGCGCGTCGCGTCTCTGCCTTCAGCTCCACGTGTCTGAGCAGCGCTCACCGATTTCTGATGTTCTGCAGACATTCCTGGTTTATAGGTCTTTCAGGTGCCCTTCAGCATCGCTCGACTCACTTCCGAAGTTCAAATTCTGTATGTCGTATTTTGAAAATGACACCAATGATTTCTTATCAGTAAACATCACAGAAGCCATTTTTGCGGTGACACAGTAAATCAGATATGTTCTTGTTCTAAACCTAATCCATCCATCATCCATCCAACCATCTATCCATCCAAGTAGAGGGTCACAGTGAGTCTGAAGCCTGTTCCAGGAATCCCCCTTTATTCCAGCTTACTGATCCCCACTGCAGGTCCCAGTCCAGGCAGAGCAGCACT
>JAODJW010000050.1:7869126-7879472 GCA_026777045.1 Hyperopisus bebe
ACAAATGTGGACTGTCTGGAAGGGAGCAAAAATGTGGACTGTCTGGCAGGGAGCTGGAAGGGAGCAAAAATGTGGACCGTGTGTCCCGAGGACCAGGTTGGGAAACATTGCTATAGAACATCCACCCTCTCAAGCAACATTTTGACCTCTGATAATTGCTTCTGAAATTGCTAAAACAGAACACATGAAATTTATGAATGCTGTTCCTTTGAACAAAGTACTCCGAAGAGACTTTTCTGCTCCAGAATTGATTTTTTTTTTTTTTTTTTTTTGTAGAGAGCGTGCCTTCGTCCATCTTGCTTTGTCAGGCGACCATTAGACCTGCGAGGAGTGCCCAGGTAGACAGCAACATGCTTATTTCTTAGCACTTCAAAAATAAGATCGATTGACATAAGAAATGCACTACGACGAGTGCTTCAAAAAAATACCACAACTTTTCCGTTTGCGCTTCAACCCCTTTTTGTGAATTTGATGCTGCGGGCAGGGTAGAGATGTCACACAGAAGTTGCGACAGCAGCTCACTATAAATCTTATTTATTTTCTATCCTTTACTATCAGTCTCAATGATGTACACCTCCAACTCAAAGTGCTATGAATTGACAAGGGCAATTGATGATACGCGCTGTAGATTTAGTAAAAAATAAACAGCCTTTGCACATATCCAGGGAGCGAGAAAGCAAAGGCAAGAATTTGAGCTGAAGAAGTTTAGTAAAGGTCTTTTAAAAACAATTTGGCGAAACTTTTATAGTGGCACATAGTCTAAACTTTTCTCAAAGTAATTACCTCTCAGTCTTAAACAGCTACTGCATACTTGGTCTCTACACCAGGGACTGACTTCAATTTAACATACAGTTCAGATGTGTTAGGCTTTTCTAGATGTTTCTATCAGATTTTGCCCACGCAGGGGGAGAGGGGGGGCAATAAAATGCGTCAGTGAAAAATAACATTCTAAGATTTTCGGTTTAGACTGTGGAATCGGAAAGTCGATCATTATACATCCTGCCTGGAATTCCTTGCAGGCGACCCACATCTTTTCAGCAACAGGTCACGATGAAAATAAAACATTCCTATTTTCGAAATAAAGTTTAAGCCCAAAGAAATATCGGTGGATTTCTCATCGTGCTGGTCCCCGCTAAGATATGAAGGAAGGTTAATAAACAAAACAGGTGTTCAAGGAAACCAGAAAGTAAAACAGCAGCACAAGGCATTCTTGTTGTAACCTGATGATGAACTGTACAGACGCTTGAACATCTCCACCTCTGCGCAAAATATCTTGGGAAGCTTCCAGAGAACAATGTGCGGAACACCGTCGGGGAGTGCGGAAAAGAATGACTTTGGAAAGACTGGGAGCACTGAATCTTTTACTCTGGCAAAGGGGAATAGATGACTTTAGGTAGAACTGATTGAATTTTTTAAATCCAGAATTAGGTCAATAAACCTTTGGGGGAGTGTGTGTGATGTGCATAAGCAGTGTGGGGGGGGGGGCAGTCAGCCTACACTGGCAAACATGATGGCCACTGAGTGGCTGAATTATTTATCACCCTAAATCACAGACATATATAACTCCAATGAGGGCATTAATTGAAATTAGGCCCAGAATGGTGAATAATCTTCCTCACTAAAAGGTAAAGATAATTGCGTTGAGCTCATTTTGTCTGCTCTCGGAAGTAATTAGAAGTCACTCTGAAGCCACAATTAGCAGTGACTAGCTAATGGCACAGCTGTTTAAAAAAAAAAAAATCAGATTTTGATGTTATTTGCATTGTAATGCAAATAGTAATTTTTGCCTCGCCAGACAAGCATTCTGAGCGACCTGATACTTATGAGATGCGGAAGGGGAGGGTTTTGGTTAAGTGTGGTGGAATGAAGTGCTGAATCACATCCAGTCATCAGATTCCCTCTGCACCTCCAAGACTCGTCCCCCCTGCTCCAGGAACTCCTCCACCAGCCTGACGCCTCTACATTCCCTGAATGCTCTTATGGTTGCACTTCTGCTCCTTGAATAGTCTCATTAGGTTCATGCTTCGTTAGACGTTGTTGTGTAGCTCCTGCTCTGATCCTCCTTCTACTGGTACCTCAACCTTCACTGGAAGCTCAGTCTAGCCACAGTTACACCTAATCGACTCCGATTGACAGTACGTGTGTTTGAAGTGTGCTACTCGCTTTACTTATACATCATTATGGACAAAATTGTCTGCTAGATATGCAGAAAGGTATCTGTAGATGTCAGAGGAGCTTATTGGCATGTCTGCATGCGTGTGTCCTGGATGAGTCATTACGGTCCGGCTCGTTGGTCGAGCGGTCGGGATACCATCTGCCCCATGCTAAGGGCAGAGCAGCGTGCCTTCAGACTAATGGACAATCCCCCCCCCCCACCCCCCGAAAAAAAAAAATTGGCTGCAGAACTTGAGAGCTTCATCTGAGCAGTTCATCACTGCAGAAGGAAGCCGTATCTCTTTCCTGTCCTGGTACAACTGCTTCATTCTCATCCGAAGCTGGACTGCTTCAGTCTCCTCTGGAAAAAAGAAATCTTGCTTCTTTTAAGTAGATTAAATATGTAAAGAAATAATGCATTGTTAGGTTTATGCATCTCCTCCTAACTGCTTCATAAGCCTTGTACAGTTCTTTGCCGCCTCTGAATACATTTTTTACAAGCGTAACATGACATATTTATTAAAATTCCCTTCCTTAGCACCCTTAGCTTGTCGAATAAAGGGGAAGCTATTTTCAGAGAGGGTTTAATGCATGCTAATTGCTTTGGATTGCAGACTAGACACTGGGTACACAGATTGGAGCATGCAGTTACCTCCCGTTGAAGCCTCAGTGTTTAGGTGAGGTGACGGTAGGGGTCGAGTGGGGGAGTATACAGCTGTGTCACGGCCCACCCCCCCCAGCCCCAGCCGACCTAGGCCCAGTGCCTGAACGCCCACAGTCTGACATTCAGTAAAAGGTCCGTGTGCTTGTGTGCACATCGCCACGGAAACCAGCGTGTGACTAAATAATCCACCGTTTCATTTCCTGTCCAGACGCACAAAAAGTTGACATTTCAGGTTTCTCTTTCAACTTCCGAAAAAAAAAAAATAAATAAAAGGTGAGGATAGGATGTTTCCTTTTTATCACACTGGTCTGGCATAAATCCAGGAACAAAACCGCAGCGTAATTAGTACCGTAATAAAAATGAGTAATGAGCAATTTAAATATTACAGATGACAGCCGAGCGAGAAGGGCCCTAGCATGCTGCTAATCGTCTTTTTTTATGATGACTTATTGACTGCCGCTAAATCACTTATAGAGACTGTCAGCCTCGCGGCGCCGGACGGCCAGAGCCAAGCCCCCCAGATAGGGTCTGCGTGTTTGGGGGACCTCACCAAACATGGGGCGCCGACGTGTGCTGACCAGGGGAGGCGCTGGACCCCCAGGAAGGGGGGGAAAGAATGGGACTTCCGGAAGACGGCTACCCGGAGATGGCGACGATATCCTGGGACTCCAGTGCTCGTGACAGGAGACTGATGGCTGTGTTTGGGGCGGAGATGCGGACACACCCACCCACCCGACATGGGGAGCCTTAATTATGAAATATGATGGAGGGGGCAGTGGTGCGGCAGCAAGCGTGTGAGCGATGCAGAGAGGGCAGCGATGAAGATAAATCGTTTCCGAGGCAAAGGGGGGCCAGCATCCGCCTGCTGGCAAAGTTCCGGCTTTTCCCTACATAGTGCGCTCCGATCCGGAGAATGATCATCCCTGAGGCGCTCAAGACTTCAGCCCGGATGCGGAATCTCTGCTTACGGGGCTTCACATTCGGCCGCGCTGTTGACCTGGCTTCTCGGGACGAGCGACAGACCGCCACATGATGCAGGTGCCTTCGCTCGCCACGCCTATAGCACAGACCTGCCTCGGCTTAGCTGGCCAGCGTCCCTGCCTGTTCCGTGACCCCAGCCCCCCCACCTCTTCGAGAGAGCGACAGAAGGCAATACGGACGTTGCGGAGAGTCCAGCGCACCTCAGCCCACCGTGGGCTTGGCCACCTGGGGTCTGGCGTCAGTTTCAGAACTGCCATCTGAAATGTGCGGTAAACAGCTTCAGATTCGTCCAGAAAGGCCGTGAAAACGAAACCAGGCTTTTTATTTTCCACCCCCAGCACTAAAAGAATTTGAGAACCTAACGATAAGAGTTCTTTCAAAACACCTCTCAGTACTGCCTTACACATATTTTTCGCCTAGCGGTGGGTTTGTCCGTGTGACTCTGCTGCCACCTGGTGATCACCATGAAGAGAGCTCTTTCATGGCTTTGAGACCTAGGTTTGTTCCTTTATTTGACGATGACGGATTAACGTTATTAATTTATTCTGGTTTAATTATTTATTGACTACTTTCTCCCCAATTACTCTAGGGTTATTGAAAATTACATTACGAAGCCGGTTTGATACCGCCATTGTTGAGGTACACCTCAGCTGAATTTCCTTTGCTGTTTAATCCTTTTTAAAAATGGTACAAAGGAGGTTCTATCCCTGCATGTTCTCTGTGTCACTCTTCCCAGTGATTGGCACTATCTTTAGGTCCTGACACTCGATGTATCAACTCAGGTCAGACTCATCATTTGGAGTGGGGCATTATGGGAGGGGTGGCATTACAGAGTATGTACTAAGGGCCATAGCCAAGTCTAAGGACACCCTCATCAGCCCTGTCTTCCGCATACCATGAGTTGATTGCGGCTCCACAAGGGGGGCAGGGGTAGGGGTGGCCCTGAGTGGAATTAAAATAAAGCTGTGCACCATGGTCGTGAGAGGTAGCAGAATGAGGGTGACTGCGACCAATGGGGCTGCCTGCTAATCCTATTTAGAGCCTGTCCTCAAAATGACTGTCAATCGTTTCCACAGATAAGAAGGAAAGGCTTAGGAAGAGAAGATATCTAAAGGGGCTTCCTCTGTATACGGCTGCAAATTGGATCTTTTTTTTTTCTAGACACTATCTTGACGTATAAATAAAGCTAGCACCAAATATTTGACCTAATTTTTTGCTTGGTACTGTTTGTATTTGCTTTTGATCCACTGCACAGGGTTTTATTGACAGGTATTCATGGATACGTAAAGGTTAAATGAGAACCTTTTTTTGGCCGCAGATCCAGTCGCACGTCTTTGGAAAGCGCTGCCTCATGCCAGCCACTTGACAGCATCAACATGGGCAGGCGGGCGGGCGGAGCAGCCAGGCGGCCGTGGTACTGGCCTCACGCCCCAAGGGGGAATTTGTAGGCGTCATTCTGACTGGCTGGAGTAGGACCTCCGCTCTGATCCAGCGGGATGAGGCGCGGAGGAGGTATCAGAGGCAGCTGGGCGCCCCAGGGTTCTTCACCGGCTGCTGAGAGTGTGCATAGCTGCACACACACGCACACATGCACACGCACACACACGGTGATAAATTATTGAGATGCGATTACTAGTCACATGGCAGGGAGTCCACCTCCCAGCCCATCCCATCTCACTGCTGGGGGAATCGGCTCACCTCACTGGCGTAGCCCCACCAGCACGAACCAGGGCCAAAACAAAACATTAAATGAAAAAAATTCATTCTCCATTTGCAAAAGTACGAGTACAGATACGTTGGAATGCTTCTCTTTACCTACCCAATCTTGCTCTCCATGAGACTCAAATACAGATGAGAGTAAGCTTGGGGGGGGGGGGGTCACAGCACAGAGTCACCCAGTGTGCGGCATCCCTGGAGCTGGGGGTTAAGGACCTTGATTATAAGCCCACAGACAGGTGGCAATTCTACTGAGGCTGGAGCTCAAACCAGCGACCTTCCAATCACAGGTTTCGTCTACCGAGCCACAGCCCACCCTCTCCTGACCTCACCGACAGACACTCGTGGTTAAAAGGCACGGGAGTGCATGTGCTTCTTCATGCGTGTGGGGGTACAGGTGGTCTTAAACCCCAAAGGCCCATGGGACCTCACTGTGCCTGAGGTAAATTATGTCTCTTAAAACAAAAACAAAAAAAATTAGCTTGACGTAAAAGAATGTGCATATCACGCCATATTGGCTACAAAGATTAAAGTGGATCTAGATAGGTGTTTGTGTAACAATCCCACCCTTGATGCCACCAAAAATGTTTAGACGGCGCCCAGAAGTGCGGGAAAATCAAAACTTGGCCAGGCAACGAGCGAGTCGCCTCTGAGCTCTACGACGGGGCAACAGCACCATCTAGTGGCGGAAATGCCTAAGTCGTCCTTTCAGCCCAATCCTGGTACACCTTCCCATTGCTTCGAGGAGTAGTAACTGCGTGCAATAAAGTAAAGAAGGTATTTCGAGGGGGGGCGGTGGGGCGGCACTCATGGGGGACATGAAGACATTCGAAACCGATTTTTTAGATTTCCAATTGGAAAATGATTGAAGTCATAATGTCATTGCTTTGATATACAGCTGCAGGAATGTCGGTTGGGAGAGCTTGAGATGCCAATAAAATTCAATAAGAGCTGAACTCCTCGGAGATGGCTTCTGAATTTAAACGCACACAATGGCATACCTGGTAATTATTTGCCCCGTTGAAAGTTTTTCTCTCTCGCTCTCTCTCTCTTATTGTTTGCATACTGTGCGTGTGGGTGTGAAATTAGCCTGTGGAAAAAAGTGGGGTGGGTATTGGGGGGAAGGGGTGTCATTAAGTTGTGATTATGTCTCTGTGGGCTTCTGTCAAAGGGAACGGAGCTTGTTTGAAGCGCTGCTGTTCAGCCCCGCTAAAAATAATGTCCCTCCTCTCCTCTCCTTAAGAGCATGCACCACATTCCTACGCACCTTGCATTGTGTTGCTGCTTTGAATGCTTCCCCGTTCACTTAATTTCCCCGTTATTTTACCCACCCCAGCAGAAGTGTTGCCGTTCATGTTTTGTTATCACTACATGTTGAAGTATAGACAGCCTGAGTCAGAAAAGGGGTCCCGCCCTATTCGACTGACCCGTTAAGTCCCTACAAACCCCTGTTTTCAATTAATCTTGTTTAGCAGACACTTTTATCCAAAGTGACATATAACGAAGAACGCAGGGTCAGACTGGATTAAGGTCCTTGTTCAGGGGCCCAACGGTGGAATCACTCTGGCAACCCTGGGATTCGAACCAGTGACTTTCTGATCAGAGGCACAGCCTGCTAACCTCTTGGTTCAGGAAAGAGTGTCAGTGGTTTCATGGTGACCGAGCCGAAGTTGCCATGGACTGAACCCATTGACTTCTTATCACAGGACAGACCTATTTATTTCTTGCAACGTGTCAGGGACAGACTCTGGGACTGCAGTTGTTATGGAAATATTTGAAACCGTATTGATTGGTATAGTCCCCCCCACACACTTTCTCTGGCTCCAAGGTGCAAGAGCCTGTCAATGAATGTCGCGGCCCGCTCGGTGATGGTATATTCCCACGAGAAATCTTCACCCCTCTCTCGTTGTGAAACGCAATATCCCAGCTTTACTCTCCCCATCATTCAGATGCATAAGATCCGCCATGGTGACTAGCTTAGCGACCTGCCGCCGCAGCGTGATTGGCTGAAGACGATCATTCAAAAAAAAATATCTATATTATTTTCATAGTTTTCATAGAAAGTGGAGCTTCCGTCAAGGCAGACAGGGTCTTCCCAGGAAAAGCTGTCAAAACCAGTAGTGGCCACCCCCCACTCAGGGAAGGGGAGGGTGCCTTGGGGACCAGGGGAGCAGAATTCATATTACTTCCACCCTGCCAAAAAAAAAAAAAAAAAAAATGCGGACCATAAATCTATTTCTCTGGTTTTCTTCCAAATGAAGAGCAGGGAGAAGCCAAGAGAGGCTTCGTCCAAGCCGCCCACCTCCTCCCCCGTCAGACTGTCCTTGGGAACTCTGCCACCTTTAAGGGAAATCATTCCCGAAATCTGAGCCGTGGCTTGTTGGAGACTCGGCTGGCGCCGTGTGAACCTGGCAAGGACCACTGCCCAGTGTGAGCAACACGCCTCTGTGTGTATCGCCATGGCTCCCGATCACTAACAGAAGATCGTCACGGGCTGATGCTGACGCCCTTTATCACCCCGGGAGAGAAGGTCTGCCTTAAAATGTGCACTCCTGGGGGGCTGGGGGTGTGCAGTAAGGGTCTTCCTGTCCTTAACTGCTGATGTTCTCTCAGTGGTCTACCTGTAGACCTTTATTACAATAGACCACAGCATGAAAGTGAGCCCCTACATAATTATTTGGCAACCCCCCACTGAAGATGTGTTTGATTGGTTAATACACAAAGGAGGCGAATACCAGAGCTGTACCTGATATGACAGAGACTCTGAGGGTAGCAGCCTATGGTGAGACAGACATCCCTGACCAATGGCGATGGCCTCTGAGCTTGTTTGTTGCTCCTTGAGGTTCCGCCATTGTACAGTACCTCAGAACTTTGTAAAGACACTTCGAGTACAAAAATGCTACAGCTTGGAAACCACACCTGTATTCTTTTTCAGTATCGTGGCGCTTGTTTTGAGAACCCTCATTTTTTTAGGGTCTTGGGAAGGGAGGGGTCCCCCAAAGTACCCTTCTTGGTCCATTAGCTTGCAGCAAAGAAAAGTTGTGGAAAATGAAAAATGGAGAGGCGCTCTTTGAGGGAGTTAAAATATGAGAGAGAGAAGCAGCACAATAAAGCATCTTTACTACTTGTCCTCTCTGTGTGAATGTCCACCATCCAAGGGACTCTATATTGCCCCAGGAGTATTCTCAAAGTATTGTCAAAGCTTGCCACTATTTTAGCTGTGGCTGTATACTGTCTTTCAGAGATGAACTGTGCCACTAGTGGTTTGATACATTAGTTTGCCTCATCTCCCATGTCCACCATTCTGAACTGCTCTATAGCTTACAATGATGGCCCTTTGCCAAAATAACTACAAATTTAAATAACTACGAATTGTGACTAAAGTATATGACTGTGACAATGTCGTCATAAATTTCATCCTTGTACAGCAAATCAGAAGTGGCTAGGACCGTGTTAGAGCTGAACGTTTTTTTTTTCCCCGTGTACTTTTCCAACAGTGCTGCGCTTTCAGTCGATAAACACACCTGTAACCTGGAAGTCCTGTCACTCCTGATTAGCGAGTTCTCTCATTAAAGCGCTGATCCCTCCTAACCCTCCATTTGCAGGTGACGGAGAGAGACTGCACCACTTGACCCCTTTGTCTCTCTCACTTGACGTCTGCAAACAGGAGCTAATGACTTATTTTCCGCTTCTGTGTTTTCCTGTGACCTCGATTCACTTCCAAGGGCATTGATAGGCCTCAAGAACACCCAGCAGGGGATTCTGGGCTGGAGCAGAGTCCGCCCAGTCCATGCCAACTCGAATGTTGTGGTCCACAAAGCTCCTGTTTGATCCAGGAGGCCGGGCTGCCTGTTAGCTTGGGGAGCCATTGCTGGCTCACCAGGCAAGGCAGCTGGAGAGATCGGCAGGCTTCCAGAAGATGAAGCTGCAGCCACAGCCTTAGTTCCCCATGAACCACGTGCAATCATTCCTCATTGTTCCCATCCAGATGTTAGTGTGACATTTCCGTCTACAACAGAATCCTCACAAGAATCCGGGCGGCAGAATTATCCCCCAGGAGCTACATCATACAGTCCTGTTCGTTTCAACAAAGCAACACCTGCAGGACTAACGTGATACCCTTCCCCCCCGCCACGTTATAAATGAGCATCACAACATAAAAACAAGGGCTGTGAAAGACCACTCGACCTACTTATTTGAAGCTAAAAGAGCAGCAAGGGAGATTCAGGTCAACAACAGGTGAATTTTTCACGTTGTGGATATAGGATTCACGTAGCAGTAACGGACGATAAAGGAAGCGCCAACACACACACTGGCAGCCTTAAAAACATCAGTGTTTCTGCACAGTTTAGGACAGAGCTTCATTTCAGCTTCTGCCTCAGAAAACACATGAGATCGAGCTGAGTGTTCAGGTGTCCACAGCACAAGTACTTTGACAGTGTTTATCGTAGTTTCTCTGTCGTATATTCGTACCACGCTTCAGGAGGAGTTGGCTCAGTCTTACTGTGGATTTCAGCAAAGTTTGCGAGCCCCACGTCCTGGATACACTCTTATGTTGAGGATCTTTCATCATTAGCGAACAGAGGCCACCCATTAATGAGAATTTAACAGATGCTGGGCTGAGCACGGACTCAAAGACCCGGGTGAGATCCAGGTACGCTCGCGGTCGTAGGAAGATCCGGATAGTCTCACACGGGCTCCCCAGGCCAAATGTGCGGCAGTTTGAGGGGGTGGTGGGTGTGGGCGGCAGGAGCGGGGGGGTGTGTGGTGGGTGGGTGGGGGTGTTGTGATGGTTTCTACTCCCTGGTCTAGGAAGATGAATAATGGAATA
>JAODJW010000050.1:7880586-7895565 GCA_026777045.1 Hyperopisus bebe
GAGGGGGTTGGGCTTCCAGATCAAAGTCAGGCACCATTACACCAGACAAATCAAGGCTGGCTGGCAGCAGGCGCCACTCTTGGGCCGCTGGCGCCTCGTGGAAGGCATCGAGCACGAGCGAGTCTGTCACACTCGGCGGCCAATGCCAGGAGCTGTCCTTCTCGTCCATAACCCCCCCCCCCCCCCAGCCCAGCACCGTCCTCAGGACAGTCATCTGTGGGTCGCCATGGTGAACTACCATTCCATAGTCCTACAGAATGACCCAGGTCAGGATCCCTGAGTGCGCTGGTATCATTAAGTCAGGCTATGTGCTTAGATATAGGGCTACGATTAGGCTTGAGAGGTCATGGTAGATATTCTGCTTGGAGAAATTTCCAAAAATGTTGCAGCGGTGCCACCGGAGATTTTGGGCCCCTTGAAAGAATATCATATTGGGCCCCCGACCAAGACCAATCCAATTATACCCCAAATTTTTTAGAGCCTCCGTCACTCAGCGAGCCTTGAAACCATCTTAACTTTTCCGCCCTTTCTGAAGGCCCTTTGGGAGTTAAGGTATGCAGATGATAAAATTTACTGAGCATGGGCCACATTTAACTTGGCCCATGGGCCACGCATTGGGGAACTCTATCCTATGGCAGTGTTTGTGTAACTGGCCCTCGGAGTTCCCTGGCAGTTGGGAGGAAGCAAAAACACGGACTGTCCATGGGTCCCCGAGGACTGTCTTATGGTGATCTGATGAGTCCCCATGCTTGCTTGGCCCACTGTAGACCTCAGACCCCTATAGATTATGCCTCCTCCTCATGGCCACAGGATAACGGTAACTGACTTGCTCCAACGGGGGTCAAATTAACAGGGCTGCTCGAGATCAAAGGCAGCGAATGTCAGCTTCAGGCAAATTAGAGGCATCTACAGAGAAGCTTCCGGTCAGTCACAGGAATCTGAGAAACATTTATGTAGCATTTTGTCTATTCAGGTCCTTGAAACAACCAGTCAGCACTGCGAGTCCTGGGGGGCATTTTAAAATATGAGCAGTCTTAATATCCCCAGACATCCCATTTAGTCACGCCTCACAATAATAGGAGTAAGGGCGCCATTCAAAGTGTCAATTCTGAGCCAACAAAATTGGTCTTGGTGGAACTGTGGAACAGTCCATAGGCAGAGTTTATCCTTCCCAAATTAATTAAAGGTTCCGGTTATTTGATACAGAATCCACAGGCTACTGCTCTTCACATGAGGGCACAAGTCATGATGTGGCATACACAGTGCTCCCTCTGTCCCTCTCTCTTATTACACATTAGAACTAATTGTTTTCCCTACTGTAAGAATACGGGCCATTCAATGTCATTGGCCAATAATGATCAAAAGCCCCCTACTGATGAAGCTAATTGGCCTTGTGCCTCCAATGTTGGGAGGGACCAATGGGCTCGGGTACGTTGACTGCGGGCTGCAGTGTGTGGCGCCGCCAGTCCGGTAGCCAGGAAGCCGCATCATCCCATCCATCAGCGGCAGGTTCGGCAAGGTGCCATGCTATTGGCTGAGCCGGCCAGGTCATAAATCACAGGAGCGTCCATGAGCCGCCCCATCTGCAGAATCGCAGTTAAAGGCCAAGCGGAAGACAAAAATTACAGGCGACTCGTAATCGGGGGGGTTGCCGATCTACTAAGCGTCTGCAATCAGACTATGGTCAGCATTTTCTAAGAAAATTCATCCAAGGAATGGTTTGCAAAAAAGAACAAAATATGGATCAGTTATTGGGGGGGGGGGCTACGGCCAATTAACAAGCTGGTACAGATGCGTGTAAATACAGGAAGGATAGCAGCGGTGAAGACCCCCCCCCCCTCAGAGGAAACCTGCTGCGTGGTCAGATATATCAGATCCCGGACACACCCCATGCAGTGTGAGCTGATCCGTCTGACAGACAAATCGCTTTCATCTCTGCTTGTCAATCTGCGGGATGGGGTCTGAGTTACCCCCCCCCCACCCAGAGTCGCCCACCCCCCTTACCTGTGCCCACCCGCTTCAGACATGTTTCAAAACTGACAGATAGTAAACTGGGGTACTGGAAGCAGGTGTGTGTTGGTGTGTGTAAGTGGGGGGGGGGCATCACCTGGCACTCTGATTTATTGAATTCTGGTGCTTTTGGGATGAGGTTGCAGGAGGGAGGCTGAAATTCCGCGGCTGCCGCTTTCCGTCGGACAAGGCAGATCCACAAGCTCCGTCCGCTCGGAGAGACGAGATTAAATCGTAATCAGCCATAGCACCTGCACGCCGCACCCCAGTCGCAGAGATAGCACCCGGGAGATATTCCTTAATCCAGACGCACACCTGTCAATATCCCAGAGCGCGGGGCTTCCGGGGAGCCGGAGACGGCGATAATGCCGCGACGGGACGAAAAAGACCCGCTCCTATCAAACGAGTTTGTCCAGCTGACAAAATGCGTAATGGCCCTCAGGGCGACGGAAAGCCACACCCTAATTCCGAACGTTTATAACTTTTTCAGCACAGCGAGGGGGAGCAATCCGCCCCTCCCCCCCCAAGCCACCGCCGACGACCATCCTCCACGTCTGCCTCTTGATTCATTACCGCGGTCAAACAGTGACACCAAGTGGTGAGTCTGGGAGCAGTTTCATTTTCTGGCACGCTCACTTACCGAAAACTTGAGCTTAGAGAAGAAAAGATGAAGCCTGCATCTTTTTCCACTTTCTCCAATGCATAAGAAGATTTCAAACAAATACCAGTGCTAAGAGTGAAGAATCAGTTCTTTCACTGGTCAGATTAAATCTAAAATTCTGTCGATGTGGTGTACAATAAATTAGGTTTAATCTGGATTTAGCACATGAGTGGGACGTGTCATCTTCGGTGATATTAATTGCATCACGCAATTAAAAAAACTTTCCCTGAGATCAAACCCGCCAACCACGCCCCTGAACACTTTTGGGATTTTAATGGGAGAATTCTTGTTAGGCAGTCAAAAGTAAATTGTGCAGACCAGTGCTGTGTTTGAATAGTATGATTCTCTTTCTTATGGTCACATGGTGCAGAGAAAAGGCCACTAAACTCCTTGAACTCATTAAGTCAGACAGTATTGATGAAATGCTCTTCTAAAACCCCGAAGCACACCTCAACATGAATTCGGGCTATTAAATCCCTACAGTTGCTCCTAGACTAAATCAATATTCCTAGAAAGAAATAAAAGGGCAATTTCATGGCAAGAAGGTTCCGTGTTCATCCCAGAAAAACCTTTGTGAACAGAATTTTACTGTGAATAAATTGTTCCCTGACACAGAAACTGAAACAGCAGTCAAACACCACATTACAATGAATAATATCACATCTGAACAGAAGTGCTCCAGTTTGAGAGGAGAGAACTTTTTATGTGGGAAAATCTGCTTCAGAAAGAAACAACTGCTCTTGTTGGGTGCACATAATATGTACGAAACGAGAACTCCTAAACGTCAATAAAAGATGTTACGCCATGACAGAAGAGCGGCAAAAATACAATCTCACAAAAACTGGGAGGAACCATCAAATGAACAGCTGCTACGTTTTCAGACGATTTCTCTGGCTTAAAAGGAGCTGGAATGCAAAATTAAAATCTGCTACAGTAGGAATATAAACTGTAAGAAGCTAAACAGCCAGCAAGGATGACGAAGGAAAAATTAGAATAAAAATACTGCTGCGAGAAAAAGTCTGTGATTGATTTGAACTGAAATAAATTATATGGATTTCTCCATTAACGGTTCCTAAAACATTGCCTTATCTTTATCATCTTAAAAGTCATAATAAGGCAGGCGTATTTTACAAACAACACACAAACCCTTTTATATTTTCTTTAGTGAAGAAATTCACTCATATTGAAGATCCTTCTGGGTAATTGGAGGTCAGTCAGAGTCAGGTGCCCCAGTCATTTCAGATGTATTTTTGACCTGCTGTATCTTGCAAAAGCCACAAAATGTATGACTGCTTACGCTTTTCAAGAGACCCCTGTTTGAGTGTTACACAGCTTCATGAAAAAGATTTCAGAGAAATATTGAAAAACAGTCGCTGGGGCTTGTAGATGGACAGGATTTTAAAAAAACGATTTCTATAGACTTGGGGCATCAGTCCACAGTCAAACAGATGGTTTACAAATGGATGGAATTCAGTACCAGTGTTAGGCTTGGTAGTGGGACCAGTGCAAGTGAAAGCTGCATAATTCTGAAACCATTGACCAGGAGCTCTAGGACTCTGAGGACCTGCTGCATGTGATAACCTTTGTTCACCATGTGGTAGATGTTACACCGCACAACAAACCACCTTAGGGAGAGTGCAGCCATGCAGCAAGTGATACAGCAGCACCAGACTAGTCCAAATGGACCCGTGTGAGATTATTCTGGGGGCCGGAGTGCCAATCCTGCCACCAACCCCCAAGTCTTCCCTGCAAATTGGAGGACCTCCTTACAAGGCTGGATGCAGATTAACATCATACTGAGGGTGAAGCGATTGCAGGTTAAGGGCCTTGCTCAAGGGCTAATGACAATAGAATCACCCCTGGAATTCATGGGATTTGAACCAGCAACCATCTGATTGCTGGCATAGAGCCCTATCCTCAGAACCACCACTGCACCCATAGGGTAGGGGGACCGGATAACCCATGTCAGCAAGGACACTTTGAGCTACTTCAGGTTTTCAGGTTTTACAAACTACTTTTAAACCGAAAGGCTCCTGTGTTCGGCTAAGTACTTCAGCTCTTCTTGTGCTTTGGTTTGTTTTCTTGATTGAAAGACTCATCCAGCTGCTTCACCTTAACATTAGTGACACATGCGTGATTATAGGAGACCGACTATAGAATCAGCACACAGCGCAGCACACAGAACCGTGCTTAAATAAAATCCAGTGGCCTGTGCTACAAAGCGCGGTTACTGGCTTATCGGGGTAACTTGTCGGATTTAAGGTACCGCAGTTTAAATGGACTTCATATTCATTCACTTACATTTCACCCAAACTACCTTAGTAGCTCTCCAGGACCGGATTTGGAGACCCCTGGAATAGGCCAAACTACCCCCTAATCACTGTGGACGTCTCATCAGCACCTGCAGAAAGTGTATGGTTGACGTTACTGCCAATATTTACTAAATTATATGATTTCACATACTTTTTCCACCAATGACTTACATCATTTAAATAATTTGTTCAGTAATATATGCTTGAAAATGTTGTGCGCTCATTAAAAAAGATGTTCTTTAAATCCAAAAGGTTCGCAAAATTTCTCACAACTCGTATTTGCAGAAGTATGAATATTTTCAAAGTTTCCAAAGCCATTAGCCACATTAGCCGAAAACCTGCCCGTGGATTTATGAGAAAAGAAACGTTTACTGGAACGGGGGGGAACCGACAGCTCTTAGCTAAATGTAAATCCCCAGTTTTAAAAGATCATTCATCACCGAGTGTCACATAACTCAGCTCTGTGCGGGAAGGAGACAACAGAGGGGATCACTGCCTCTCTGCCAGACAAGCCAATACACCGTGAGGTAATTGAGGGAAAAGTGGAAAGCAGAAAAACGACGGCTATATATCTAATCAACATCGGCCTGCCTGACAATTATGTTCCTCTGAGAAGGATGAGGATGTGATTTAAAGGGGGCCTCATCCAATAGCCGCGAGAAAGGTTATAACTTTAAATTAGGAGGGAGGGTGAGTGATTCAGTCTGCTCTGTGTTTTATATGACACGTAGCTCGGCGCACCATCAAAACCCAAGAAACACCTGGTGTTTAGTTACGTCACGGCGACATTTACGATAGCTATATGCGTTAAGCATTCTTATCTTCTAGGCATGCATGCTAAGCAAAATATAAATGATTTTATTACCCTGGATATGAATCGGGGCTATTATCGTTAAGAAGAACCAAAACAAAAACGATCAGAAAACATTTTCATAAAACTGAGATAAGTTACAAAAATAAAAATAAAAAACTACAACTATACGAAAATTACAAATAAGCTGTTTCCGAATGTATAATAAAGCAAATACAAACTGCAAATTTGTTAGCATTTTTTAATATTACTTAGCTGAAATATTGATTTCTCTTTCCTCCTTGACCGAAATCATACAAAGAAACAATCTACAATATCGCCTTTAGATAACCATTACTGGAATGTTTTGTCCATTTTGAGGACGTTAGTACATCACGTGAACTGTGTAATCATGTAGAATTATTTAAATATCAGACACACAAAATAGCTATACAACTTTGTCTACCCCTAGAAATATATTTATTAAAACAAACTAAAATATATTAAAAAAACTAAACTGAAATGGACTTCAAATGAAAATTGAAAATATAAAAAAATAAATTAAAACCATAACACCGAATAACCCTCAAAAATAGAATGTACTCTGGTAAATATCGTACACAGCATTTGAACAGCGTGTTATACGCAGCATTTATTGCACGTACGATTGTCCCTAGAATTGCAGGTTCATCTCTGTGACTGATGGGTAACCTTGGCTGCCTGAATTAGAGAATAAAATCCGTTTGATATAAGTGTCCCCTATATAATACGATTTGTGAGCTGGCAGGGGGCAGAGCAGGGTTTGGCTGATCTGTTGCAGCTCCGTGGCGATCAATAGGCAGCCCCTGGTGACACCCCCCGGTTAGACTGCTGTCTTCATATTAAATGGGGGCAGCTGGGCAGGTGTAAAATAGGCATGGGAGCACGAGCAGGGGACCCGACGAGGAATTATAGAAATGATGGTTTGGCAACACGAGGCAAAGATGTTTTTGTTTGCTGTTCCTATTTTTAAATCATTGTTTTTCCAGAGTGTTGGATCATTTTTAACTTTGTTAAACCGCTCTGCCTCATACTGACTTTGTTATTATGATGCAAACGGCACACAGTTATTTCAATGGAAGATTGAATTACGTCTCTGCATAGCCGCACTGTCACCCCACATCTCACTGTGATTTTCCATCAAACCCAGACCTGTTTCCTGGGGGTTGGGTGTAATTTCAGTATAGCGGCTGAGACGCGGACTGAGGAGAGTCGAACTCGTGCCCACTAGCGGCTGCGGGAGCCCTTCTGCGTGCCTGTAACTGTTTACAAACTCGACCCAACCCTTCATTTAATTAAAAAGGGGAAAAAAACCCAGGGGTCCCCTCTGAGGGAGCAATTCCCCGTCACAAGAAAATGGGAGTCAATCAGGTGCCAAAATGCCAAAAATGAGTAAAAACAGGTGTGAGTAATTATTATAAAGCTCTGCAGTACGCCTTCTATTCACAAATTTCCGCAGAGGCCAGGCACCAGGCAGGAAAGAGCAGTTATATACCAGAACATAGCTCCAGGCGCCATTTGCTAAAGGGGCAGGCCTGCATCAAAACATACAGAGAGACCTAAACGGGCTGGGACCAGACCCGACAGCACAAGCGCTTCTAGACTCTATATAATGAGGCATCGCCCCCCCCCAAGTTTTTAGTCTCAGCCCCCCTAAAAATATTTTTTATAAAACCATCTTGGAATGTGTTCCGTAGTTTTTGGTAACATTTTGTAGTATCCTGGCTCAGAAAACTTTAAAGCTTTTTTTTTTTTTAACTTCCCCCCAAGTTTATTCACTCTTTTTTTCCCCCCCAGTTTATTCACTGAACGAGCTAAGAGAATATATCCAGTGAAAAAACACCCACTCCATTCAAACAGGCGTTATTATTGATAATGGATTCGGCAACCTCTAAATGTGTTATGAATACACTTGAGAAAATTTCAGCACCAGATAACAGGTGGACAGATATTTACTACGGTTCTGTGTGTAGACTGCACAAAAGTGTAATTAGTAGGATACAGACCTGCGCAAATTTCGGAACTTAAAAAAAAAAAATCGCAGTTCCTTAAACATGGCAACAAATACATCTGAGTGCCACACTTGCCCCGTCGGGTCTGAATACCGTGGGGCACTCTTGGTGTCCTGCCGTTTTTGTTCAGTATTTATTAAGAGTATTTGACATTAAAATCTCATTCCTCGGGGATGTTGTGCCTTAATTCACCTGGGGAATCCAATCGCCGCCTTTTGCATTAGATACATACTTATTTCGTTTTTCTGTACACGAGAGAGACGTCAATTTATTATCACAGAACTGCACATCTGAAGGTAGAATAATGCAGAGGTAATGCATAACTAATGCAAACACGTCTGACATCCTCTGTGCGTACGGATGCTATTTATATACATACGTAAGTACTTAGTGCGGATATATTTTGGAGAATAAAATGCATTATACCTTTCCTGCTTGCATTTGAAGGTCCATCTGCCTTCTCTTTTTGCGATGCATCAAGGGTCACTTGAGCCCCCCACGTTGCCGCTACCCTGGTTTGTAGCAGACGAGTGGAATATAAATGCGGCCCCGGACTGGGGTGCGAGCAAGCGCACCTTCCGTCTTATTCGGCCGGCGCGGAAAAAGGGGCATTAATCACTGCACTTATCTCCGGGACTCTTATCCGCGGCCGTATATTAAATTAGAGAGCTGGAAATGAAACCCGTCTTCCATGTCATGGGCAAATTATTAGCAGTTTGTTGGCTC
Source organism: Hyperopisus bebe (assembly GCA_026777045.1). Classification (NCBI taxonomy): domain Eukaryota; kingdom Metazoa; phylum Chordata; class Actinopteri; order Osteoglossiformes; family Mormyridae; genus Hyperopisus; species Hyperopisus bebe. The sequence continues at coordinate 7,889,137 of JAODJW010000050.1, forward strand.
GTGGGGGACGAAATGGAATCTTGTGGGGGGGGGCTCGGCAGAAATATCAGTCATAAAGGGAATGACCCTCTGAAACTCTGCACACGCTTTATCACTCTGTCCCCAATGTGTCGTAACACGAATGCATCCCAAAAGCAAAGGAAATCGGCGCCATAAATGTGGATTTAAATAGCCATGCAGATGTGCTCGGTGCAGTCATATTTCATCCCAGTAGAGGGAGCTATAAACACGCGTTGCGACAAGATTATGTAGGGGGTAACAAAGTTACATACTGAAGCCCACGTTCAACATCACGTTAAGTGCTTTTTTAGACCAGGGCATGGTTTGTTTAATAAAGGAATAGCAGTAATAGCATCATATTACAGTTGGTCCAGCCAAAGTGTATTGTGGTTACAAAAGGGAGACGATGAAATAGGCTCTACCCAAATATGGGCAAAAATTGTACATATTGTTTCAAGCAAAAGCATAAGTTAAAACTAGTTCCACCAAATTAAATGTGAAATTTTTAAGACCAAGAGTAACTTAAGTCCTGTTCCAGGTAGTTTAATAGCAAGATTTTAAATGTTGGTTTAGGCCTAGCTGTTAAGAGAATTTCACTGAGCATCCAGTACCACTGAAGTGAGAAATGCAACAAAGGATAATGGACCTTTTTCACAACTTCCGCATTTTTGACCGGAAATACATAATCGTAGGGTGTCTCTACTTCCGCCGGTTTAAAAAAATGGCGCAAGCAGCGACTTCTTGAAGTATACCGGGCTGTTCTTGTAATGCTCAAAAGCAGCCACATCTATCTTTTCATTCCTTCCCTGTTAATGGTGAAGTTCGACGTAAATGGATTCAGGTTATTCGGCGGGATGAAGGACCAAACTTCACAGTTAAAAAGGGGAGCACTTACGTCTGCAGCAGACACTTAACCTCAGACAGAGCAAACACCGTATTTTAAGCACAAATGACAAGGCCCAAACTTTTAAACAAGTAGAGGCATGCCGGAGCGAAACACTGTCAAAAAGAGCAAATGCGAAATAAGCACAAATATTTTAGCCCAAGTTTTTAAAAACGAGGAAGAGCCGTAATCAGTTTAACAGTTTTATTTCAATGTAAAATAGAAAAAGTATTTCACCAAACGCGAAGATCCATCGATAGCGGCTCTGGATTCCGTTGATGTGCTCAGGATGTTTTATCTAAAATAATACATTGGCCGAAAAGTGCTTCATTACTTAAAAAACGTTATGGTTAAGGGGTTTATCTGAAATGTGCATGTCCGGGGTTTTGCTGTGTGTGTGGGCGTACGCTCGCATGAGCGTGAACAAACATTTACTGAAAAAGCCTGTTTATTAAAATAACTGAGGCGTTATTCTACCAAAGTTTCAAAATGTTTTTGATGTATGTCGCTAAATACCGGGCACTAATTCCTATAGCCAATAAATGTAATTAAATAAACCGGGGCCAACTTCTTTAAAATGAACTAACAAAATACAGCTAAAATGTTTTTGATTCTTGTTGCTAAATGTTGCTCATTAGTTCCTACAGCTACTTAATTCATTTACATCACGCTCACACTATTCAAAAATTTCGCTACAACAAAGCGATCCTTATACATTTTAAGAAAAACGTAAACTATATGTTTAGTGTTTTTGATTGAGTTTGATTATCAAACTCTAAAGCCCCACTCTTGGTTGTGAGCTTGTGCACGTCCGGGCTTTTCAGTGTGCGTGTGTAGGGTGTTCATTTTCCGTCTAAAGTTAAGGTATATATATTTATACTAATTGCCTACTAACAAATACATCTAAAGTTTTTCTACCTTTAAACATTAACAAAAGCTGTTAATGTCTTTCCTTTAAAACTTACATGTGGTGAGCAGTTCAGTAACAGCATGATTGCCCTCTACTTACCTTGATACTTATGGACAAATTCTTCGTGGAAAAATTTGTAGCCTTTATCAAGTTTGCTCTTTCTCGTGACGGAGTTTTCCTCCACGAGTTTAGCAACATCCGCAAATGCAAATTTGTGAGAGAGGTTGTGTACATTCTCTGATCCCGAGTTTTCTAATGCGTTGACGCTTGACCGGAACCAAGTTTACCCTACGATTACGTATTTCCGGTTTTCGTGAAAAAGGTCTATTTAGGCAGCAATAAATTCAACAAAAGTAGTAGTACACAATTAGGCCTCAGTAAAGACATGTAGGTGCAACCACAGGATCTGAGTCAACCATGGATTTGAGTCATGCATGCGCTTCCGATCTGAGTCAGCCGTGTTGAACTATTAAAGTATTAAACTATTCAAATAACAAAGGGCTTTAGACTATCTGCCAAACCAACACCCTTAGTTATAGAAAGTTAAGGGCCATCTCATGTATTTGCATACATTTTGATAAAATGGCTGATTGCATTTCATTATTTTTTTATTGATATGGGCAAAACCCCTAACAGAAATTGGACGTATATGTTTGTTTGTTTTTTTGTATCTGGCTTGCTTTTAGTTAGTTTTTTAGTTTTAGTTGGTGTTTCGTTGCTTTTGTATTTGGCTTCAAATGCTGACGCATGTGCGACTCACATCCACAGCTGGTCTGTCAGCCTCCATGCACCGCCGCTCCTTATACTACCTGTCCACTTCTACTTTGCACATCTGTTCACTAGTCCGTATCTGTACAGTACATATTGTTAAATGCCACATGTCTTGTTTTTTTTACACCACCCAGACTGCTATCCAACTGAATATTGAAATAAAGAGAAGTAAAGTAACTAAAACAAAATAAGAACTGTGTGCATGGTCACTCATGATAAAATTTGCCAAGAGTAAGGGCCAGTCACCAATCAGTTACTTGATTCCCGTTTGTCAGATGGATGCATGTTTACATACTTGAAACTGGTTGCATGAACATTAATCAATCATACCTAAATTTCAAATCCGTCTCTTTGGAATGCCATGGAGGCGAAAAGCCTCTGAATCGACAGGTCAAATTTTGTCATCTTAAGAGGTTAAAAAAATTACATTTAACACATTTATTTTCAATGTCTTAAGACGTCCAAATTTGGGTGCTACCACTTAATCAGTTTCTGGGGGGGAAACTGAATGTAAAATCATTACAAGAGAGACAACGATACCCGAACCTGTATGCAAAACAATTATACACTAGTCAAAAAATCAAAGGAACGCTTTGAAAATACATCAGATCGCAATGGGAAAAAATCATGCTGGTTATCTATACTGATATGGACTGGGAAATATGTTAGGAATGACAGGATGCCACATCGTTTAATGGAAATGGAAATTATCAACCTACAGAGGGCTGAATTCAAAGACACCCTGAAAATCAAAGTGAAAGAATAATGTGGCAGGATAGTCCAGGTTGCTGAAATTTCATTGCAGCTCAAATTTGTACTCAGTAGTTTGTATGGCCCCCACGTGCTTGTATGCATGCCTGACCAGGTCGGGGCTGCTCCTAATGAGACGACGGATGGTGTCCCGGGGGATCTCCTCCCAGATCTGGACCAGGGCATCACTGAGCTCCCGGACAGACTGAGGTGCAACCTGGTGGCATCAGATGGACCGAACATAATGCCCCTCCAGTGCACTTGTTGTTAATTTCATTAACCCCAAAGCAGCTGAAACAGATTAACAGCCCCCTCTGTTACTTAACTGACCAGATCAATATCCCAGAAGTTGAATTGACTTGATGCTATACTTTAATTTTTTTGAGCAGTGTCTTCAAACATATATTTCATATATTTAAATGTTAAGAATTTGCCACTACATATATTTTGAGCACATGTGTGAGTGAAGTTTCTGGAGGCAATTCTGAGCTCTCCTCAGCCCCCAGAATTCAAAATTACCAGCATAAATTGACTGTTTCAACTGTTACATCACGTTTGCGCATAAGACACGTGATAGATACCTGCCCAATCGTAGAGCCACCATGATACAGCATAGCCAAAACATGGAGCCCATATGCCTATAATATAAGCTTATGCACAGCCCAATTCAGCTCTTATGTCAGAATGGGTGGGTATGTAATGCCAACCAATAGCATGGAAGCTTTAATGATCCAAACGTCTTAAGACGTCAAAAATGAACATGTTAACGTGTTAATTTTCGATGTCTTAACAGGTACAAATCTGACATGCTGAGGGTTTTCATCCCCAACAGCGTTCCATACTCTTCCTGACATTTTTGTCTCTTCTTCATGAGTTTATGAAAGTGTCAGTACATTTCATCATAGTTTTTGGCATCATAGATTAATTTGTATTTTATCCTCTTGTTTATGTCAATGAAAAATCCTTAGTTGAAGAATAAGCTTTTGTCGATGAAACATGCACCTAATCTTCCTTGAACACTTAACCAGAACACTTTCTGCAAAAAAGCACGATGTATGCAGCAACAGCCATAATATTATACTCAGTGTTCGGTTAGTTGCTCACGAAAGTAATCCATTACAGATGGAGGTGGAAAGGTCAGGTCCAGAAATTACAAATACAGACTAAGGTTTTGTTTCAACCAACCAGCTGAGTAATCTGTGACTGTGACTCTTTATACTCGACTGGTTGGTTGAAACAAAACCTTGGTCTGTGTACTGGTACTTTCTGAACCTAAACTTTCCACCACTTTCTGTAATAGATAAATTTTGTGAGTAACTTCCCCGACACTGATTATACCATAAAACAATACATATTGTAACTTGAATTGGTTAACTTCTATCTCCCTGAAAAATACCGGACGTTAATCTGGAGAAATAACTACGTCATGCATGGGGTATGTAAGCGGGGAAGGTAGGGCTTGATCTTCCCTCCTTCCTTTACTTGCGTCAGCAATACCAATAGTACACCGAGAACCCATGGAACGGCCTAGCCCAAAAAGGGCTTTTCTCTGTAGACCTGCCCATTGTTTTTGAAAATGGGGGGGAAACCGTTTTTCCATATGTTTCGTGGGAGAATTTATTTATTTATAATATTATATATAACCCTTAACAATGAATATATGAACATATTTAACGAATAAATGGCGTTCTGCACAGTATAATATGGAGGTTACCGTGTCCCATTTCGCCGCCGCCCCCCCCCTGCGCTGTATGGTAATTCCCAGCCTCTTACGTCAGGATGCGTGATGAAACTCTTTACGAATGTGCCGGTCGGCTTGTTCCGCTGTTACCCCGGCCGGACGGCATTACCCACGCTATAGCAGTGTCTATGAATTTCGGAGGTCCGTGTCGCAAAGGCATCACTGGTAGATTAAAGTTAGCGTGAGCGTCACCACTGTCGCAGTTTTAAAAGGCCAGGTATGTATCCCGGCTCGGCCAGGTTGTGTTCGGCGCTTCTCCAGTTACCGGCGTTCAGCGCGTCCTCGCTGGGCTCGCCTGTCCGGAGGTCGGCCCTTTTGAGGAGGCTCTCCCCGGCCCCCGCATCCTGCCACACGGTTTGTGGGGACGGCATGAGTGTCAAGCCGACGGCAGCTGCGGCAGCGGCGACGGCGAGCTCCAGAACAGGCGAGTGTGTGGTCCGGGGTGGGCGCTGCGCTGCCTGCCTGCCTGTCTGTCTGTCTGTCTGTCTGTCGTTACGTAGAAGCCTATATAATACATCCATCCATCAATCCTTTCCGCTTATCCTGATCGCGGTCGCGGTGGTCTGCAGTCTGTCCACGTGGTGCCCACTGGATGGGATGCCGGTGTATATGACACAGTGATACATTTTATATGAAGTACTGGACACCCTTATGTAAAAATCGCTACACTGTCATAACTTTAATTTAGTTTATTAAATGTCGGCGTTTTTTGCTGGATCAGTGGATGTCGGACCATTAGCTTTTACTTTACTTCCGTGCTCTTATAATGGCAGGAAGCAGACTTGTGTTTGTTTTACTGGTTGGAGAAACTCAGAAAGTGGTTTATCTGCTAATGAAGCAGTGCGGACTATAAATCACTTAATGTACGTCGTTATCCGTGCTGTTTCTGAATATGTAAGAAATATTTGACTCTGTATAGGGCATTGAGTCTAACTGATGATTACTGTAATTATTTTGCTGCCACCGTGGTGGTGTTAGGTGTAAGCAGCCGAGCCCAAATCAGAGATCGTGACTCAGCCCCCGTATAACGTCTGCGTAGTAATGTGCCAACGAAGAACGTTAAGGTTAAGATGAGTCCTGTCAGTCATCATCGCACTAACTAACTAAACATTTGATTGTTGAAGCAGTGAGCCGTTTAACAAATGACCCTCCGTTATCTAGAGGAAAACCCGCGAAGCTGGTCGGATGATTTTCAGATGCGTGATCTATTTCAGAGGCTGGACATGGACTGCTGCTGGTTAGTATTATGGTTCCAAAAATAAAATCAAGCTGTTCTCACAGGTTATCATTACCCTCCATTATTATTATTATTATTATTATTATTATTATTAACTAATTTTAAGGGAGACTGCAGCGGTGTTGATGGTTCCTTAC
>JAODJW010000050.1:7895665-7908155 GCA_026777045.1 Hyperopisus bebe
ATTATTATTATTATTATTATTATTATTATTATTAACTAATTTTAAGGGAGACTGCAGCGGTGTTGATGGTTCCTTACGCTGGAGATCCGTGTATGTGTCCTGTCTGGTCCCCTCAAAGCTCATTTCATTCCAACCCCAAACTAAATCTTTGTTTAAGGATGTATTTCGAGATTGTTGCCATAGGAACAGGCATGCCACAGTGTGTAAAGACTGAAAAGCGGTAAAGTTATCTTCTGCATTGCTGAGGTTGACTGTCACATGGGAACTATGTTCTGGGTTTTGTACTGGGGTCTTCTGAATAAAATTCTACATTAATCTTCATGGGCTGACGCTGAGGTCAGGTCAGGTGCTGAGGGCAGTATGGAAAAAATTGAAATAAGATGAAAGGATCTTATCACTGATATTTTTTATGTTTGCTGTACCTCTAAGATCTGTTTTTATATTTATTTGGGATCAATATGAAATGTTTAACTTTCGTTAGCCAAACAGTTTCCTGGCAAAATTTGCATGTCAGGTTTGTTTGTGTTTAGATAACATTTTGGTTTGTAAACTGTCAGAATATATCTTTCAGCCACTTATCCTGGTCCAGAGCATGTTGAATAAAAATGTCATGAACATTAATTTGTAGCTGGGAGAGTAAAATTAGGCTTGTTATAGGTGTGCTGGCAAACAGCATGTGTGTCTGTCAGTGGGCAGCAGGTGGCGCCCTGCAGAGTCACACTCACAGATGACCTTGTACAGCCGCTGGCATTTTGGTTACTCTGCCCAATCAGAGAGCGCCAGCCTTTTCCTGGGTGTGTCTGTTGAAAGCTTCACGTTTACAAAGTCACACTGGTTGCCGACGGACACCCTCGGCCTCCAATCTTGGAGCAAAGCAAACCGATAACTGCGTAATCTTGCCTGGAGCTGAACACGGACTCCTTGTTTAACGGTAAGGCCATGCAGTTGCTCATGCTGTGAGGTCGGGTCACTTGTTTGTCGGGTCAGAACCGATGGACATGGGCCAACCTTAGTGTTGATAGCGGTTCTGGGTGTCAGCGTTAGCCATTGTGACTCGGATGGGTCACTTTATATCTTTACACATGTGACAAGTGCTGCGGACACGTCCATCAAAAGCTTCTCTTATTGCATGATCTTACGAAGAGCTTAATGATACTGTACATGCAGATGTTCTATTGGAAACTTTTAGTGCATTTCCTGGTGAAAAAGGGGCATTTAGGTGTCTTTCAGAAGGACTGGTGCTTCTCTTTTTGTGTATCCAGATCGACAGGCCTGATGCTTTTTGTTAAATGATTCATTTGGCCTTTTGAACCATTTCTGGACACCACTGGGGCCTTGTGACTCAAGGCCACACTGTGCTGTGTAGACACTGCAGCTAGCTTCATACTCCAGGGGTCGTCGGTCTCTGCGTAGGTTTGTGACATTGCTTTTCTGATTACCCACAATGCACTCGGAGGCCGGCTCAGGGCCATGGTACCCTTTGCCCCACGTTCTGACCTCTGTCCTCACAATGCCTGCTGCCCCTTCTCCTCTCAGGCACAGAGCCGTTGTCATCTTATCCAGATGCGTGCCTGTGACATTTCCACAGTGACCAGCTCCAGTTAAAAATATCTCGGGCCCCCCCCCCCCAGCAAAGACTTTCCACAGCAGGCTGGGGAGGCCGTCAGCTTGTGCCAGAGTTTTTACCTTCAGGTCACAGTGGATAAACACACCCAAAGCGAATGAGTGTCACCGAAGTGAGTGACAAGATTTGTCACATACATTGAATGCTGGTCCAGTGCATTGTGGGAATGTGTACAAAGGGCAGCGTACGCCCTGAGTGAGTATTACAGAATGTATTTACATTTGCTGTTTGAATGTTTGCAGTTTTTGTGGTCTCGCCTAGTGAGATGTAAAATAAAAAATAAACAAAACATGGAAACATAGGAACTGTAAGGGTGTGGATTTCTGGATGTTCGTCAACCAGTCATACTTTGACCAGGATGGAAGGATGGATGGATGGCTACAGTCGGATTTGTACAGGAAAAGTGTATGGGGGTGGGGTGGGGGGGGTTCTGTAGGCCAGGATGCCCCATTCAAGGCCCCTGGAGTTTTGGCAGAGAGACCCCAGTGCGAACTCTTGTATGTGCCTACAAGGCAGCCAGCTGCTCCAGTTAATGTGCATGTTCCTGTTGGGTTCCTCCCGCTCGTACTGATGTGCCCGTCTGCCTTCACAGTGAGTTCCATGGGCAGCAGCACCAGCAGGCTGTACAGTGCCCTCGCCCAGCCCGTCAGGAGAGCCCAGCCAGAGCAAGCGGCACCCTCCGATGGGGGCGACACGGACGAGGTGCTGCGGGAGTGCGAGGAGGCGCTGCGCAGCCGCCCCCCCCGGCTGCACCGGCACTTCGTCACCGTCCAGTCTGAAGCCCAGCAGCACCACTCCATCCGTGTCATGCAGTGGAACATTCTGGCCCAAGGTAACTCACTACTGCCCCCTTACTGTCACTGACCGCAACTACAGGTGGCACACAGTACTATTCGATAACTCAACTTGTCCAGATTAATCATTCCTGTCGGCACAGCATTAGCATAGCAAAACAAATTAAGAATATCATATTAATGTGATTTCGTGGAGTCCTCATATTTTAGATGATTCTAGTAAAGTCTGAATCGTATGTGGTCTGTTACCAGTTAAGGCACATTTTATGTATTGTTGCTGTTTTAATTCCATTTTAATGTTTCTTCCAGTCAATACTTTTGCAAGATGTTTTTACTAAGGATAAATCGGAGGCATTTCTATATTTTCAGAAATGCTTGTAAAAAGCTCCTTATTTATATGTTCGCCTAAGTGAAGGTTCCTCAATTCCTGTCCTTGAGGGTGAGTCTGCAACACAGTTTGCAGACTGCCCTGCTCAAACACACCTACTAAACCTGGTAAAATGCTGATTAAGATGGTTTCCAGCATGGAAATCTGCAAACTGTGTTGCAGACTGGCCCTCCAGGCCTGGAACTGGGGAACCCGGGTCTGAGTGTTTATCTTCTCAGGTTACTTCTTTATAAATTACAAACTTATGTGTAACCAAGCTTTTGCCATGAATAGATCCCTATCTGCTTGCATGGTATGAGAATTTCAGTCGACTAACCAACCCGCTGTGACCTCATCGATTTTCTAAAGTCTGATAAAGCTGTGATGTAGAGCCTTGCTGACTTGACAGTATGTATAGATGCATGCAGGCCCATTTAAAGGTGCATTTGGTCTATTTTCCGTCTGCTTCCACAGCCCTCGGCGAAGGCAAGGACAGCTTTGTGCGCTGCCCGCCCGACGCTCTGATCTGGGCCGAGCGCAAGTACCTCATCCTGGAAGAGATCCTAACATACCGGCCAGACATCGTGTGCCTGCAGGAGGTCGACCATTACTTCGACACCTTCCAGCCAGTACTGGGCAGACTGGGATACCACTGCACCTTCCAGCCCAAGCCACGCTCGCCCTGCCTGGACGTGGAGCACAACAACGGCCCCGACGGCTGCTCCCTCTTCGTCCGCCGCGACCGCTTCGAGCTGGCGGGAAGCGTGGGGTTGCAGTTGGCCGCCGCCGCGCTCGACACCAACCAGGTGGCCATCGTGCAGACGCTGCGGTGCCGAGCGACGGGCCGCAGCCTGTGTGTGGCCGTCACGCACCTGAAGGCGTGCTGCGGCTGGGAGCGTCTGCGCAGCGCCCAGGGAGCCCACCTGCTGCAGGCGCTGGAGGAGACGGCGCAGGGCACCAGCGTGCCGCTGCTGGTCTGCGGCGACTTCAACGCCGAGCCCTGCGAGGACGTCTACCGCCGCTTCGCCACGTCCGGCCTCAACCTGGACAGCGCCTGCAAGCTGTTGAGCGCAGATGGGCAGACGGAACCGCCCTACACCACCTGGAAGATCCGGCCCTCCGGCGAGGTCTGCCACACGCTCGACTACATCTGGTACTCGCGGCACGCCCTGCGTGTGGACTCCGTCCTGGATCTCCCCACGGAGGCGCAGATCGGACCAAACCGCCTGCCTTCCTACAGCTACCCGTCGGACCACCTGTCCCTGGTGTGCGACGTCAGCTTCCGGGAAGAACCCGACCGGCTGCTGTAGGTCCCCAAGGACCGGGTCGGAGGAGCCGGCTGAACTCGGTCTATTTATTACCTTCAAACTGCACAAGTTGACCAAAACTAATTTATTTGTTTTTTTATTCGTCGAAAGACAGAAGCTATTTTGTTTGTGCTACTCTGAAGTCTTAGTGGGGTGGGGCACAAGGCTTGTCACTGAAAAGGTCTCAGTTATTGTGTTCCCATTTCAGACCCGATTCTCTTACTGTCAGAACAGTTAATCCAGGGGTGTCGAACCCCAGTCCTGGAGGACCGGAGCCCTGTGTATCTTAGTTCTTTCCCTGTTCCACCACAAATGGTTCAACTCAAGAGCTGTGTGGTAATTAGTAATTAATCAGGTGTGTTAAGTGAGGGGAAACCCAAAAATGTGCATGGCTCCGGCCCCCCAGGACTGGATCTAAAGTAGGGGTGGGGATCCTGATCCATGGAGAGCTGGAGTCGGTGCGGGTTTTTGGGGTGACCTCTCAGTCAGCCAATAATGAAACAGCAGTCTCCGGTCCTGGGGACCCACTGTTATTGGTTGATTGAGAGACCATCCTGAAAAAACTGCACCATGCTACAGCTTCCCCACCACTGATCTAAAGTAACGGAACTGTTTGAGTTTTTGTGCCTTTATTTTTTTTTTATCTTAAAAATTGTTTATGGTTGCAGGTTTTTATGCATGGAAGGTAAAATGCTCTGCAAATGCTGCATAACTGGGGTGTGACTGAAATATATCACCCCCCCTGTAACAGGGCCGTCTTTGACCATTTTCCTTCACTGTGCTGTTAGGGTATACTGTAGAAGAGGCTTAGGTATCCTCCATTCTGGAGTGCTGTATTCCGCAAGTTGACGACGGACCACACCTGAAAACATGCTGGATACTGTCACTCCAGGATCAGAAAAGGCCGGACTGACCGCAGGTCACTCGTTTGTGGGGTCGGGGTAGAGTAAGAGCACCTGGGACGTCCTGGGCTGAGACAGGGGTCCGTAGACGCTGGACCCGATGCAGCTGCGGCCAGGTGCCATCATACTAACCTGTGTTATAAACAAGTCAAATTTCTAACTGAACATTTTGTGAATGTGATTCAATGATATGCAAATTCAGCTGCCATGTGTTCTAGTTCATTGCAGCCGAATCCTTAACTTATTCTGCATAGACCAGCGATGGCCAATCTTATCCGCAAAGGGCCGGTGTGTGTGTGCAGGTTTTTGGGATAACCAGTAGGTCAGCTGTTCAAACCCAGGTGTGAGGACTCTTCAGTCAATCAGTCCTCTAATTAGTAATCTAATTAGGGAGTTGCAGCTAAAACCCGTACACACACCGGCCCATTGCGGATAAGATAAGCCACCCCTGGCACAGACTTATGGGTAATCCTGTTCCCTCGTGGCACGGGACTGTTACATGTGTAAGTGCAATAGTGTTGTTCGTGCTCCCTTCCTGTTAATAAAATGTCATGCTTAATACTGCCGTTTCTCGACTGCATGTCAACTCTGCTCTCTGGCTTTTGAGTGACCCCCGCCCGCCTCTCAACTCTGTCTTGCTCTCTGGCTTTTGGTCCCCTCGTCTTCCCAGTGAGCCAGAAACTAGCCAGGATTTGTTGAGCCTGAAGCTAGCCAGGATTCATTCTGCTATGGTCTTCCATATCCAGCAGACTTGAGCAATAACTGCTGGAAAAGCCCCCTAGTAGCTAAACCCCTGAAAGGTATTTAAGACCAAGTTCATCTTGTGTTCTGCTTTGAATACCTTTTCTCAGGACTGACATTGTCACGTGTTCTCCCCGTGTTGTGTACATTTCCTCTGGTTTCCTTCTGCAATACAGACAGAGCAGTTGGTTCCTGTCCACTTGCAATGCTTTTCTTAAAATCTTTTTTCTCAAAACTTCATATGTGCAGCGTAGGAATTCAATGTCATGCAGCTGCTAAGCAAATCAAACATGGGCTCCTACCATTTTATAAGAGCAACCCCCTGTCTTCAGAAGTGACTAGCTTCTTATTGGAAGCACACTGCCACCCAGTGGCAATTAAAAAAAGATGTTTTTTTTTAATCTTAGATGAGGTGGGGTATGTGTTCTACAAAGCAGGATTCTTGAGTTAATCCAGCTAACTTAAGATAGAAGTCATGACTGTCCAATAGGAATGCTCCTTACCTAAACTCTCGAAGCAGGACTTTTTGCTTAGCCAGATAACTTGTCAGGTTAGAGGTAGTCTGGGCTAAATGCAAGGGAACGAAAATAAATTCCATTTGGTCCAGCATACCTTAAATCCATGAAGTTATCTGGATAACCCAGAAATCCTCCTTGATGGATTACCCACTAAGACCTGTAACTTTTTGATAAATCTAGGTTAATGTGGACATTTATAAAGGGAAAAACCAACAACTTACTGTTATTGCAGCAGAAGCGCCCAATATCCGAAGTTGCATATGAAAATGATCTTCGCTTTCTCAGTTCTTGGTATACAGGTTACAGTTAGCTTAAGAGAACATCAGCGATTCCTCCGGGTGCCTCCTGGCGCCACTGATGTGCACTGCATGAGAGCGCACAACTGCTGCAGTTGAGGCAAAATGCATAAGATGTCCGACCAATGGGACAATGGGACACATCCATCAACCAATGCATGAAAGACAAAATCGTTTAATTTTTTTATATTTCAGTAAAATCTACTTGAATACACTTTGAAACAAGAGTACAACAAAATAGAATATACTTCAAATGTTGAATATACAAACTAGTTCAGTCTGAACGCGAACATCTCTCCCCCTCAACTTAAAAAATAAATGCAAGAAAATGTAGAGCTGAAGTAGCTGCAAAGATTCATGCTAAAATGTTTTTTTTCTTTAAACTGGCAGAAAGACAGAAAAACAAACGGTGAAGAGATGCTGAGGCTAGACAGCAGGCGGACTTACAGCGAGGTCTGCGTGAGCTACAATGCCAACAGGCATCAAAATAAAAACGTCGTTTCTGAATAATACTGCGCTTGGTACAAGGTATCAAAAAAAGAAAAAGGAAGGAAATCGGCTGTACACAAAAAGCTTATTTACCTGAAGGTAGCGGGGAAATAGATCAATCTAAGGCTGCTTTGAAATTTTATAAACTGTATAGGAGATATATACAAAGTCCCTTTTGACTTCCTCCTTCCAAGCTGCTGAGAATCAGCATTTTAACCCCTCGGAGGAGCCTCCGAAAGGCTTGCGTAGCACCCATGGATACAATGCGCACACAGTGATAGTCAAACTGCTGGTTTCATCATTAAAAAAAAAAAAAAACAACCCTTTATACAAAGTGTTTAACTTGACTTCCGTACAAGTTTGATTTCACTGATCGCCCTCTAGTGTTCAGTATACATAGTGTCAGTAATTATAGTGTTGGGTTGGTCCCTTTTTTCACCCCTCAATTCCTCTGCTCAAGTTGACCCCCCCCAATGCTTCTTATATGAAACTGTGGTACAAAGTCCCACTTGGAATTGTGGGAGAACTTTTTTAAAAAAAACAGGGTCTTGTCAAGTCCATTGGTGTTTAAAGTCACTCTGACTGTATTATACAAAATGTAATTGAAATGTGAAGCAGATGTACAATTAAGCTCATCCAGACCGGTGCTCTATCCGGCCGGCGAGCGGAACAGTCTCTGGCTGCCTGGAGAATCGCAGCCATCAAGGGACGTCATACCCCAGCCCCCCCCCCCCCCCAGACCCTGACATCTCAGCTCTCTGGGGATTCCTCTTTCACGGTGGCAGGGATGGCTACCGCCCCCTCTTGAACTTTAGAGTCCTGCGTCCTGGTCGGGGTCTGGCCAGCGCCCTCGCGCTTCATGTCGGCCTGCCTGACGATGGCGCTGATGAGTTGCGTCGCGGCCTGCACCCCGACTTGGCTGCCTGCCGACTGCTGATGCGCGGGCACCGCCAGTCGCACCACCTGAGTCCCCGGGGCCACAGACATGGGCGTGAGTGCCTGAACCGCCAAAGGCGCCCCCACCAGGTTAAGGCCGGAAGAGCCTCCCAGGCCGCCTTTGCACTGGGCCAGCTGGGCGGCGGGGATGGTGATGATCTTGGCCAGCTGCACGGTGATCTTCTCTCCGTTCTCGGCCACGGCGGGCACCACCGTGGGGATGGTCTGGAGGACCACCTTGGTCGGACCGCCACCGCTGGTGGTGACAGGCGAGTTGGACGACTGCACCGCCACCGTGGAGATCTTCTGGCCCAGCGATGTGGTCATGACCACGGGCACCTGCATGGCCACGCGCACCGTCCTGGGGAAACACGTGCCGTCACGCGCCAATGAAGAGACACTCCTAATCTCAGCCTTCTCACTGGGGAAGCATTACTCCCCCCCATTGCCTTTCCCCAAACACAGACAGGAAACACAAAATGCTTAAAGAGTTCAGGCTCTATTAGACGCAACACCTCCGTGGCCACACCCCCGGATTGACCACACCCCTCTCCCGGCTGGCCACGCCCCCAGAATTCCCAGATTCGCAAAATAAGAACAAGAGCCATATGAACAATGCCTTACCTGGGCCCAGAGGGCGAGGAGAGGCTGGCCCCCTGGGTCTGCTGCTGGCCCTGGGGGGCCTCGGCGGCTCCCGTCAGCGTGACTATCCGCGCACCGGGCGCTGCCGAGAGCACCCCTTTACCCCTGGCGGGGCTGGCGTGCGCAGGCGGCCGCCCACCCCCCCTTAGTGTGCCGGGGGCCTTGGCCAGCTCGGGCACGGTCAGCAGAGCTTCGGAGGAGGGTGGCACGCGGCCGCCACACTGCTTCTCGGTGCCCAGGAGCCCATCACCGCCGCCGCCACCATCCGACTTGTCGTCGTCGATCACCACAATGTTTTTGGGCATCTCCTTGAACTGGTACACCAGACGCTGGCCCTCCACTTTGGCCAGGATGCCTCTTTGGTAGTAATACCTGCAAGGGGGACCTGGGGGTGAATAAATTCCCGCTACAAACGAGGCCTTAGGGCACCATCCAAAGATATAATCTAGGGAATGTTTCGGCGTCCAATTACTGGGGAAATTCCTGGGGGGGTTCCTGATGTCATGCTCACCTTAGGGCTCTGCCCATGGTCTCGTAATTCATGTCTGGTTTGTTTTTGTGTTTGCCCCACAATTTGGATACCGCCTTGGAGTCCACCAGCTTGAAGATGCCCTTCTCTCTCTGCGTCCACTTAATGTACCTGGGACAGGTGTTCTTGTCCTGAAGAAGGTCCAGCAGGAATTCCCATAGGTAGGTGGTGTTTCCTGTGTAGTCGGAGGAGGGACAAAGACACACCGGCGTCACGCATGGACCCTTCCGCTCCACCGCGCCCCGAGCCCCCCCCATCCACCCGGCGCTCACGCTCACCTCGGCCCTCCCGAGGTTTCCTCTTCATGCCCGGATCCGGGGAGCCGTTGGATACCGCGGGCTGGTGCGTCTTCGGCTTCCGGCCCGCTGGAGCGCGAGTGAAACGGACGGGAAGGTTCACCGACTCGCACGAGTAATGGAGCCACGTAAATGCACAGGGTTTGACTTCTAATTAGCGGGCAGGAGGCGGGGAAAGAGGTGCTGATGTCACAGTGAAGGGAGCGATTCTGTTTGAAGGTCGTTTCAAGGTTGACTGCTCAGAAACAGACCTTAAGGGCAGTGGCTGGTTCCCCCCCCCACCCCGCCCACCTCTCACAGTCCGCTTTTAAAATTAAGGTCAGCTGCTGTCATACGGCTCGCATCCCACAGGGGCCGACGTACCTTTCTTCTTCCTGACGGGTTCGCCCAGCGGGGCCTCCAGCACAGTGCACAGCTCCATGGGCACGGCCTCCTCCGTGGAGACCTCCACCTCCGTCTCCGTCATCACGTCCGGCCGCATGGCCGCGTGGATGAGTTCGGGCGTGTTCACGTAGGGTGGCACGAACACGTCTGTGGCACGGGCACGCACGCAAGAACACACAAGCGCCCTTAGTAGCGAGGCTGCGGCTGGTGACGACGCAAACCGCGCAAAAATATTTCTTGACCAAACAATTCTCATAGTCACCAGCAGGGGGCAGTAGTAAGCAGGAGGGGTGGTACTCTCACCTGGACTGCGGTCCCCCTTCAGGCTGCTGGGGGAGTCCATGTGTAGCAGTGCTTCAGCTGCCTCGATGGTCTTGTCCGAACACTGGACCGGGCTGCTGTGGGCTGAGGCCTCCACTGCAAGAGACCAACAGACCAGGCTATGAGAGCCAGACGAGCCTCCAGCCCCTCACCAGGACACCCCCGTTCAGGAATGTGTCCCAGAGACGGGATTTCACTGTTCTAACAGCAATGGGAACATTTTAATATAATAAGCTAAAAAGTTACAGGGACACAGTCAGCAAGTTTAACACATCACTGCAGGAAGAGCATTATAAGGATGACAGACTTCTGATAACCTTCGTATAAACAGCACTCTGCACAATTACTGTTCAGCTGAATTTAGTGCAACTAAATTTATAATGGTGAACAGAGATATCAACTGTCAGTCGTTAAGATTTACATTTGTTATTATAAATATGTGAAAATACCGACTCGTTAAACATGCTGGCATATGTAAAAGCCAATTCAGTTACACTGTTAAACTTCTGTAATTTGACACGGTGGATATCCAGTTAAACCATCCGTCGCGTACCGCTGAGCTCGCACAGTAGAGGGCGCCACTGAAATGCTCAAATTCCATTTCAGCTCAGCTTTCATTTTAGCACATGAATTATCTCCCATCATGTGGAAAAAGGACAATGTAGCCAGTCGTGGGCCTCACGGGCAGGTGACCATTACACACTTTATAATGACCGACATCTCGAATGCAGGGGGTGCAGTTTCAGCAGACACCAGCCACCAGAATTACCATGCAGTTGACTCTTCATATGTAGCCAAACATTTCTCATAACTGCTCAATTTCTGGTGTTTAAAGGCAACCTTACGATTATACACGCGGGACGCAACTAGCAACACGACTGCACACGTGCTTTTTTACGCATACACAATATATACCCATAAAAAGCAGCCATACAGACTTAGTTGCTAAGGTGCTGTAAATTTAACACGCATTATGTAAGCCTTTCAGGACAGCAGGTGGCATGGCGGTTAAAGTCACTGATCTGGCTTGTGACAGCTGCTTGCTAAAACCCTGGAGAGCTCCTGCTCTTGAACCCCGGAGCATGCTGCCTTGATAAGCACACCGGGCTGCCCCGGTAAACACTGCTTTGCACCAGTGGTTAAACAGTAAGCTGGCAGACAAAGGGCTGGCAGAGCGCTGACACACACACACACACACACACACACGGGCAGAAAGTATCATTAACCATATTGCCTTATAAATCACTTGGGACTCCCATTTACTCTGCATGTCATTTCCAGAATTTTCTATTACTAATAAGTCTAATCCAGTAACAAAGCCGCCTCATGTCATCCCCCCGCTGCTGCCGCTGTTCCCCAGCGCCTTAAGTGTGTCGATCCAGCCACCTGTTGCCCGCCATCGCAGTGTCTCTGTGCTCTCCGGCTCTGGCCATGTTTGGGTATCTGTTTTGGTTATCTATATTTGGTTATCATCCCCTGAGCTATGTTTAGGAAGCTCTTCGGCTTCCAAACCCCTCCCAGGCCAGAGAACCCCAGCATGCACACTTATAGTGTTGGCAAGCGGACATGCCCTTGAAGCAATGGGGAGTCCTCCGCTGCACAACCTTCGGATTACATTTATTTCAAACAGTAAATATAATGACATTTTTATATTGTGTTAAATTCACTACAGACCTTAAATGGGACAACGCAACTATAGATCTTTTCATTTACTTAATTTCCTATTTTTATCAGTATAAAACAAAAAAACTGCATTTTTTAATGCTAACGTGACAACTGCGTTGCTAGAAGAAATTTTATTTAAAAAAATACCAAAAAGCTGGGCATTTAAGGATTTACCCTATTTACATACTTGGACTAAAACCAGGCACTAACAAAAAAATAAATGAAATAAAACTGGTGCTCTGCAAAAATCTCGTAATATTATATAAATACTTGACATTTTTAGAGTGTAACAATCTGGGTACTATGTAACTGTAGCACATAGCGGTCCTGCAAAAAAGCAGTGCCGTCCCTTATGACTTCCGTGTTTACACTCTGCCTTCGTTCCCTCCAGTTCCCTCATTAGCCGATCTAAAATCTGCCTGTCAATCATCCCCGCCCCGGCCGCTATTGGCGGGTTCTCTCTGCTCCACCCTCCGCTCCACACGCTCCTATTGGCCAAATAAGAGTTCGAACATGACTGCAATCCGATTGGTCACGTAGAGCTCTCACTCAAAAAAGACGTCCCACTGGGCGGATCAGTGCTTCCGCCATCAAATTAACCACAACCAGTCTAAAATCACCTTTATTTTATTACTATTTTTATGTTAAAAAAGGAAAATCCGATATGTGCGTGGGACTC
>JAODJW010000050.1:7911850-7936857 GCA_026777045.1 Hyperopisus bebe
CCCCCCCCCCCCCCCCCCCCGCGTCTCACCTGCCTCCACCGCCTCTGTCTCCACCTCCTGCTCCTCGGCGACGCCCTGCATAAGGTACGTCTCGTCATCATACACCAGCACCTGTGCGGCGAAGCATTGTTCCAGGTGAGCGCTGGGCACAGGCTCCACGATCACGGCCGGGTACTCCTCTTCAGCCTGCGTCTCCTCCTGCAGGGGGGCAGGGGGGAGAGACATGCCGCTCACACCTCTGTCTCCCGCATGGGCACCGCCATAGTAAGCCGCATGTCATGTCGCCAAGAGGACGAACGCAATTCGAGGATCAACGTCCTGGAGGACTGGGGGAAATCATTTTATTCTCTGCTATTGTTTCACAGCATCATAAATTCCTGAGGACTGAGTGTCCTAACTCCATTTTAACTCATTTCCTGGGAGGGAGGGAGGGAGGGAGGGAGGGTGGTACCAGCTTGAGCAGACCTCCTCTCCGTCTCCGTACAGCTAAGGAGCCTGCAAGCTCCCACACCAGTAAATACCACAATTCCACAACAAAGTGTGAACCACATGCTCCGTGACCAGTGTGCAGGACGAGCTGAGAGCTAGCAGGCCTTAGCGACGCTGCTGCCTGCCCGCCGCACCAAGAGGACCCCAGGGCCCGACAACCGGCCGCGGAATACGAGCTGGAAGGGCAGTGCCAGGCACAGCTAGCGACAGGCTAATGGAGCGAGGGAGGGGCATGCGGGGTGTCACAGGAGAGGCAGTAACGAAATTACTTACCCGCCAGCCCTGTACGGCCGGGCCATCTGCAACCCGCCCCTGTTAGGCTCTGGGACCTCCTGTCTCCTGTCAGCACTAAGGCTGCAGTGGCAGGCAGGCAGACAGGAAGCATCTCCCCCCCCCACACTTATTTGTGATAGGATTATTTTCAGGGCCCCGGAGCGCACGATCGCGCTCGGTCAGCGGCATTGTCCGTGCAGGCACCTCCTGCAGGGCCGGAGTGAGCTGGAGCAGCCCCTGGATGTTCCTATTTGGGCCCCCCGGTGACCCCGGGTCACCGTATCCACAGGCACTTTCACAGACTCCTCACCTGGTCGTCAATATTCATTTAACCTTACAATCCGAATCGCAGAGACAGTCCACGGTCTCCTGGGGCGATGTGCATAGCCCTCACATCCTTTAGCCTCTGTGCCTTACGGATGTAACACGTGGTATGTCATCAAGATGGGGGGGGTGTCATCTTCACCTGATACACATAGCTGGGGGCATACTGGGACAGTCTGAACATTACCCAATATGGACTTTGCTATGGGGCTGTGACTGCAAACAAATAACTACATTGAAAGTAATAATCTGCCTACTGCATTTGCATTTACCTTCTTCAATAGCAAACTCTCTGCTTAAGCAAATCCACAAGCTGCAGACGACGCGTGTCGAGCGCCAGTCGCGCTCTGTCAGACCTGAAGCCGGTCGTCGTTACGCGGCAGTAATGCAACTCACCGGCTGCGGATTCTCCACGGCGGCGATGTATTCCACCACTGAGGTCATGATGCATTCCCCGGGAGAGGGCCCTGCTCTCAGTCGACAGCTGGTGCGGGCCCCACACCCTGCCACCCCCTACTGTCAGTCTGCGGTACTGCACACCCCGGCCCACGTTACCTAGAGAGGGGGAGAGAGAGAGAGAGAGAGAGAGAGAGAGAGAGATGATGTGTGCTCTGTCAGACTGCAGCTGGACCTCCGGTGAGTGGGGGGGGGGGGAGAGAAGCCCCATTCACATGCAGCCTTCATAGGAACGTGAATGCAGGAGCGCAGGATACTGGGCATTCGTACGAGTATTAAAGAAGCCGTCCACCTGCTCCTTTTCAAAGATACGTGGCAAGAAAAGCCACATACACACTTTGCACAATGAAATTGGCTTTTTCGTTGTATTAAGATGTCCACGTTTGAAACCATCCCCAGCACGGCAGATACAGCGACTTGTGACACACATCAGCCACAGCATGGCCGCAGAGACCACCGCCCCCTCACAGGGCGAAGCCGTTCTTCGGGGTGGGGGGGGGTGGGGTGGAATCACAGAGATGGAGAATAGCTTTGACCAGACATCAATGTGGCGAGGCAGCTTAACCCATGTTAGTACTCCAAAAAAACATGAACGCATGCCCCCCCCCCCCCGAGTTTCCCGAGTAAGGGTCACATCCCCACCCCCCTTTCAGTCCATAGAGGAACCAAGAAAACGAAACAGGAAGCTCTCAGTGTTGGTGCCAAGGTTGTGTGGGCCACACACATGGGGACGTCACTGCCGGCCAAACTGCCACACGGCCGAACTGTGATAACTGTTGCCTGTTCGCTCTCTGTTCTTATTTTAGCCCGTCACTGGAGCCACAAATGGGCTGCAGCATAGGCCTGCAGGGCTACAGACCTCCAAACTCGCAAAACAACAGCCCAGACGGCTGAGAATGACCCAAAGGCTGCAGCTGCCCACTCCCTCTCGCTCCTCTACAGCTTGCTGTCTGTCCCATGACTTTATCGGAATCTGATCGCATCAGTCTGGGGCCAATAAATTTTTCCTGATTGCCGTAGGTCTGTGTCAAAACTTATAATAAACAAACAAACTCACATGAAGCCTTACAGCTTGCAAGAAAACTATGGGGTTTATGCTGTTGTTTATGTAATCCCAGCAAATGCTAAAGAAATTGGCTTAAGTCTGAAGCTACTTTTGATAAGAGCATGTCCTGACAAAGTGAAACATCACCACGTCTCACTGTTCAATATAGCAGAAGCCATTTGACTAGCATACGTTTTAAAAATTAGCCACTGCACCACTGCGTGTGCTTAGGAAGGCTAAACGTCAAACTCTGCATCTTCACAAAATTACAACTGTATCACCATGAAACTTCTAATGAATTAATTCAGGGTGTCAGCTTCTCATTCACACAATTCTCATCCCTTAAAACACTAAAAATAATTTTTAAATAAAGATAAAAAAGAGGTTTGTTCCTTCCCAGAGCAGTGCGAGACTGAAGACGTCATGCTTAGGTGGTGTGATGAAATGCCTCACTTTTGCACTTTTTCACGTGCGCCAGTCAGTACTGATGAAGAAAAACTGATACCGTGCTTCGAAGAGCATGTCTTTGAAAAATGATAACTGGTCCATCGGCACTTGGTGGACATTAGGACCAGCTGGACTGTGCCGAAACACTTCATGGCGTAACGCAATAACGGCCGCAGCTTAACAGTCGCAACAGTGCCCTGTGTAAATATGGCATCGAAAAGTCGTTGAGTCATTTATTTGCTTAGCAGGCACGCTAGTCTAAGCCCGTATGCAGCAAGAAACTCCCTGGGGTGGTTTGACTGTAAGCACTACGGAGAAATTAAGACAGGCATGATCCGGGTCTGTGGACTCAGCTCCGCTCTGTCAGCCCGTACACACGGTCTCTGCACTGTAACTGTAAACAGAACTTCTACGATAAAGAATGCCAGCTAAGACAGCAAAAACACACCTGCCCTGTGAATAGTATACAAGGAAGGGGTCCAGCAGGTCATGCAATACACAAGGGTGTGTTTAAACCACACCGTTTCCATTTCTTAATCAAATTAGGTAACAATGTTGCTTCCACATTCCAAAGGAGCCTGTCCTTCACCTGTGTTTCTAACACAGCTTGGATGGGCACCCTGAACCAACCCACTACTTCACTCACAGACCGTATTCCCAACGTCGTATGTCCCGAGTCGGGCCTGACAAGGAAGCTGTAACAAGCTAACAATTAAACCCTCCATCGCCCGCCCCTCTGCCAGCACGGCACACAAGTTTGGTGGGGAGATTCACCTTGGATGTTCAGACTGCTGCAATTTTAATAAGCCACAGAAGTAAGCTTGCCTCGGGATCGCGGTGACAGCTCCCCCTCGTCGGAGTGGAAATTGCAGGGCATTCTGGGATGGCTTCTATTCAATTATTAAGCTAACAAGTCCAGGTAGGGATGGTGCGCAACATTGACTGGGTCTGGTATAGCACAGGAGGAGAGAGAGAGAGAGAAAGAGAGAGAGAGAGAGAGACCCAACCAGACAGTCCTACCCAGTGCTGGGGCTGGAACAGGTTTGACGGCCTCAGCCTGCCCTTTGGCAATGCTACAACCAGACACAGAAAGATTGGCAGCTTCAAACAGGGGTGCCACACTCACCGTAACTCCTGGTCACAGCCTGCAACTCCAGCAGCAATTCACAACCGGCTGTTTGTGTGCGTGCACCAAACGACGCATTAAATCGTCTACCCGCGCCATCAAGATGAAAACCCATCTATGGAGCTCCAAGCTGCGGCACGATGACGACCAGGACCACAGCGCGTTCGCGGCGGGTGGCGCATCTGTCCAGTTTCACGACTCCTTTCTCGAAGCGAGACTGGAAGTGGACTTACCCCGCGTGGAGCCGTGGGGCAAGGCCGCACACCGAGACCACCGAGCGGCGGACCCTTGGCAGCGGTGAGGTGTAGGCTCAGTCACAGCGCTACCCATGCGGGTGCATTCCCTGCTGGCGCTGGTGCCCATGAGGGCAAGCTGCCAGACCCTGAGGGCACCACGTGAGTGTAAGGCCTCCTGCAGGGACCCGGTTTAGGAGCCCCACACCGGAGAGTGCGGACAAGGCGGCTGCACATAGCGCTGAACACAGCGATCGCGGACACCAGACAAACTTGTGGTTTTGTGCAATCCTGCTTTCAGTGTGTGCCGAAGAGAGTGAGCGGGTGAGCAAGCGAGAGAGAGAGAGATAGAGACTCACTCCACGTCCCCCGCCCCAACTTCTTCGACTCGCCTCAGAGTCACACAGCAGCCAGCTGCCGCTCACATGACCCACCCCCTACACCACAGAGGGTGACTCGGCCCTCCGAGGGCGGGGTCCTTCTCATTCTAATCCACCCGCCCCCGCCGAGAGCTGAAGTTCAGCCATGTTGAGTCAGTGACACGGGCTTCGCGGGCAGGGCTACATACTGGAGAGGTTACTGAAGATAATTATGGTTAGTGCGCCTTAACAGGCCGAGAGCAAAGGGCCAGGGAATCTCTCAGCTCTCCAGGGGAGGGGTCATCAGAAGCTACTGCTTGGCGTAATCGTGTTACCCCTCCCACTACGAGAAGAGGGTCCGTCAATAATGCACCTTATCATCTTATCTCTTGCAAAATAACAGGAGGAGTCTGCAACCGTAACTTTGAAAAACGGGTTTTCGACAACAATGCGTGAATCTCCCGTTAAACGCCCGGACTGGTTCTTGCGCCTCTAGGTTGGCAAGCAGGTTCCGGCTGTATGGAGCTGCTTGGTGTGAGGTAGAACCACGGAGAGACGACGGCAAGCCGGCCAGAATCCAAAACGTGCTTTAACTAATGCATAACTTCTAGAAGGCGATGACTTAATCAAAGAGCACCAAAGCAGACCCAATGTGTTTCCAACCAGAATTAGAAGATTACCTTATCACTCTGTATCACCCTATTGGGGTTTCCGAGAACTGATTCTTTGGCTAAGTTTTGCAGGAATACCATCCTTACCCCATATTACATCTGTGGGTTAAGTGATTCTGAAGCTTAAATCAAATCGGAATTCAAGCACCTGCTACCTCTGGATTTCACAGATCCATTTAAAGGCTTCAATAAAGCACCATTTTACAGCACGTAGTCAGGATGACTACAGAAAACCCATGCAGTACTATAGATAGCAGACTCAAATCAACTAAGAACTGAAGCATCGGTAATACACAACCAGGAAAGGTTTCTTCAGCAGAACCAAGGACTTCACCAGTTTCTCTTATTTGTGAAGAAAAAATTCAAGAAGACATTAGTCCAATTAAAATGTTCAGAAAGATACAACAGGTAGGATTAAAACATATAAACCCCACCATCACAAAGCATAAAAATGCTGTCTGTAGCAATGTGTACTACCTGCTGCTCTTAAGATTTTGCTTGCAAAACGTGTTACTGTCTTCACAGCATGAATTATTTCATGTTAATCTGACACTTTCTATGGTGGAGGACTCACTCACGACTTATAAAAGGTCTCAAGGTACAGACCCAGTATATTTTAATAATTCATCAATACATCTGGCCCAGAGATCAACCTTTCGAATTCCACAGAATAATAAAAAAATAAATCAGCGTGTCATTCAGCCCCCCCCCCCCTATTCTTTGGCAAGTGGCTCAGAGGGTTAGTTAGCTATCAGTATTAATGATCGTAGACCAAAATGTATCAGTTATTGTTATCATTTAAAATTTCCACACCGGTGCACCACTATTAAACCTAGATGAAAACAGCCAATCAGCCTGAGCTTTCTTTATATGTTTGTTACTCTGTGCAGTTCAGTAGTAGCAGTTTTTTTGACCGTTTACATTGACTTGTTCTCCCTATTTAATAATAAAAATTAATGTTCAGAGATTCTACTTTCTTTATATTCCATTATCAGTGCACAATTAAGTTCCCATGGTAAGATTTGTGAATTGTTTTTCAGTTAAGTTAGAAATGGTTTAAATTCAAGTTATCAAAAAACTGAATACTCCATTAATGGAATCGTGATAGAAAATAAAGATTTTTGATGCATCAAATCGATCCCTAAATAATAGTAATTGGATCACCACATGATTTACACCCCTAGTGGCAACTGCCACAGACATATAGTATTCAACATGGGCGTACCAACATAAAAAGACTGCATTAATGCAATTTCTGTTATTCACAAAAAACAGGGTGACGCACGTTGCCAGACTTTGATTCTGGTTCGAACTGATGCAATGGGACTACATTACAAGCAAAAGCCACAAATAACTCACCACCAACAACCAACATCAAGTCATCTGCAGGCTCTCAGTGATCGGCGGCAGCTACTGAGTGCTGCTATTAGTCAACCTCCTCAGAAGGCTTTTGCAGGGAAATGATTGATCAGAGGAATCCAGCTGCACCACAAAGAAGCTTCACAGGCTGCTAAAAGCACTACTGCATTAGGACGACGGCCCACTCAGATATAAAGCACATGCCAAGGTGTAATGAAAACCCATATTTGCATAGGTGCCTCATTTTTCACACCATGTCCCTTGTTTCCTCTGCAGGTGCACTTCACTTAAGTTTTCATTCCACGTCAGGAACACAAACGGCATTCAGCACTGCGACACCGTCATTTCAAAATCACTCCACACAAGCCTAGCCGTCTTCCGAACGAGGGCTTCAGGGTTGTAGCAAGCTTAATACTTTAATCTCCGGGTTTTCTACCTGTCGCCAGGAGGACCGTAGAGTTGTTGTACTTTTCATGATCATGCATTAGTGGCATTGGAGGGGGGGGGTCCTGTCTTTGGTCAATTCCATTTGGGGGTCCATGGTTTTAGAGAGGTTGAAAACTCCTGCTTTCTTCAAACTTAGTCTTCAGGAAAACTTCAACTGTGTTTTTGCGTGCAAATCTGTAGGCGAGTAAAAAGCCACACAAAAACACACACACTGCAGCTTAACAGGGGTTTGCTGCTCCAATTCAAAGCCCTCCAACTCCAGAGTGCTGTCTAGTCATGAACTTAAGTTCTGGATAGAAACTAATCTGGTCAGCAAAAGAGACCCAGCCACAGCATTCTAGGATCAAAATGAAGCGGACCAGGTCTGTGTTGATATAAAAGCATTTATTTTGTATGATGCATCAACTCATTCAGTTATTCACAGATGTCTTATCTATAGTGCAGCATGGATATTCCTGGGACCTGAGCCAGGAAGCCTTAGATCCTCCAGTCCTGGAAGACAGGAGCCCTGCACAGTTTTTGGTTAACCCTCATAACACACCTTCTTGTGCTAATTACCACACAGCTCTTGAGTTGAATCATTTGTGGTGGAACAGGGAAAGAACTAAGATACACAGGGTTCCGGTCCTCCAGGACTGGAGTTTAACACCCTTGCCTTAGATGAAGCCTACATTTAATGTTCTGCACCACCTGCTCTCAGGTTTTCACCATATTTTATATGAATGAAACAAAGCCCAGAGGTTTACATTTGTCCCTTTCTCAACTGGTCACAATGCCAGTGGCTGAAATAGCCCCTGGATGCCCACCTTGGATTCAGTGCCATGGTACCTTTACAAGAGAGAAATGATGAAAATTAAAACCGAATATTGCCCTTCCTGTGGAAGAATCCAAAACCTGTATGGCAACACTGCTGCCGTTAGTCAGTGTGCTCTCACAATCCAAAGGAAACGCCGTAAAGCTGTCAACAGGAGCTACGTACGATGCCAGCGGGTGGGGGTGCGGGGCATAGGGTACAGAAACAGGTTAATTCTACTGTGGACGATTGTTGGCCTCCATGTGCGTGGGATGGGAAATTCCCTCCTAGAGGAATGTTTTCACTGAGATTTCCTTTTCCTACAGAGACAATGCTGAACCAGTACACATGCTGCTGGATGCTATGAGGAACCTTCAAAGCACAGTGTAGATAACACCCCACAGGCTAAACATAACTTCACATCCTTATCTGCTGAACCCTAAATCTCCATTAAGCCTTCTATATTTCATACCATGGCAGACTCAATGCACCAGTGAAATCCTCATGAACCGACAAAACCCACACCCCACAGAATCCCGACCCAAGTACCTAAAAAAAAAAAAAAATCCAATCTCAAAATCATTGTTTTACTTTCGGGTCTGTACCTCACATCTATTTTATAATTTTACTCTCCTAGGAAGTCACCAGCATCGATTATGCTGTAGATCATGAAGCACTCAAATGATAACCCATGAGGCAGCCGGCAACCAGACAAACACAGGCACACATACGCACACAGTGGATTCGCAGCGATGCGAGGATCACGCGTCAGCCTTGGCCCAAGGTGTGGCGGAAAATCATCGACGGCACGAGGGCACGACAACAAGCAGCCCTCTGTTCCCCTGGTCCAGAGTACAGCCTCCCCACTCATCTCCGCCTCCCTCCCGTCACCACGGCAACCCCCGCTGCCATGGCGGCTGGCTGCCTTCCCGCTAACTCGAGGCAAGTCCCTGACTTTGCGGAGGACTGATGCCGTGTTAGCAACCATCCGAGTGGTGCACTGCTATTAAAATCACAAACAATAAGGCCAAAGCACTATATGTTACTATACTGCAATCCTTTCCTGATCTTCCATTGCCTAGAACCAGCACTGAGGCCTTATCCAGACCATGCTTTTCAGGGCAGCAATGTCTTCTCATTGGTCAAAATGAAATCACTCTAACAAAGCCTTCAGTAAACACAAATTAAACGATTTAGAAGAGGGAGTGTTCCATGAAGTAGGATTTCTCAGTTAGCAGGGTTAACTTGCACTAGAAGTCATGACTGTCCAATAGGAATGCTCCTCACCTAAACTCTCATTGGACAATCATGGCTTCTAGCTTCTCAGTAAACTGAGATGTCCTGCTTTGTGGCACACCCCCCAGAACTCGGGTCATGCTTACATATGTCCCATGTAATGGCTCCATCAGCTTCATCGGGTTCTGGACAGCAGTACTGGGAGAAGCGGGGGTCCAAGCCCTAGCATGTCCAGAACTGTCGTGCCATGTGATTACTTCCCATTGGACTCGAAAAGGCCAATGACTGACAGGACATGGTAATACCACATACCCTGGGGTCCAAAGCCTCATTTCCCCAATAACTGCTCAACACTCCACCCCTCTCCAGGCTCAGGGGAGGCCTATGGTGTCTCTTTAGCTCAGCAGCAGTAAATTTTTCATGACAGCCTGGCAATTTACAGAGCCTGCGTAGTGGTTCAGAATTCATGGAGCCGCAGATTCAGCTTGTGCTGCTGAGAGCAAAGACTGATGGGGTTTGGTAAATCACAGTTGAGCCCTAACAGAGCAGATACCTCAGCTAAGGGCACGGGATAGCACATGGTGGGAAGGAGGCATGGGGGAGGAAAGCTGGAGAACCAGCTCATCGCAGCTAGTTCCCATAGGAAGCTTTAAAGCGACACATGTACCCAACCCAGGATCAAAACATGGCAACGTGGAAACAAAGCAGAAAGGCGTTCCCAAATGACCGGGCATCGGCTGAAGCAGAAAGCAAAGCCACACTGCACGACAACCTGAGAAAAAAAAAAACACACACCATGCTCACCCTATGTTCGTATTGGCCTTTGCCATAGCAAGATTAACACGCTGTGCTTTTAAGTGTAAGGTCTGCATCTAAATTATTTCCATACAAGATCCCAGGCCCCAGATCGTCAAGACCACACCACAAGCTGCAGAAGTCAGCTCCGCATGCAGAATCAGGAACACCAGCAGGACGTATCCGCCACACATTTAAAATTCATAACCCAACTGTAAACTCCAGCGCCAGGTGAAAGCAGGACAGTCCTGTGGGAGGATGTGGATCCCTGTGAAACTCCCAGTGCATGCAGGCTGCGCGTGGGGTTGCAGACGCAGCATGGCAACTTGGACATGTTTCAATGATGGATTAACCCCCCCCCCCCATCATCTAATTCATTTTATCCTTACTGTATTCTCGTCAGCCAACTCTAAACCTTAAACCACTCCAACAGGTCACATTCAGCACACACATGCTGACCGCCAGACAATAGGGCTGTCGCAATCATGTTGCGATGTAATCGCAATTATATGGCGAATGCACAATAATCACCAGAGCTTTAGATGGCGGGTGAAACGTTTGTCCGGATGCTGACTTTTTGATACTTTTACTTACGCTGACAATTTGGTAAGTGGATTAGTGCTGTGCCTAAAATATTAATGACGACATATTGTGATGCCCAAAAATTAGTGATCAGTATACATTTGGTGTATCCTTACTTTAGACTGCAAAAACTACAGCCACAACCCTGACATCTTTTTACCTTATTCATCCACAATATCTCTTCTTTTAAAGAAAACGCTGTGGCCGCTGAGCTGTCCCTCTCTTCGCCGTGACTTCAGTGCTTATCGCTCCCATGATTTACCAAAACATGTGGCACGCACCACTAAATGAATTTAATAAACATAAGGATACGCCAAATTTATATAGACAACTTTCTTTTTGGCATCACGATACGCATCTCATTAATATTTTAGGCACGGTACTAATCTCCTTACCAAATTGTGGGCATTAGTAAACGTCTGTTTAGTACCGAAAAGTTGGCGTCCGGACAAATGTTTCACCTGTCATCTACAGCTATGGTAATTACTGCACCAGTTACATCAAAACGTGGTTGCCACAGCCCTAGCCCCACAGATAACTTACACAGAACCCCACACATGTCTTAAAGCAGCCAATCCACTAACACCCAAAACCTCTGCTCCATCCAGTTGCTACTGAAGATCTGGAGAATCTGGAACAGCAACTTCACTGTCATTCTGGAGTGGCATTCCAAAGGTCAACAACGCACGGAATATCCTCACAACCAACTAGCGCGGTGGAAATAATATCAATCCTATATCAAGTGACTAAGATTTCAGAGCTCATGAAAGAGAACACTTCAACCACAAGTCTTTTCTGTAGTGCCAACTTGCATCACCAGAGAAACCAGTTCAAATATCCAAGGGCATATTTAAACTTCAAGTGGATTAAAGTGTAAATTACTTCTAAAGATGTACAATTTCCACTAATGTGAGAAAAGTACATTTATTAAAAACCGACTTAGTATACTGACAGTTTGGAGCCATTGTTTACTCCCATCTTTAACAATGTAATCAAAGAATCACTGACCACACTGGAACCTCCGGACAGCCTCAGACTCAGGCCTATTCAATGTGGCCATGCGTTTGCTGCCCTTTGAAGACACGAAAGATGTGACCAGCATGCCATCACAGAAGGCCCAGTACGCAACACCGGCAGAGCCTGTTCATACGCATCCAACCTGATAGAGCTGGCTTCTGTGCCCTTGGCTTTTCAAATCAAACTCTCCTCTATTATTCAAATAAACACTTAGCAGCCGCGATTGGCTCTGGAGAGGACTAACCCTTGTTCTTAATTCAGATGTCACACTCCATCCAACACACCTAATTATGGCGTGCCTAAAACAACCAATTCTCTAATATCTGCATGCTATTAAATACGTAGAACTAAATGATGCTTGCATGAAGACCACTGAGAAAACTGTATGGTTTAATGACTGACCACGAACTAAAACAACGATCTGACCCTAAAAAAAACCAAGAGCTACAATGTAATGGATTTAATTTCGTAAACTACACTAGACGCTGTTAGTTCGAAGGCTCCCTCCCTCCGGCTGATAATCTAAATGTATAATGTAATTTGTTTACTGATGAATGGAAACGTCTAATAGATAGATCTTAATGTCACATCAACCAAGAATGTAAAATAAGTGGCTATCTGCGTAGCATATTACCTTTAATCCGAAGGCAGTACAAAACATCAGCTCCGGACAAAACACGACTGCTCTGTGCAGATAAAGCACCTACGAGATAATGTGCTGTTACACTAAACCCATTACTGATATAAACCAGTCTTGTGCAGGGGACTTAAAGCGTGGTGTACCAAAAGAAAATAATCCATTCCATTCGTCTCGTATACACCATTTCAAAATAATTCGCGTGGACATTCCAAATGCATTCTGTGAGTGGATAACAAAATATGATAATAAGCACCAGCTGCCAAATCTGCACCCGAATCAATGTTAAACCCCGCTTCATGGATTCCCAGCACTGTCGATACAACTCGACGTGCTTATTTAGATGATCTGAACAGGGTTAAGGACTCGAGGTACCGCGTGCAACCAGATGAAACAAGCG
The DNA here is from genome assembly GCA_026777045.1 of Hyperopisus bebe. Taxonomy (NCBI): domain Eukaryota; kingdom Metazoa; phylum Chordata; class Actinopteri; order Osteoglossiformes; family Mormyridae; genus Hyperopisus; species Hyperopisus bebe. The sequence continues at coordinate 7,924,540 of JAODJW010000050.1, forward strand.
AGCCCGGTAATACTGTCGATTAACCAGTCCCGGGGTTCGGGCCCGATCTCTCACGTGCCGGAACAACAAACAGATGACGTCGCCGGTGTCACGTGACCCAATAACGCGCAGCACGAAACAATAAAGCGAAACTGGGGTCCGACAGTAGCACGAAAAACGCGCGACCGTACCATTACGTGCATTTAACGCGATGCAGGTCCCAAACTGGAAGACTAAGCAGTTGATGCCGATCAGCCCTTATACACACAGTGCTGTTTGTTCGGTCCGCCGAATTAACATTTGTTTTTTAATTAAACTACAGGACCCCTCACCCCTTATCACGCAAGGTTCAAGAAGTAGGATGCTAGCATGAATGCTAGCTAACAGCCCACCTGACCGGCTGTCCCCCGTCCACGTAAGACAAGTCAGCTCCATCTGCATCACCATCGTTATCAGCATCTCCATCTCCCCGTCTCCCCCGGTGTCAATCACTGTTCAGACCCGCTTCGGATCCCCAGACACCGACCCCCCGTCGTCATCTTTTGTGTCCAGACCGAGATCAAACAATAAAATTGTAACTAAACGCCACATTACGGGCGTGACTGGAGGCCGTGATGAATGAGCAGTCTGACCGGAGCGCAGCAACCCGCCTCCGTCCAGCGGCCCTCCACCCCGCGCCCTCTAATTATTTACAAGCAGCTCTGGTTTATTTCCTTTTGTATTTTACTCTGTAATTTATTTAGTTACCAAGCTGGCAAACATGTTATTTATTAGCACAGCGTGCAGATTAGCTGGAGAGCGGTGCCGAAGCTGAAGATAAACTTATTATTTATGTGTTTGCGGGAAGAGGGTAGACCTAAAACACGGAACGGCGAAAAGAGGCCGAGCCAACTGCAGCGAGCAGCCAGGCTGCGCGGTCAGGGCAGAGCTAAACCGGCCGCAGCCTGCTAACCTCGGTCGGCGACACCGCCCGCGGGCTGAACCTGCGCTGCCAGCCCGATATAAGCTGCCGCCCGCGGTAAGCGAGCAGCCGAGCCGCACTCCGACGGCGCTACACATCGAAATAAATAAGAAGGAAATAAACTGAGTTGGTTTGAGGGGCTTGTGCTCTTACCCGGAGGCAGCTCTTTGTCCGGTGCGTAAGGGATAAGGCGGGCCCCGGTCACCCCGCTCGGCGGCGGCGGCGCTGCCAGTCGCTCCGCTCCGCTGTCGTCGGCTGACAGGACGCGGCGTCGCCCGCGCGCGGCTTCCCCGAGCCAATGTCCTGCACGAGCGCGCTGCGCAGCGCGTGGGAAAAGCGTCTCGCGGACGTGTCCTGTATTTCTTTTCTACCTTGTTTTTTGTTTTGTTTTTTTTTTTTCTTGATTGTTTTGACGCGAGCCCCTCTCCTCTCTCAGGCTGCCGGAGAGCGAAACACGGCCCGTGACGTCACGCGGCCCCCCCCCTTTCCCAGAAATTACGGGAGGTTACGCTCGGGTGCCCCCCCCCCCTTCCATCGCAATATTACATTAAAATACACTGTGGGTTTGGGAATCTTACACTTCTCCATCGGCTAGCATTTCTTTTACTTTACCACACACATTTTTAAACTGTTCCAAACAACTTATTTTACTCGTATTTTTCTTTAAAACCTTAAAGCGTGTCACAGTTGTAAACCTGCGGTAACGCGGGATGTATGACAACTGGAAATGCGTTTTTACTTCGCTGCGCACCGCGTCGTTCGATTTGTTATCCTTTGGTGTTTTAGCACCACCTACTGGTAAGATGTCATAACATTAATGTGCAAGTAGAAATATGCATTTCAGTACTAATACTGCTGTAGACAGGGCCGTAGCTAGAGATTATGACCCCGTAAAAAGATACATTGGACCCCCAACCCAGACTAATTAAATTATGTTCCATATTTTTAGGGCCCCCCTCACTTAGAGGTCCTAACTCCACCCCTTTATGGCCCCTGGGTGTAGATGGGTACGGTAAATTCAGTTTTACCAATAAATCCTCGCTTTCCAGCAGAAATTGTCTCAATGATGTAAGGTATTTGTCATTTTAATAACCAGAGACGGCATGGGAATTATGTTACTAATTCTTATACATTCTTCACAGGCAGACATTTTTAATACCTTTAGGGCGGTCCTTTAACGATAATCAAATGTATCTGTTAACACTGGTTTTCATATCGAATTTAAACGTGGCTTTTTGCAGGACAGTCTACTCCGTACATGCCAATAGGCACAAACTTCACGCCTCCACCGGAGCGGCAGGCCGGCATCCACGTCAGGACATGGCCGCTCCGTCAACCGGAAGGGTGACCTCCTGCCCTGTAGGGGGCTTGCCGTCATTTTCAGCAGGAGATGACACCGTATCTTCAGCAGCCACCTTGGCTGATTTGGCCCCCGCCACTGGCTCCGCGGCAACCGTTTCAGCCTCTGCTGGATCAGGTGGCTGCTCAGTCATGGGCTTGACTGGTACGCTGTCCAGCTTCTGGGGCCCACACAGCAGGCTGTCGGCTTTGGCAGACTGGGAGGCCTCTCCACTGGATTCAGCCGCCTGCCCCTTGGCAGTCGGAGCACCGGCAGGCTCAGGAGGAGCTACACGAGGAAGCGATCATCAGTGGCTGGTCCCTGTATCAGCTGGGAAGTCTAGACTACAGGACCCATCAAGAACTGCTAGTAATATCACCCAAAATGCAAGAAATTATGCTTGAAAAGTAAGAGTCAGTGGAAATACCGTGTGCTGCCAAAATAAACTAGTTGGGCGAGAGGTTAAGCCAGTCTGTGACTGACAGCACAGGATAAACCCTCTGAATACATGCCACAATGCCATGTTATTTGTCATTTTTACTGATGCTCTAAATACTCTGGTTACAGTGACACAGATTTAGAATTTAGTTATCAGTGCTGACACATCACAGCACACAACAAAAAGTGTCCTCTGCATTTAACCCATATGTGACATAGCAGGGGACAGCTAATTCAGCACCTAGGAAGCAGTGCTTGGGGACAATATCTTGCTCAGGGCATCTTAGTGGTGCTTAGTTGGGAATTCAAACCTGCAATTTTTCAATTACAAGTGCACTTCCCTAACCATTAGGCCACCACTGTCCACAGCTACCGCTGCCCAGATGAGATGACAGATAGATTTCAGAGATTTTGTTATTCATAATTTTACCGTTATTCAGATTCAGAAAATGTTTTTCGGACTTACTCTCAGCTGGCCCTGGCTGGGACTCGGATGAGTCTTTTGGCTTGGCGTCAATGCTGGCAACATTATCAGCAAAGTTTTTTCTGCCAGAAATGATGGTCTTGTAAGCCTTTTTTGGGGGGGGGGGGGGGGGGGGGGGGGTACAATATTAAGTCATACTACAAATTCATAGAGATAACAGCTAATTGGCACTATTTCATCATAAGTTTGCGGGGAAGGAAAATAGTGCTTACATAGATGACGGCAGCAGCGAGAGACCCGCCACAGAGGGCGACATAAGCCAGTTTCGGCCCAGTGCCACCCGGTAGCCCATATGCCAGGGAACGGGCTGGAATCACTGCGGGACGCAAAGAGGCAGTGCTTCATACTATAGCCAGAGTCGCTGGGATGTGACACTAGGTCAAAATTAACGGGAAACTGCAAACTGAACACTGTAGTCTCCGGAAACCCTGAATTACAGCAAAATCAGATTTCAGACGCAGCTGCTTCCCCCCTCATTCATGCAGCACAGGAGCGCCAGTGCTTACCTGAGATCATGTTAGAATGATATCAGTGTAAAAATACCACATTCCTCAAAGATATCAAACAGAATTTTTGCTCGTCTAATTTTAATTGTCGAAGCAGTATTGCATGTAAAAATTGATGTATGGGGAATGGCAGATTCATAATTCACTTTTAATTATTTCATACAGTGACAGTTTTTTATTTCCTAATTAGGTCTACTGCGGTCGTCGCAGATAAACACTCATACCGAAACTATTGCAGAATTTTGCAGGGGACAATAAAGCATTTTTAAAATGGTTTTCACTTTAATTCTCTTCTACAGTGAGAGTTCTGACAGCGTAACCAATTTTAGAATGGATCAATGAAAAACATCTTGCACATGCCCGTAACGGAGGTGTAACGAGAAACCCGAACTGGCGATATTAGACGGCTGGGTGCTTTGGTACAGGACAGCCGGTCTGGTTTGCCCAGGATTCCCAGTGTTTACTGGATCGTGCGAAATGCGTTTGGGCGTTCATAAACACAGCTGTCCAGGCTCATTGCTTATACACTGCTGCTTTCTGATTACTGTTGAGAATCGCCTACATTAATTACCTGGGAAGAGTCTCTGTCAAACCAGCAATCTTTAAATGAACTATGTGAGAGAAGTACAGTGGCTGTCCGTCCACTAAAGTTCTGAAACTTTCGTTTTGATAACATAACTTAAGCACACACGTGTCTTATTGAAGTCTAAATAGACAGGTACAAAGATAATTGGCCACATTTGACATTTTTGCACGATTCTTTGCGTCATTTTGCATCCGTGATCCAGTCTTGTTTCTGTATATACTGTGCACTCCCGTCGCCATTAATACATGTATATGTGCTCATACAAATAATGTAGGAAGGTAGGCCTACTTAGTTTAAGCTTTATATATGCCTATATAACTACAAAGTATAGGCCCAACATAATGTATACCCGAAAGCTACAAACAGAAAAACAATTAAGTGTTTTCTCAAACATGACTAAACAAAAGTAATATATGCCTGTAAAGTTTAACGTTCCTTCCTCGCACATCTTATATTTTTAAAATTTGATCAGTCAAAACATTATCAACATATAACTCACCGCTTTTGCACAGCGGCATCAGAGACCTATGTGCCAAGGAGCCGAGTTTACGCCAGGCCGGTCTGCAGAAAGACATCGCCGCTCAGGAGCGCGTTACAGGGACTCTGTGCAGATTAGCGGGGCCAACAAGCGCTCTGAGCAGCACCCTCAACCTGATCACGGGAGGCCAACGCCCACTGTGCCAGTGCCAGGGCCTCGGGCGAAGGCCAAGCAGGCGGACGCGCGATTGTTAACACAAGTAAGAAATGATGCTCAACTGTGCGTTAAACCATACTTTGCTTGCAAACAATACGGCAAATCACCGTAATATAAATGCTCGTAAATAAAATTTGCTTTTAAATAACAAATGTACCTAATAAGCAGTTACACAATACTGATGGATTTAAATGAGATACTGATTTTTTTACTTTTAAATTGCTATAGTCAATGCGACTGTGCTTTAAAGCCCTGCTCCCATTGTCTGCTGTAAATCGCATCTGACTGTAAAGACAATTTCTTGATAAACGTTTTACTTCTCACAGGCTTCATGGGGAATTGAAAACGTAATTCACAAATTAGAGAAATTTAATAGCATATTTTCACTAATATTATACATTTCCAAAGCACCTGTCTTTAAGAATACTAGAAGTATACAGTAAATAGACAACATTCCTGTAACAAAATACAAAGATTAACTGTGTGTTGTGTGTGTTTATCTAGTGCAGATTCTGGATTTTCACACTTTCAACCTTTGGAAGCTCAGTGTATTTACAAGTTTATTGAATACGCATTCTTACAAATCATTCCATAAACTGTGCATAACACCAAACAGACTATATTAATCATGTATCCCCAATACAGACAGTTCTCTCTCCCTCTCTGCCAATCTGATATCTTCTGCTTTTCTCTGAGGAAAAAACAGTACACACAGTAACCAAAATTTTATTATTCAAGGCAAACATCTCATCTGATCATGTATGAACCCAAACACGACAGCATTGTTTTGTATCATGATTTGAGGATTGTATTGCAACATTTAACACACTCTACAATATAAGTTATTTCACAATGTGACGCAGTCAGCCTCAAAGCCAAGGAGAAACATATGGAGCACTCCTCACTCACAACGTCCTCAGCTCTTCATTCCAGTCCACTCCGTCTCTTATACTCAGCAACATCTTCGCTGTGTTGCTTGAAAAGCTGTAAAACAGGGGTTGGGAAAATCAGAGTAGAAAGGCAGTAGCACAAATATTTTTAAACATATAAAAGCATGCATGCACTGATTGAATAAAACCAGAAATGTAGGCCAACCATTTTAGCAATGGTGCAATATGAACAGTGTTTTTAAATAATTCTGGGCTACAGTCAACTCTGGGATCGCTTGCTTATAGCTTTTGTTTTGGAGTGAAATTATTTTATGGGTCCTGCTCTGTTCTTCATGACATTACCAGTGCCCAGAGAGCAGCTGAGCTCCCAAACGCCAAACCCACACGGAGCCAGTTCGGATTGGTGTTGTCTGGCTTTCTGGCAGTAAATGCTGACCGGGTAACACCTAGAGGGGGGAGAGATGCAGTCTGTGGTAGTCTGTACCCCGATCATATCTTTACAAACAACAGCTTGGTAACAGAAATGTTCCTACAACAGTATCACTCGACGTGCCTTTTATTATGTCAACAAAAAGACTTCTCTGACAAAGTCTGCTTTTCTTTCAAAGCAAAATTCCCACGGGCGAGTGAAATGACACTGTGATACTTTTTCGACATACAGCTTCCCGGAAACATGAATAGGTCTAAAAGAACACGGTCCCGACACATACTAGGTAGCAAGCTTGTAGATCGGTTAATGAATAACTGTTGTGATCAAGCTGTTGGCGTTGATTTGGTTGCTTTGTTAGAAATAGGCGACTATAAATAATCGTATGTCTTTAACAAGTAGGGAAGGGAGTGAAATAATTCGTTTTATGTCTATATTATTGGTAATATTAATTAGTTATGTAGAAACAGAAAAGTGAGGAATCTAGAGATAACTGAAAATTATCTCAGATTAAAACTCCTCCGTAAAACACAATGACATGATATTGAAGCAAGGTCAGCATCGGGCTGAAACTACTGCTAAAATAGCTAGCTTTCTAAGACAAACCCCGAGCAAATCGTTAGATTTATTTAGTAGAAATCACAGCTGACATAACATCTGTTGTCTACTCACTCTTGCTGACGCTGGCCGTCTGCAGTAATAACCTGTTTAAAGGCATGTCTTCAAATATTGTCCAGTATTTTTTAGGTTATGGTCCCGCTGTGCTGCACTCGACTTTCGATTCGTCAGCCTAGTGATCCCAGGGAGGAAATGAACATTGATGATCACAGAGTAACTGATCCAAGTTATACTTTACGTATACATTTATTATACGTGAATTATACTTCTAAACGTCTCATAATTCTGATGAAATTTAGCGAGTACCTGAAATGTTTTTTAAAGCGTTATCTTTATTGTGATTTATTCTGGTGATGCAAACAGCAATACCTCCTAATTTTGGAGTTACCTTGAAAACTTACATATCAAAGTCCTGATTGCTGATTCCATAGTTGACACAGACTACTAATTGATATTCAATCTGAAATGGCTGACCTTTCACGACAGTCTACATAGCTGTGATGCAGGGTTGTCAACTTCGGTCAGCTGGCTGGCGTGAGATTATCAATTCGAGACACGCATTTACATGTATGTAACCGTTTTATAGTTTTATAATCTGTAGGGTTTGCAACCGACCCCAAAAGTTTTGATGTGACCAATTTTAGGTTTATAATGGATTATTATAGATTTGCCATAAGATTTCTTGCATGAGCGTGAGAGTCTAAAAGCATCAGTGTCACGCCAGATGTGGTAACCCTGGTGATGCCCTGATAAATATTTTCTACTAGAAAAAAGTAATAACATTAAAAACAACTCATTGGTTGGAAAAGAAGGAGTTATTTTTCTGCCTCAGTGCCACGGTTGCCAAACATATGGAAGTGTTTAAAAGTGAGTTATCGGCGTTTGTCTGCTTTGGACCGAAGCTCAACAGAATTACCCAGAAGTAAACATTTCTGCTGGAATTTAAATGCGGCTAAGGTAATGAACAGGAAACAGAGTCTGTGAAGAGCAAGCTTTACCGAGGATTATACAGCCAGATATAATGGTACCTCTACTTTAATACGTATTTGTATGTATATTAAAACATGAATTAAACGATGAGAAAACTATACAGTGAAGAAAGAACGAAAAAGTCATAATTTTCATTTCGTAATATATTCATATATTATATGCAAGAAACGTCCCCTGTATTAACGCCACTTTTGAAAGCCTGCCTGATGAAGAAAGTTCTAATCAAGCATATACTGGTTGTTATGTTTACATAGAAACTGTAGAACACTTAAGTTTTGATGCAGAAGTCGAACTGGTGCGATCACACGGAGGGTTATTCCGTCTGACCGGCGCCACCTAGCGGCGAAGTGGGTCGCAGGCGCGGGTCAGGTCGCGGAGCACTGCGGACGCGAAGCCGGAGGAGAATCGGCCATTTTGGACGGGAGGGGTGGGGGAAGAGGAGAAGGAGGGGGTCCCCTCAGCCACCACGTGAGAGAGGAGAGCCCGGAGAGGGAGCGATCGGGCGAGAGCGGAGCAGAGGACCAGGGGAGGACAGAGCGAGAGACGTTCACATGTGCTGAGCTCCGGCGGACCCCGGAACAATGCCCACAGCCGTGCTGCCGCCAAAGGAGAACGCCCTCTTCAAGAGGATCCTGGTGAGCTGATGCATGGTGACCACCTAGCATCGTGCCTCATCATGCTTAGGGGGAGTAGGGTGCCCGGCGACCGGCCTAGTGCCGCTCGGCTGGCAGGGCTCGTACTGCCGCAGATCGGCTTAGGAAGCCCCGGACTCGGCTGAGCGGCCGGCGCATGCCCGCGCGGTGCGCGCCGCCGTGCCATGCACGGACCCGCTTGGCGGGGCTGCAAAATGCGACGCTGAAAATTAGACTGAAGCACATGAAATGTATTCGAGGTTGCCGGTATAGGAACGGTGGGCTTTGCGAGTCCCGCATGTGGCGTGTCAGGTGTCCTGGGGGGAGGCATCGCTGCGAGGGCGAGCCGCCCGCGTTTCTCATCCAGAACCGCTGTGGTTCCTGGGTTCAGTGATGCCGGGTCTGCCGAGTGATGCGCAGCCCAGGACCCGCACCAGTCATGTCAGGCTGCCGGGTCTGTTTAACACCCCCGTGGCTTATTATTATTTTAAGTTAAAACTGTCCTGCATGATTAAACTTGGTTTGCTGAGTTAGAAGCCAGCGTGGCGCTGTCGTGACAGTCACCCGGGTCTTTGATTCAATCCGAGGAGTCTCCGCATTTAGCGGCGCTTTTGACAGTCAAGTGGAACTATTTGGTCAACTTGTTACCTGGTTGCAGATGGACAGGAAACATTAAACACCACCCTCTTTAACTTTAGTTAACTCAGTGGTAATTAACCTGCATAGATCTTGGGATGTCTTGTGCCGTACTAAATGTTTTGGCAACATTTGGAAAAAAATAAGCAGGTTGAGAGTCCCAGACAGACTGGTCTGGACTGGATGCCTCCAAGTCCAACCCGACTGCTGGCAGGCAAATGCCGCTCCGCCTCTTCTGGTCCAAGGTGTCAGTTGTGGTCTCCTGAAGCTGTCAGATACTGTTTTCCACGTTAGGAGGAAATGATGAAAAATTAGAGATTATACTTGTAGTTTTGTGGGGCACATTTAAACGCACATAGTCGCACACGAACCCACAGTAAGGTTTTTGGCTTGTCTAAGTTTGTTGAAGAACCTGTATTTAAAGCTAATGTATTTAATGCTATGACAGGAGTAATCAGGAAGACGGTCCCATCTCAGATTTCCCAGGTCACCTGACTGCACTGGGACACTAGTGGACCACGCACCCAGCAATCATTCTCTGATGCTTCTTCTTCTCAGCCAAAGGATGTCCATGCATCTCTAGCGTCTATAATTGGCAGGCTGTCTTGTGTACTTCTGATACGCTGCCGCGGGTAGAGGAAGGAAATCTCCTTTAACCTCATTTCAGCTGTACTATTACTGTCTGATGTGGCTCAGTTTAGTGTCACATGAGTCACTACCTTACGAGACTTGTTGTTTGTTGTCGTGCTGGGAAAGCATGAATGTAGCTGCTTTGTACACTTTTCAGTTTTATTCCGACTTTTTAAAATTCAGATGCTGACTTGTGAGAAATAAATCCATTTGTGTCCTGCAATTTAAGATCCTAAAAGGGGTGTGGTCACCGCCGTAACTGGAAGCACGGAGGGATGCAGCATTTTGTGTTGGAATGTCAGGAAGCAGGTTTCAATGTGATTAACCAATGCAGCCTTGGAAGTAATGTCAGGGGGCGGGTTCGAGAAGCGCACTACGGTAATTGAACTCAGCTACGTGGAGCTCAGCAGTTTGACGTGTCAGTGAGACGTTTGGTCTCTCGGCTTCCGGACCGGGAGGAGTGAAGCGTGCTTCCTATTAGAGCGGCAGATTTCCTTGCCGAAATACGGGAACTTCAAAAGCTCTTTGGAGAAATGATCGACTGCCTCCTCCGTAAATCATGCAAGGACCAAAGCGCAAATTCCTTGGAAAGGAAAGTGGATGGACTCAATTATCACAGCAGTGAAGATGCCACTGGAAAACTTGGAAAAACCAGATAGGGCACAAGACATCCTAGAGGAGTGGTGTTTGCAAGGTGACCAGCAGTAAACATCTACTCGACAGCACCTAGTAGTAAGGCAAGAAATGCAGTTACACTGGCTCTGCAGAACATTCAGAAGAATATTTGTTTAGTTACCTTCTTACCGGAACCTGGAACCTATCCCAGGAAGCACAGGGTGCAGAATGGAGGACACTCTGAATGGGAGGCCAGTCCAATACAGTGCACACACACTTTGGAGATCAGTTCGTGGTTTTATATCTTAGAACCGTGGGAGGAAACTAAGAAACTCATATAAACACATGCAAACTTGATACACACAGAGTCGGGTGCAGGAATTGAACCAACAACCCTGTGGATGTAAGGCCGTGGGTTATTCTGAGTTATATGCCAGTTAAGTATTACTGATCAATGCGCTCACGTTCACTAAGTAGATCTTGGGTTTAGTGCATCTAGGGTTTATTGCCAGGACAGCATTGCTTAGGATAACTAGGAGATAAGGAGAGGTACTCAAACTGGTTGGTGTTGTCATGTTGCCGTGACTGCAGTGTCACTGAGAGGCGTGTATAACAGCGAATGCTGTCCCCTGCCACCCACAGAAGTCTCCTCTGTTCGCCCACAGCAGTCAGGGTCGGCTGAGGTCAGCTCTGCTGTTCTGTTTTTTTCAGTCCGGACTGAGGTCACGATTTTTGCTCCTCGTCTGCTTGGAGTTTTCTTGCAGATAACAGGCAGATATGCATTAGGAGTCATTGATGCATTTTCGTTTGTTTTTTTTTTTGTCGAAACTTACTCTTAGTGCCCAGCTTTTCAGAGTGTTCACAATCACCTCTAGAACAAAAAAAAAGACCCTGAAAAAACAGCATCGCTATTCCATCTGCGAGACACAGTTGCTGAGTTGGTCGGTTTAGTTCTTTCCGTCTGAAAATGCTGCATCCTGGCTTTGTGTGATCCGGCGAAACCTTGAAAAACAAATTGGTTGCTCGTAATTTAAACGACTTCTGACGAATGTACTGTAATTTCTTTCAGTGAGTCACTTCTGCTTTTGATAAGAGACTCATACAATGACAATGCATCAGTCCCTGTCTTCATCGACTGTCGTGTATCTCCCGTCTAGCGCCATGACCCTCCCTGACCCCCCCGTTTCTGTCCCCAGAGGTGTTACGAGCACAAGCAGTACAGAAATGGCCTGAAGTTCTGCAAACAGATCCTGTGTAACCCCAAGTTCACCGAGCATGGTGGTAAGCAAGGACGCCCCGCTGTCCCGGCCTAACGATGTCTCCCTGGGGGGGGTCCACCCCACCCGCTGTTCTGAGCCTGCTCGCTCCCACCCTGCCTTAATGCCGCATCTCCTGGTCTTTTTAATATTCGCGTCTCATTCTCATTTGATTCATTTAACAATAATGTCTTGTAGCTTTAGCTCTCGTTAGTGATAATGACCGTGATGGCCACAAGAGCAAAACACCCTCCTGATTTCCACTCCGGTCTTCAGTTGGAAAAGCTTTTGTCAGTAATTATTTTCATCTTCATTAATGATGCATCACAGATAGTGGTGTTACGCCAGTCATTTTTCGTAAGCATGGGCCGACCCAAAATTTGGTGAAAATGTAATGTATGAATCAACTAATCGGTCAACAAAATGTTCACATCCTGACTGTGAATGACATGTTGTTAAACTCCAGTAGACTTGCTGTAATCTGGCCAATGAGCCAGCTTCCACAACAACGTTAGCTATCTGTGTGCACTTTTCTTGTCTTGTGTGTGTGGTTTTCATATGGTGCTTACCCATAAATTTGGTCCGCACAATTTTGTTCCCGTTTTTTTTTGCTTTTGAGGCGTTCAGACACTCCCTC
>JAODJW010000050.1:7942687-7953256 GCA_026777045.1 Hyperopisus bebe
TCTGATTGGCCATGACCTGCAGTAAGCAGTGGAATCTGATTGGCCATGACCTGCAGTAGGCGGTGGAATCTGATTGGCCATGACCTGCAGTAAGCAGTGGAATCTGATTGGTTAAGACCTGCAGTAAGCAGTGGAATCTGATTGGCCATGACCTGCAGTAAGCAGTGGAATCTGATTGGCCATGACCTGCAGTAGGCGGTGGAATCTGATTGGTTAAGACCTGCAGTAGGCAGAGGAATCTGATTGGTTAAAACCTGCCCACAGATGATGGGAAGGAGGAGCCTCCCACCACCTTGCTGTGGGTGCAGTACTTCCTGGCTCAGCACTATAACCAGAGCGGCCAGCAAGGTCTGGCCCTGGACTACATCAACGCCGCCATCGAGAGCACGCCCACTCTCATCGAGCTCTTCGTGGTCAAAGCCAAGATCTACAAGGTGATTATGAGACGGATGGGATTTGCGGGGGGCGGGCATTGCTTTCTGGCACTTTGTGTGGGGGTGTCTGTATCCCACTGACCACCATCACCCCCCCCCCCCCAGCATGCGGGGAATATCCGGGAAGCGGTACGGTGGATGGACGAGGCGCAGGCCCTGGACACGGCCGACCGATTCATCAACTCCAAGTGCGCCAAGTACATGCTGAAGGCGGGCATGGTGAAGGAAGCTGAGGAGATGTGCTCCAAGTTCACGCGGGTGAGGGACACCTGCACCAGTTTCTACAGCTGGATCTGTGGCAGGAGATTCCGAGGGTATAACGGTAGTATAACTGCACGATATCACACCACGATTATATGACGTATGCAAAAGAATAACCCCAGCTTCAGACGATCACCGCAAACATTTCTCTGGACGCCAGCTTATCCACAATATACGGATGTTTACACCCACAATTTGGTAAAGAGATTAGGACTGTGCCTATAATATTAATGAGATGCGTATTATAACGGGCAAAAGTTAGCGATCTGTGTAAATTCGGCGTATCCTTTTGTTTAACAAACGTGTCAGACTTGTTTATCCACAATATCTCTTCTTTTAAAGAAAACGCTGTGGCCGCTGAGCTGTCCCTCTCTTCGCCGCGACTTCAGTGCTTATCGCTCCCATGATTTACCAAAAGTCACATGTGGCATGCACCACTAAATGAATTTAATAAACATAAGGATACGCCAAATTTATATAGACAACTTTCTTTTTGGCATCACGATACGCATCTCATTAATATTTTAGGCACAGTACTAATCTCCTTACCAAATTGTGGGTGTAAGTAAATATCTCTATAGTACCGAAAACCCAGCATCCGGACAAATATTTACGCCCGACATCTGAATCTCTGGTGATTATTGTGCATACACCATATAATCATGAATATATATTGCGATGTGATGTCATGCAGCCCTATATAAAGGCAGAAAATGTAGATATGTGGACTTCTTAATGGATCACGGATATAAAGTTCTTAAATACAGTATGTCCTCGGGGGGGGGTTCTCTCTGGCATGTTTGAATGTAATGAAGGGGACCTGCACGTTAAAGGACACTCCCATCTGACTTGGTGAGCCCTTATTCCCGCATCTCCCCAGGAAGGAGCCTCAGCAATGGAGAACCTAAATGAGATGCAGTGCATGTGGTTCCAGGCAGAGTGCGCTGTGGCCTACAAGTCCACGAGGAATTACGGCGAGGCGCTCAAGAAGTGCCACGAGATCGAGAGGGTAAGCCCCCCCCCACACTCCCACCGTTCCGGCACACGCTATCTGCTCACTGCGTCCCCCCCTCCTCCTCCAGCACTTTGTGGAGATCACGGATGACCAGTTTGACTTCCACACGTACTGCATGAGGAAGATGACCCTACGCTCCTACGTGGACCTCCTGAAGCTGGAGGACGTGCTGCGCATGCACCCCTTCTACTACAAGGCCTCGCGGACGGCCATCGAGATTTACCTCGGCCTGCACGACCACCCGCTGGCCGACGAAAACAAGGAGCTGAAGGCCAACACTGGTGAGTCTCGCCACAAAAACACCTGACCGGCCAGAACCTACCAACCCAGGCCCTCCTGTTGATTTAATACATGCTACAGCATTACAGAGGTAGTAGATGAATATCCAAGGCATCCGTAGAATATTTCTTCTGGTCTAGATATTCATTTGAGCATTTTGATGTTATTCAGGTTTTCTGAGTAGGAATTTCCCGCTTCGAGGTGGTAGGGTAGGATTGGAGGGTCCAGAGAGACTGTGGTGGTTAAAACTGTCGACCCCACGCCTCTGACACCAGGGTTCGCGTTTCCGCCATGGCTACACGAGTGTGGAGTTTGCATGTTCTCCCCGTGTCTTCGTGGGGTTTCCCCCCCATAGTCCAAAAAACACACAGGTTAATTGGAGTGACCAAATTGCCCATAGGTATGTGTGTGTGAACGAATGGTGTGTGAGTGTGCCCTTTGATGGGTTGGCGCCCCATCCTGGGTTGTTCCCGGCCTTGCGCCCAGGACACTGAATAGCACAAGTGGTTACAGAAATTGTATGGATGCATGGTTAATGGAAGGTAGAAAACTACTGTTTTAGAGGACTGAAATTTGTAAATGGACACTGGTAGCGAAAATTCTACAAAGTACAGCCGGTTCCAAGCTAGGGAACAGTGTTTTGCACGACAGTCTTTAGTTTTTGATATCGTTAAGATGCCCCTCAACCCAAAGAACGAACGGGGGGGGGGTGAGATTTGCTGAATACGAATCGCCCGTGTGTCGCGTGTAGCCAACCTGACCGACAAGGAGCTGAAAAAGCTGCGGAACAAGCAGCGGCGGGCGCAGAAGAAGGCACAGCTAGAGGAGGAGAAGAAGAACGCGGAGAAGGAGAAGCAGCTTAAGAACCAGAAAAAGAAGAAGGAGGAGGATGACGAGGAGATCGGCAGCCCCAAAAAGGAGCTCGTGCCGGAGAAGCTGGCGAAGGTGAGGTGTGCGCCTACGAGTGAGATGGTGCCCCTGGCAAGTAAGCCCACTAGGTGGCAGTCTGAGTCTCTTTGAGCATCTGGGTTGTGGGTTTGATTTCTGTGTACACATTATCCCCATGTTTTGGGTGGGTTTCCATAAGGTCCTCTTTCAGTCCAAAGGTGGTTTGTGTGGATTGAAGTCTTTGAATCTCCTGTGGTGTGTGGTTCTGTCTACGAGTGTGTGCCCTGCGTCCAACCTTAGGAATCCCCAACCATGAGCGCTGTTGATCTTGTGATAAACTCCAGGTCCACTATGAGACAGGATTAGGTGCCAGAATAATCGAACTACGTAGGTAATTACTGAAAAACCTCAATGTTCGTCTCAACAGGTAGAAAATCCACTGGAGGAGGCCGTTAAATTCTTAACTCCTTTGAAAAACCTGGTGAAGAATAAGATAGATATGCATCTGCTGGCATTTGAGATCTACTTCAGAAAAGGTGAGCACATCAAGATGCAGAGTGTTGAGAGCCATTCATCGTGTTAATTTCGGCAAAGTTTATAAAGTGCGAGGGTGTTCGGTGACCTCCTAAGCTGACTCAACCATCAGTAGGCGATAAGAGGATTAAGCTGGATGGTTCTGATGCTCATTCGTCACATTTGCCTGCAGAGAAGTTCCTGCTGATGCTGCAGTCGGTGAAGAGGGCCTTCGCTATAGATTCTGAGCACCCTTGGCTCCACCAGTGTTTAGTACGTTTCTTTAGAGCAGGTGAGTAACTTTCCATATAAAGACCATAGGCACAGACTTCAGCCTTCAGCAACCCCCTCTGTCGTTTTCAGAAAGGATGAGTAATCGATGGTAGAAGAGTCACTTGTGAACAGTTCAAAAGATACGTTTTGGTTTTTAGAACAAACACTTAGTACTAACTTTGCTAGTTCACTAACAAGAAATCGTTGATCATTAAAATAGCCAACTCAGTCATGTGAGTCAGACTCTTTTGAAGAATGTGCACCAATGACCACATGAACCATCGTACTCCTGATCCCAGTGTCCCGGAGTAAAGATTTAGCAGAAGGAGTGCAGTTGGTGCTGAGACAGGAAATCGCCAGGCTGTTCGGCAACTGCGACGCCAAGAGCTTTAATGAGGCTTTCCTTAGCAAGCACTCGGACTCCATTCCTCACAGATTAGCAGGTAGGCGCTCTCTTCCATACAAGGTCATCATTTCTTGGGTTCAGGAGTTCTGTAGGCTCCGTGTTGAGTTCGGCTTGTGTGAATATATCTGTTGAAGTCTTTGCGAGTGAGTTTTGCGCTGGTTTTGTCTCACAGCTGCCAAAATGATGTACTACCTGGATTCCTCCATGGAGAAGAAGGCGGTGGAGCTGGCCATAGCATTGGATGAGTCCCTCAGCAACAGGCGCATCCAGGTACAGCTCTATAATTGACTGTGCCCACCATGGGGATTAGTCTTGGTCCCACCTGTGATGCTGAACTTGAATAGGGTTCCCACTGAAGGTCACTAGGTTTTGAAGCACAGATGGCTGGCAATTAACTCTGGCGCCCTCTTGTCCCCATTCCCCAGATCTGCACAGAAGTGCTAGAAAGCTTACGCAACGGAAGCCTGGGCAATAGCAAGGAGAAGGCGGAGGCCTACCGGGCAGAGTGCCAAAAGCTGTTCCCCTACACGTTGGCATTCATGCCACCGGGGTATGAGGAGACCATGAAGACCGCCGTCAATGGGGACGTAAGCGCCGAGAACAAGGAGCTGGCCAATGAGATGTGAGGGGGTGGGGCATGAGGCATCTGCGGATGGAGATGGGCTAGCGGACGGGGAGGGAAGACGCCGCCATTTCTGAGCAGCACTGCCACGGCTCTCTGTCGCCCCCTACAGTGCTGGCTGTGACCTGGATTAGAAGTGTGTTGAAAAGGCAGAGAAAGAGGGGGGAAGAGAGAGAGTAAAAATAGCCATTTTACTTTTCTAATGTCGCTGACATCAGCTCTCTAACTGAACAAAAATGGCTAAAAGCATCTCTGAGACTGAACCACTGCTGGTTTTCTCTGAGCCAATAGCAGCTGCATCGACTGTGTTCCAGTATCTGGGCTGTGTGTTTGCGAGTGTCCCCTCTGCTGTTGTGGAAAGGCTTTTTATTTGGGGGGGGGGAGGTGAGTCATCCTGCTGATTGGTGGGCTGCTCCACTATGGTGCTCCTCAAGGAAGCAGCCGGCGGATTGCTGGCTCTCGCAAACAAAGATGGAGGTCAAAGGTCACAGGTGTGAGGTACGTCTGCTCCGCTCTTTGGATTGGCCCACCTGCGGGCAGTTGAGCATGTGATGGTTTATGATGTCCGCCATATCATCTTCGTTTGACTGTTACAAACATGCATTCATATATCTCTCTCACCCAGGATCACCCCCGAAACAAATCAGATCATGTATTAGGTCTAGAAATGAAACACCTCCCAGGGCATTCGTGGATTTTTAATACTGACCCTCTCTTACACAAACAGCCATCTTGAGTGAGATCACACACCTAAGGACTGAGCAGATTGTGTCCCCCATTGACCAGTAGGAGGTGCAGTTGGGTGTACGCTGGCTCCGCCCTCCAAGGTGCCACTTTGTACAGTCAGAAAGATATACCTCTGGATCTTTCACAAACTCCAAGTTTGTTATACCTATATGCCCCATGTTTGAGGGGGGGGGGGCTAAAGAAATGGATTTTCTGGTTCAGAAGTTCAAGAGAAACCCCAGCCTTTGTACATTTTCAAAATGGGGGATGGATTAGTAAATATATAATTATAATAATTTTATTTTTATTGTTCCGAGATGGCTTCCCCCTTTTCTCTTGTGGGGCTCTCCAGCCTCAGCGTCGAGCACGTCAGACGTACCAAACACGAAATGCAATAAAGCTGTTTCGACACCCTCCTGCGTGGCGACTGCTTCTTCACTTTGCAGAGCGGCGCCGTTCCTCGCGACGGGCGGCCGCTGGAACGGGTTCTCTCTGGGGCGCCGCTCAAAAAGTCTGTTTGGGGCCCTCGGAGTCCAGTGACGGTTTTGTGGCCAACGGGCTGAAAGAGAAAGGAGGGAATTAAAAGACAAGGTAACGTCGAGAAAGCACCAATCGGCAAACGGCGGCCAGTCTTCCGGGGAGAGAGAACCAGATTTAGGACCCGCCCCATGGAGACCTGGGTTATTCCTGCACCCAGACCACAGGCTTTCCTCGCTTGAATGTCGCTTCATACTTAAGAGCATGTAATGCAGCATTTTCCTGTAAAATCTATCACCTGAATTAGGAAGCCCATTATCCAGTCTCCTCCTGTTTGAACCAGCATGGTTAAGTATGGGGCTGTCCTTTCTAGCTACAGCCTGATAATAGCGCTGTCCAAATATCTGACTGATGTAGCAGGAGCTGGTCTATCTATGGTCTATCTAAAGAAGAGCATAGCTTTTAGACATGCTAGGTGTGTGTTTCTACCCCAGTGAAGCCTGCTCTGACCCGGGATTCTGTGTCCCAAACCGCTGGTCGTCGTGAGCTCCTTGAGGAGGATCTGCAGCCATGAGACCATCCAGCTTCAGCCCTGCTCTCCATGCTCGTCACACTGCTCCTCCCAACATACTGTCTCAGGGCAAAGACGGGTGTGACGTTCTTCAAACCTGGCCCTTGATTCCAAATCCAGGCCATGTTTTCAGTTCTCCCCGGTTGTTAGTTTAATAATTACTGATTCTGATTGGCCAGAGGCTTCATACCTGACTGACAGGAGAAGGAAGGCTGGAAAATCAGCAGGATTCGGCCCTTGAGGACCGTGATTTGAATAACCCTATTTTAAAAGTTCTTGGACTGGGATTAAAAATCGGGCCTGGATTTCGGGGTTCGCCACCGCAAATCTTGCTAAGCAGAGGGAGCCCACAATGACGTCGACAGACCTACGTTAAACACAGTTCAGCCAAATGATTTCCAGCACTTGTTTGACATTTAACTCTACAATATTGTTAGTTCCGTGTCATGGTGAGGGCACCATCTAGTAACAGAGTGCAAGAGCCACACAATAGGTTTTTAGAGAAAACACATGACCCAGTTCAGCATCCGGACAGCAGCCATTTCCTCCAGAATATTTCGCTCTTGTTTTCTGAAGGGGGGAGGGTCACAGAACCCCAGTGATCGTCGTTCATCCTCCGTGTTTGATGTCGTGCTGCTCCCGAAAGCCTGTGATTCCTTCAGACATTGACGTTTTGAGTTTCCTTTGCCAGAGAGAGGCGGTTTAATTGTGTTCTGAGGCGCAAGGGAGAAAAAAAAAAGAATCCTTCTAAAATGGCTTAACATCGATTTTTCTGGAGTGCTCACTGATTCCGTTAACCATACAACAGAAACCTTTTTGTAAGTCGTGCGTACTTGAAGGGAATAAAGGGCTCCATTTCAACAGTGTCCACTGCAGGTATAGGAGCAACACATGAGAATGTCATTCTTTTAAGTTTCATCCCTATTCTTGGATCACTAGTCGATAAAGATTCTAATACATAGATACATAATTAGATGGGCTACTTCTGCGATTTAGGATAAATAATTTCATGAGTATCCTACAGAACACTAAGACATTTGAGTTGTACCTGACAGCCTTTAGTGTTAAAAATTATGCTTTTTAAAGAAATTTATTGTAAATGTAAATGAACATTGAAATGACTGTATTCAAGACGTGTCCGGCTCTATTCAAGTGGAGTCTCTCTAAAGCAGTTAGCGTTACATCCAGGGTTTATCGTTTGTTTTATATAGAATTAAAATTGCAGAAATACATTTCATCACTTGTATTCATTCCTTCCTTCCTTCCTTCACCCATAACTGCTCACCTGTGGCTGCGTTGTGATGAGCCTCGATTTGATCCCACGAAGCAGGAGATAATTTAGGCATAACTCAGGGCGTTGCTTAGGCTACACCCTGACGGGGGCGCTAGTTATTCATAAAGCACACCAGGGCTTGATTGGCCTTTTGGCATTTTCCCGGTGGGTCAATATGCTTGTGGGCTGGCAAAATTTATCATGGGGGATACCCCAATGGCACCCATCCCTGGGGTGCTCTGGAAAATTCATCATGAGTACCTCCCTCCACCCGCGGCAAAATTTATCTTGAGGGTCCCCTCATAGTCCAGACCAGATTTTTTTCTTTCTCTCCAGGCCTAAGCACACATACAATAAGCAATGCAGATAACTGAGTCGTACTTGACCGATCTGCGCGCTCCGCAGCTCCCTGAACTTCGTACCTGGGGCGCAGCTTGGAGTTCTCGCGAGAGTTCGCGCGGCTCCCTGGGTGCGCGGCGGCTCCGTCCCAACATGACCGGGGACTCCGCAACAGAGCGCGTCGAGTAGGCGGCTGCTTGCACAGGACGCTCCCCAGCGCCATGATTCGGCACATTTAGTACCACTTACGCAGTGGAGATAATCAACTTCTGACATATTTATACGGTTTGGGTGGCGGAGCGTTCGAGGCTTTTTCACAGAGCCGCCTTGATCGGACGGTATAACAGCAGTCTGCTAGCCGAACCTAGGTCCGCCCGTCGCCCCGCTCCCCGCTGTGCCTGAGATGGAGACCTCCGTCGAGCTGACCGGCTCCCTGCCTCCTCCGCGCTCCCGTATCTTCAAAATCATAGTGATCGGTGACTCCGGGGTGGGCAAGACCTGCCTCACCTACCGCTTCTGTGCGGGCAAGTTCCCCGACAAGACGGAGGCCACCATCGGGGTGGACTTCCGCGAGAAAGTGATCGAGATAGACGGCGAGAAGATCAAGGTACGGAGCCGGGGTAGGAGCTCTGCGACGCGAATGTGATGCTTTTGTATCATACAAGTAATACAATAATGTAACAAACTGTAAATGGTGGGTAAAGCCACTCCTTAGCACCGGGGGTTACATTCTGATACTGCTTGTCGGACTAACGTAATATCGGCAATTAATAGTAAAATCTAGTTTAAATTAATACCTAATAACGGATTGCAATCAAAATGTATGAAAAAGTCACACCTCAGCTCAATAACACTAAAAAATCTTCACTGACTGTATTATAATCCTTTAGTCATTTATGTTTCCCTGCTGGGACGGCTGTGATGTAACTGTTTCGACCGCAATCACTCTGATTTGTACGGGATCATCCGGTTATTAAGCCACGTGTGTGTCCGCCTGTATCAGTCAGCGGGCGTTCGCGCCGGTGTGCGTGCAGAATCGCGTGCAGAACATCACGGAGGGACACGATCCTCCCAAACATGCCCCAGTCATGGACTGATTGACTTCCACCCGAAGGTGCACATTGTTATTTTTCTTGAGGCTATTATGCATCCTTAGGCACCCTTGTACACCCTGGTCTGTTTGACTGCCACCCCTCTCGATACAGCCCACGCTACCTGCTCTGCTTTCCCCATCCCTGATCACTAACGTTTGCTCACAAGCACCGTTTCCAGAATCCCGTCCACCTCTCCCGCATCTCTGGTAAACCTGGTGTCTCACTGTCCCTCCGATGGCATATTCCGGAACCTCAGGTCCCGTAGGGTGACATCACTCGTTGCCTGGTCGTCGTACTTCTTATATCCTTGATGAATCTTCATCTACATTTTACAAACGGCCTTACAGCCTGTCCCGAATTATACCATAATGACTGCCATAGATTTAAGATTTAAAATGCCGTTTAATAAAAAAGTGTTTGGAAGTCAGTGAGTCCGTGACTGCGACATGGTTGCAAGGGTCTTGCCCCCTGACGAATTTTGGATGCACCCTTAGTGATTTTGTTCTGGACCCAGCGCTGGTTTGACAGAAAGCTGGTTCTCCTTAAGCGTGGGCTTGGTCTGAGCTGTAACACCGGGGAGACTGTGTTACATACGGTTTTCCTCCATCAGCTCTTAGTGTCAATCCGACTGTCAGTGCTGTCGATCAAACCTTGCCTAGCCCCCCCTGTAAATCTCCGCCTGCACCCGGAACGCCGCGGACTGCTCGCTGCTGGTGGCCCTCTTATTCCGGGACGCCTTCCTAAATGCTAATGCCTATCGGGGGTCTGATTAATGCCGCGGCTTCCGCTTCGATTCCCCCGGCGCTGCCCGACAAACACACCAGGGAGGCTGTGAACGCAGAAACTAGGTCCCTTTTTCTCCTTACCTCGCTAATCGTTTCCTGTGCTGGCAACTGTCGAGCTGCGGGCTGTTTCGTGCCAAAGACCCCAAACTGGCGGAGTTCTACTTTTTATTATCTGTAGCTGTGCAGAAGCAGGGGAAACCGAGCCGCTGGCGTGGGCCGGATGAGTGTGCCTACGTGGAAAGCTGCTGCTTCAAAACCTTTACGATGGATTCGGTCAGATGTCCATGGCTAAAGCATGACCCTTTTAGCCGTTTTTTAAAGTAAATCATGTGCTGAAGCAGGTGATGGTAATAATGAATAAATGCAGATTAACATTACAGTAAGTGATGTAACAAACTTTTTTTTTAAACCGTAAGCAGTTTACAGAAAAATGCAAATCTCGTCTATCCCCTGAAATCTGAGCGGCTCTGCAGATGGAATAAACGAGGGGTTTGGGTGCGCGCTGCTTTCCCGTGGCCTGAACACCGCCCGCGTGGACGAATCTGGCTCGCGCATGCGCAGTGGCAGGGCTCCTGGCAAAACGGCCCCCCCCCCCCCCCCACCCACCCACACA
>JAODJW010000050.1:7972518-7988502 GCA_026777045.1 Hyperopisus bebe
CCACATGGGACTTATCGCCCCAGAACCTCACCTTCACTGCCTCTACAAGACAGCTAGAAGATGCTGGCACCTCGCCTAACCCTGTCACCCAGGTACTCCTTCCACCATTAGGGGGCGTAAGCCACATCCACTAATCAGCATCCACTGGCATCCTGTCCCAGTATCGTCACCTGCTCTGTGGAAAGGACAGTCGGGGAGACGTATCCGGAGTGCCTGCCCGTGCCACAGATTAGCCACCGCCGGCATCTCACTCCTACAGCTAATTAGAAGACATGTAAATATTAACAGCATCGATCCCCTGGAAGACAGAGGAGGAGGAGCTTGTACCTCTCTGAGTTAAAGTGAAACAATCACATCTGATTAACTGGATCTTTACATCTAGACGAGAGAGAGCGGATCATGAGGAAGGGAAAGAGGCAGCACAGGAAGTTATAAGTGCTTGCTGATAATTCTCCTTATCGCTCATCCGTGCAGGATGCGGGGCCTCAGTCCTTAGCGTCATTGAGGCAGTAATGAAGTAAATATCCCATTTCCTGAAGGTGGCAGGTGGCAGTGGGTAAGGGACACTCTCCCAGTCTGGATCCCGTGTCACGAAAGGAGGATGACATCAAAGCGACCTCCACTCCCCGTCAGCTTGCGGAAAATTCCGGAACGCTCCCCGGCCGGCGCCGGAGCACCGGTGCGGTTTTCCGAAGGACCGCAAGCTGTCGCTGACGTGGAGGTTTACGGCTCTGTGCGGCGCAAGGAGGTACGGGAGGGCGGGGTCAGAATACCAGCTCCGGCGTAGTTGCCGGGGGGGGGGGGCGCTTCATTAGAGCCAGGGTCAGTAAGTGTAATTACAATTAGTGTAAACAGAAAGGGCTGGGGCCCTCTTTAGCCAGACAGCCCCCCATAAACCCCCCTTTCTCAGACATCCAAACCTGCACCCCCTCCCCCTCCCTCAGGCAGTGTATGTGACAGGGACCCACCCCCTCGCTCTACCAATCCCGACCTTGCAGGTCAAATGGCCCGGCGTCGCCGAAAGTCCTGAAATCCCGGCTCCCTACTCCCAGCCACACCCCCACCCCCCCGACCAACGATCCCCATACCAGACCGGAATGAAGCGTTGCTGCAGTCTCCCTTTCAGCGGGGGAGGGGGTTACCTTGTCCGAACAGCAATCCTCAGATCCATAATCGCGTGGCACTGAGCCTCTTCCCCCGTAAACCGCCGTCTGTCCTCCGCGATGGACCCAGGTGGGATTCCGGGGAGCCACCTGATCCGGTGGACGCCCAGCCAGACCCCTACAGCTCACACGCTGCTCTTTAATCCCATTAAAGCGGGAAAAGCACGCGACACAAAACAAAATCGTGCGGCCATATGAAAATTATGCAACGGCGGAAAATGCGATAACCCCGAACAGATGGCGCCGCCGGGCTTTTGTGGAATTAAGAGATATCCACAGACCGTGGGTCAGAGAGGATGCGCGTAGACCTGGGGTCCTGGCAGAGCACACAGCCCGGCAGAGGGGGCCACGTCATGCCCAGTACGCACTGAGACTCAGACTCATTTGGGGGAAAAATCTGCAAAATAATAATAATAATTTTAATATAATTATTAATGTTTCCAAGAATGTCTGAAACTGACCATTGCTGGAGTGACATAGACAGCCTGTGGACTCCCAATCACGGGCACTGACACGGGCAGCCCGCGGACTCCCATTCACGGGCACTGACACGGGCAGCCTCAATGCAGATGCTATGCACTGGTGGAGGGTCCTCTCATTTTTTTACTGTATCCACCGGTGAGCTCCATCGTTTTTCATTACCACACCGCTGAAGGCCCCGATCTCCTGGCCATGCTTACACCAGATTCATTTCCTTCTCTGCCTCCGCTGTGGGGACTTGGACATCAAAGATGCATAAATCGCCTTCCCACATAACCAATGCAGCTAAAAATACCAAAATGCTATATTTCAATTGGACGTCCAATCAGCATGTGACACAAAGATTTAGGGCTTCGGGATCTGCAGACGGCAGGCTACGATGTAAAGGCCCCTAATGTGTTACTTGGCGTTCCGCAGTGGAGGCAAACGTCTGTATCCTTACAGCAGCTTCCCGAATGTCCCGTTCTGCTCCTTATACTCCATCCTGCAGACAGGATACATGATGTCCCTGTCAGGTGACTGTCGGCCCTTACACAACACAGGAAGCTGGGGCAGGGGGCTGCCAGCCAATCAGAGCTCTCTCCACAGTGGCAGCAATCAACCGCAGCCTATGGTCACTCTCGCCTTGGTGGCAACTGCCAGCCGCAGCCAATCAGAACTCCTTCTCCCACAAAGGCCCGCTCTACCATGCCGGTTCATGGAAGACAAATGGTGTTTGCATGTTCCTGCCCCCGCCCCCCCCCTCCCCCAAAGCATGTGCTGGGGGCTGGCTGCCCAGACCAGGCTTTGCACAGCTGAGTCAACAGCAGCAGAAGGCGTTCTGTCACTGTGGAGGCCTCTGGTCTCTCCCCCGTCAATTCCAGGCAGGCAGACCAGGCCTGGGGTCCGTTAGCAGCTAATTTCTGCATGTACATAAAAAAAAATATATATTTATTAACCTTGTGTGCGTAACTTCAAGGTAGACTGAAGCCTTCAGACGGAAGTCGCCATGTCATTTGAGGGTGTTATTGCCCCGTGTTGAGGTGGCTGGAGTATCAGTTACACAAGCCATCCAAACCTGTCGACAGCCCACCCCCCAGTCTCCATGACAACACGGCAGGTAATGGATTAGCAGCGCTGACAGGCGTTCTTGGGTTACGGACAGTGAGCTGAAAGCCAAGCCCGGGTCCCTGCTCCAGAGAGCTCAGGGCATGACGGCGCCGCCCTGCAGGCACAGATGTGCGCTGCACTGGCATCGGGAGCGTATGTGTGCGCTTACGGCTCTGCCCATCCGCGGCATGGAGCAGCTGGCTCGAAGGTAAAACAGCCGACCCCCTCGCTGGGCGGCTCGAACCTGGTGCCAGCCCTTTATCCCGCACTCCGGGGGAGCCTTAATCTACAGCCAATTCCCCAACAGAGACAACGCCGCCAACCTGCTGCCAAGGCTGTCGGGCGGCACCAGAGACGGCATCTGGAGCACGTTGGGTGTTCGGAGCTGCCTTTGGACACCCCTGGGGGCATTACCTTAAAG
This sequence comes from Hyperopisus bebe, assembly GCA_026777045.1. Taxonomy (NCBI): domain Eukaryota; kingdom Metazoa; phylum Chordata; class Actinopteri; order Osteoglossiformes; family Mormyridae; genus Hyperopisus; species Hyperopisus bebe. The sequence goes on from JAODJW010000050.1 coordinate 7,975,672, forward strand.
AGTAGCCTCCCTGTCATGGCCTCAATCTCACTGCTCCCCCCCCCCCCCTTGAAACGACAGAGGAATCGCAGATTAGCTGTTATCGATTCACAGCTGCAGCAGAGGAGGACGACTGTGTAAATGAGGGACCAAGGCCCATGCGGGTCTGTGGTCTGCCATGTTTATCGGGGGCAGCCGGGTTATTTAACGCTATTATACGATTGCCTTGATGTCAAACGGTTGATTATCCTCCTCCGACGATTATCTCTGGTCACAGCCCTCCCCAGCCAACGGATCTGAGTGATTTTAATAATTCGTGAGGAGATCATTTCTATTACACGCCTGTTAAAGGAGACACGCCCCCCCCCCCCTTTCCCTGTCTCTCTCTCTCACAGGGAGAATTAGAGCTCATCCACAGAGACGTGTCTGTAAATGTCTCAATTAGCCGGCCCCCCCAGACCGGGTCAGAATCAGTCTGCAGAGAGGCAGAAGGAACAAGGAGCGGGGAAGTGGCTGAGGTCAACTGGGTGAAGGCCAGCAGAGTTCTGGTAAATCCTAGCATGGACAGGCTGGCAAACACGGTAGGAAACATGCTGAAAAGCTGCCATTAATGTGGTGAAAACGTGGCAAAAGCACAGCACTGGTAAAACACTAGTGAAATCCTGGTGACAATCTGGGGGGGGGAAACAGCAGTCTAAAGAAAAGCTGTGATTTCAATTCGGGAGCAGCAGTGCACAACTATTACAGCAATCGGCCCCAGTACAACAGCGCCTCCTTCAGGACCCACCAGCATGCGATTAGCTTTCCGGACGCGAGAGCAATGTCTCCAGAACAGCATATGTGTGCAGCCATTTTGTGTTTCACACTTCTCTTGTTAACTCAGTGCTGACAGGTGTGGTTTAGCAGGTAAAAACCACACAGCACGCATCAGAAATAAAAAAATGCTTTGTACTAATGTCCAGGGATCAAGTTTGAAAACAAACCAGTTTGAAGAAGTTTATTTCTCCTATTGTAGAGTCTACAATCGCAGGTCTCCTAAGCTCCAGGACAAAGGGACGGGCTTTCAGCCAGGGATGATAACATCAGGCTTCGTACAATAAGACACAACATTTGTCCGGCATTTAAAAAAAAACTAGATTTTTTTGCTCATGAGAATCCGGATCCATGCTCTGCTTATTGTCATCTCTGCTAAGCCACTGAGGATGCGCTGCCACCCCAGCCCTCCTCGCCGACGACGTTAACGCCTCAGCTTTTCTCCCCCAATGACGAGGACCGCAGACGATTAAGGCCACCGTGCCGTTTACGCATGCTTCGGATTTGCATATTAGCCATGACACGCTTCACAGCGTCAAATGATTTAATTGGAGGATGACAAAATAGTAGAAAAATTGATGCATTAGGGAAGCAAAATGATACTAAATTTCCGGATATGGGAAATTATGTTACATGAATGCCCCCCCCCAGAAATCATGGATACGGGGGGTATATCTGCGCTAAAAAGCTAACAGAGGTCTCAGAAGCAGAAAATGGAAAGGCCATTAAACAAAGTGTCTCCCTTACAGGCCTAATGACTGAGTTCCACATTCTAGAAAAAGCAGAAAACATCAGCGAAGCGCACACGCACCCCCCACCCAGTCTCTGAGGGGAATCGCACACTTTCAGTCACTCCCGTGCCAAAACGGGAACATTATGCTAACAAAATTGGCGACGATTTCCAGTGCTGTTGAGGGAAAAGTTTATAAATAAACCAGGGGCCTACAATGGGGGCTCAGGGCATGAGTCTCCGGCTGGTAAACGGTGTGATCTCCCTCCACCGATTTCCACCGCTCCTCTCCACGTCGCGCATCATCACATGCTCTGAAATGCCCACTTCAGAAGCCCATTCTCAGGGCTGTGCTGACACTTCAGCCATATTAGGTCCTAAAAGCACCCATTATCCCCCCGCCCCGACACACAAATTAACCAATCAGATGGCTACGGGGCATCTGTCATGTGATGATGTCAAGGCCTTACCAAACAATTTACTGGGAAACTTGAACTGAGTTTGCACCTGTAGGCTGACTCACTATTGCCTCCGGAGGATAGGAGGACAAACTATATAAATGCATAAATAACAATATAATTCTTTCCTTGGTCCTTGGCAGGGGTAGGGAACCTGATCCATGGAGAGCTGGAGTCGGTGCGGGTTTTTGGGATGATCTCTCAATCAGCTAATAATAAAGCAGTGGTTCTCAACTCCAGTCCAGGGGACGCACTGTTATTGGCCGATTAAAAGGCCAACCCAAAAACCCACACCGACCCTCCATGGATCAGGTTCCCCGCCCCTGGTCCATGGCATAGCAAAGCCAAAAAGAAGCGCCTCTGAAATCATCTTAGAAAGACGTCACCTCTAGAATGAGAGGACATCTGTATGGTTGGGAGGCAGCGGAGTCGAGGCGACGGCCTGGAAGCTTGGCTGTCCCACACATCCATCTGGGCACATGACAGGAATCCGCGGTCAAAATAGGGTCCTCCTCTCCCGCCGAGGACCCTCCCCGGCCAGCTCGGTGACTGGGCCACTCGCTCTCTTCACACACGAGGGTCTAAGGCTACGCGAGATGCAGCTGGACTAGGTCCATAGCCTCGTCTGTCCTCAGACCAGAAGCATCCCTGAGCCTGGTCTATAGCAAGTAAAATTCAGGTGATTTTACAGGGCTGCTGTGTTATCCCACACCTGACAGACACATCTACAAAAAAAGGTGGTTCACTATGTCACTATCAGCCTAAATCAGTGTTTCCCACAGCGCTGCTCAGAGACCCACAGTCAGTCCACGTTTTTGCCCTCTCCCAGTGCACCTGAACCAAACAAACAGAGAGGAACACAGAAGCCCTGCACAGGTATAGTGCGAGGTGCGAAAATGTGAACTGGATTGAGAAACACGGGGTTAAATAAGTCAATGAGGTTAAAGGAAGCCCTGCTGTCCATTTGCTGTGCGGCTCGACCCTTTGAATGCGATAGCGAGAGGATGCAGAGCGTGGGCCGCCATAACAGTTATCACAGCTGACCTGAGGGGTAAATCTGTACCCTTAGAGGAAGTCGGTGCAGTCCGCTGGTCTATGGTAAACAAGCCCAGGGTAAAGCCAAGCCAGCCCCACAAGCTGGTGGGGCATGACGTAAAGCTGACAGCATGAGGGTTAACGAGGAATCCCCGTTTAGGAGCCACAGAAATGGCCCTGATGACCTCCGGATCACAGGGCTGAGATCCCCTGGGGTAGTCGGCGATGTGTGGGCTCTCGACCCCAGACCCAGATCAGGCGAGCAGAGTCCGGCGGCGCGCCTCCGTATCGCCGGGGGAAAACGACGGCTGAGGGACCCCGCGAGTCATTCGCAGCCGCCGCTGCAGTCATGGGTCACGGGGGGGGGGGGGGGGGGGGGCGGTGAAGCTGCCCACACAGTATCTCACTGACCTGTTCGTTTTTAAAGGGACTTTTCGACAGGTACGTATGACCAAGATGGCCGCGCTATAGCCCTCGAATGTGGCTGTAGAGCGGCAGGTCCTCCTGTGATAGGGATGCATCCGCATGATGGATGGATGGATGGACGGATGGATGCTTTTATAAGCACTGCAGAGCTTATAAGAGGCATCTAGCCCTAACCAAACATTATTCATTGTGTCTGGGTGGATCCCTTTCTGTACACCTGGACAGACAAGCTCTCAGAATTCACAGAAATGAATGAACCAGTTTGCTGTGTCTTTGGACATCATCACAGTCGTTATCCGGAAGGTTCTCTCCTGTGGGGGGGAGGGGGGGACATTGGGCATCTCCGTGCCATGTCGACGGTGCTTTGGTAGGGATATCGCGGCTTCTGGATCTACGGGCAGACAGCGGGCACGCGTGAGGGGTGTATTTCACTGTATGAATAAGGTAGCTTCTCTGAAACACATACACGCATAAGCGCTTCTGATCCCGGGAAGGGAGAACGAATCAGGACAAACAGCGAGGCGCTCGAGGTATAATAACCTATTACATCCACCTGCAGGAGGATCGTCCCCGACCGCGCCGTGCAGGAGTCAGGGAGACGGAGAACACACCCCTTTCTGTTGCCATGGACACACACGCGCACACGGAGTGAGCATGGGAGGCATGTCCTCACCCGGAGACCAATTACCAGCCATGATTTATGTGTCCAGTCAGCAGCAGCTTGCTGAGTCCTCACTCATCTACTCTGGAGATGAGCAGGATTTTTATCAGCTGACCACTGGATTACAGTGGCTCCTGAGCAGGGGGGGGGGGCTTCAGATACCAGCCCCTCGTTTCCATGGGGTGGACATTTAACATTTTAAATGGAGCAGGGTGGGCCGGCAGACCCGTCATTGGCTCTTCGTCGCCGATAATTCTTCTCATTACTGTTTTTATTAATACTCACCATAGGCCGAATGCAGCGTAGAGGGAATTAGCTCCCAACGCCTGCAGGCGCTGAATGGGACTGTAGGGGGCACTGTTACAGAGATGCTGAGACAATCCTAAAGCCATCGCTTGCCTCTGCAGAGGACACAGCTGAGGATGATCTGAGGGTACGAATAGCGGCAGCCGAGGGCTTTGGGCCCTGATCGTCGGATTTAAGGTGCCACACAGCCAGAGCCCTCTGCAGAGAAGACAGGCGCACAGGCTAATGTCACTTTGTCCCCATATCGGTGATCGGAGCAGGAGCCCCCAGGAGAAAAGCTGTCACTTACCCGACACAAACCAAACAGGCCTCATCCTAAGGAATTCCCGCTCTGAGCCCCGTCTATATCCGACACTTACGAACCACAGTCATGTGTGTTACCATGGTAGGACTTTAATTGGTGGGTCCGGTGTCACGTTCTACTGACCCGGTCAGGTACGCAGAAGCGGACTAATCACATGGTGGCTCCCGGTGTGGGACAGAAACATCCTTGTTCACTTTAGCCCTAGATCCGGGACAGAATAGAAAGCTTTGGCGGTGCGCGGCATGGGTGCGAGGATCACGCCGGCTTAGCGGGGTCCCGACACCTCCGGCGGACGGTGATGCTGGTTGTTGACAGCTGCCCGAGCGGCAAGACAAGAAGAAAACTAATTACACTGTGATTTTTTAATTACCTGTCACTTTTTAACGAACTGCCTACAAAACGAGGAATTCACAAAGTGTGGCGTATTGAGCCACTGGGGGGGGGCTGAGATAAGGAGCTCCCCCATGAAGAAAAAAATGGTCTCTTCCTAGAGATACAGGCTGGATATACTTTAGGCTCTATACATAATACATTTATCTATTAAATCCAATATTAATATACAGGCATTTGCCAAAGAACCAGCACTGATTACCCAGCAGAACAGTTTCAACCTTAACATAAGGGGCTCTACAAAAGCATTGTCCATGAGAAATCCCATAATTTTACATTTACCTGATTTCCAAAGCAACTTGCAAAACAGGAAAAGGTTATACTGTATGTGTGCTCCCTTCGATGTGAACCCACGACCTTCATGTTAGTGTAATGCTCCACTTGTTGAGCTACACAAGCATGTTCGATTCTGCTAACAGTGGTTGAGGCCTTCAGAATCTCCCAGAAGCATCACCTGGGCTGGAGCGCCATCTGGTTTGCGTTGTTGTCAAGCTCTCCAGACTTGGCGACCCCCAGTGCCTCATGAACTGAAGCATCTTAATCCCAGATAATTCCACTCCCACCGTAGGATGAACACGACCATTCAGGCTGGCTTCGTCTTCACTGGTGTTTACTGTCTTCCAACGGTTAAGCAGAACTTAAGCCATGCCAGGAAAGATGCTGCCAGAAGACAACCACCAGAAGCCCTCACAATGGGAGCCTGCAGGTTTCTTCAGAACCAGAGAGGGCTCGCCCCCTTGATGACGGACTCATACGATCGTGTGACTTTTCACCCAGTGTTCTGTAGACTCCTGCCTGTAGTTCCTACCAGAAAAAGTGCAGATTCGGGGGGTAATAAGGCATTGGACTACGGCATCATCTCCTGTGAAGCTCATGACAGACTGTACTGCCTAACACCACCTCAGATTGACGTGCAGTTGGCGCATTCGCTATTTCGTTAGTTGACGTCTTCCTTCAGACGTCAAAATCGGCTTAGCCGCAGCTCTTCAAGAAATGTCAGTAGGTTCCATACATCTTCTTCACTGAAGCTCCTGTCAAACATGCCCCAACAACAACCCCGCTCCAAGAGCCAATGAGATCTCAGCTTCAAGGCATGGAGTTAAAATCCTGCCCGCCCTTGTTTTCACACATCCCACATTTCCTTCATCCACTTTGGCTAACAGCTGCGAATCTACATTGAATCCGAGCAGCGAAGTTCAAGCCTTATAACCCCAAGAGGCACCATCAGCTGGCAGCATGGACCACGGATTGATCTGTGTCGTGTGAGCAGGTGTTGACCAATCAGGACGGGCCTCCCAGCAAATGGCTGGCCATGGGGTTACTCTACAGACGCTAACTGCCACGCTTAAAGGCACCGGGCTAAAGACGGTGCCGTGCCATAATTGATTTTTCCTCCAGCAGTCGAGTTGAGAGAAACGCTGACATGATTAACGGGGTGGCCTTGGCCCCCGCCAACCCCTCCCCAGTCTCCCTCCCCCTACCAGAGAGCGACACATGCCCCTAGAAAGCAGAGCTCAGGAAAACATCAAACAGGGAGCCGGGATGTTACGGCAGTGAGCAAGGTCAGACCAAGGAGAGCTAGCTACTGGATGGAGGAGGAGGATTTGGAGGATCTGTCCACCTCAGCCTCGGGTGTGGGGGGGTGGGTGGCAGTGAAATGTCTAGCATCCCCAGAGTGGGATCAGAAATGAACCGTAGCTGACCTGTAGTGTCATGTTGGCAGAATCTGTTACACTATGCTATTGCTAAGCTAATATCCACCCTACCTACACTCAGAGATCAATGGAAGGAGCTGAACCCACTGGACAACGAGCTACCATGAGGACCAATCATAGGGCTCAACTACAAGGAGTGGGTGTGGTCACGAGTGTGGCTGCACCCACAGATCCAAAGGGTTTCCGAAGCACCTCACAGTGTATGTTAGCCCCAGAGCAGCTCCACCATTAAAGGGTATTTATGAGCCATTTGGAGAAAGACGGTGAAGAGTCAAAGCCCCTTTAAGTCCCCTTTGAAAGAGCTTTTTTTACAGTATGACTTTGGTTTAGACAAGGAAGTATAAATGTTTTCTGGCAATGATCCAGACGGATCAGGCCTGCACTTGAAGCAACCATCTGTTCCATAGAATAAGAGGGAGAGCTTAATCCGCAAAGAGCTGCTCCTTTAAGGGGGCTGGCGGGGAGGCGGGGGGGGGGCGGACACCCCAGATTTGGGGCTTTTTGGAAGAAGGGCTGCAAGACTGACACAGCATCTGTAATCATAGCAGCACCATTACAAGACCAACGCTTTCTTGAAATCATTGTCTTAGACTTAAAGGGCTCTTTCTCCACACCATAAATTTCCAGATGGTGGCTGCCCGACAGCCACCAGGGGGGGGCTCCCATCCGATCAGTGTGTCAGGATGCAAAGAAACGTGAGAAATAGGTAATCAAATTTTGCTTAAGGCCCCGAAAAGGATTAGGCAAGCCCTGGCTCAAGTGCGGAGACTCTGCTCCTGGCTGGCGATGCACAAGCCAAGGCACAAAATGCACGGTGCACCAAACCTGGACCGGCTGGAGGAGAGTGTGGCCGTTTGAACCAAAGGACTGTGTGTGTAAGCTGTGTCAGCTTTGGCGAGCAGCCCAGGTGTAAAGAGGAAGTACAGGTCCTGTTTGCTAATGCTAACAAGCGAGCCGTGTGGGTGTAAACAGGAAGAACAGGACCCGTTTGCTAACGCTAACCTGGGAACCATGCTGGTGTGAACGGGAAGTACAGGCCGCATTTGCTAATGCTAACCAGTGAACCGTGCAGGAGTAAACAGGAAGTACAGGCCGCATTTGCTAATGCTAACCAGTGAACCGTGCAGGAGTAAACAGGAAGTACAGGCCATCTGCCAACCCTGACCAGCAAGCCAACTGGGTGTGAAAAGGAAGTACAGGCCGTTTGCTAAGTCGGACCGGTGAGCTGTGTGGGTGTAAAGAGGAAATTCAGGCCCTGTTTGCAGATTCTGCTAAACGACTACAACAATACAAGCACTAAAAATGAGAATTAAAAAAATATATCCTAAACTGAACCCCTGGGTAGGCCTGCCGTTTCTTACAAGGGAAGGAAAAGGGTTGTTTGGAGAGCAGTTTGGAATCTAATAATAAAAACCATAAAAGAATTTGAATCTGGCATCCGGCTGGCCGGCTCCACCGTGCGGTGTGGGGCCTGACAAACTGCTCAAAAGGCTCTCGGGGGAACGCGGGCTCCATGCGGTGCCAGCATGCCCATCCGGTGCCAGCAGGCGACCGCGACAGATGACTGCCCCGCCCCGACAGATGTGCACATGTAACACGCAGGCTGCAAAGTGGCACTAGGGTACAACAGCAGCACAGGAACATCTTTAACTAGAGGCTCGGTCCAGTAAGGTTATGTGCTTGTCACTGGAAGGTCACTGGTTTGAATCTTGTACTTTAGCAAGGATCTTGCCCCCCCCCCCAAATGCTCCAGTGGTGCCAGATAAATGGCTGACTCCGCGCTCGCACCCTAAGCTTCACTGTGTGTGTATGTCTCAAAGCAGAGGATGATGGGATATGTGGAGAGAAGTATTCCAATGTACATAACCGCGTCATTACTTTTTTAAAAATGCTTAACAAATATTAACTGACATTTAAACATTGGCATACAATTTAAATGCAATTATAGGTCAGTCATACTGAAATGAAGATAATTGTTTTGATCAAAAGAGCATTTCAGAGTCTGCTGCGGTATTGTGGGTAAGATTCTGACATGGGTGGTCCATTTTCACAGCGATTGTGTGGATTATGGTCCAATGTTCCAAACACACCTGTTCAGGTCAACATGTGGCCTTAAAGTGCAATGTTGTGTGTGTGCAATTCATGTACAATATGTGCTATGCTTCCTAGAATTCATTCTGAATGACCCCAACATGAATTTGAGAAGGGGTTCTGGACTGGAGACCCAAAATATGCCCCCCCCCTCCCCCAGGGAAGGCTGACACAGAATCTAGGATCATTTTATGTTCAACGGGACCATATCCACTGAACGGACACGTTGGCAGGTTTCCACGGCAACTCGTCAAAGGGACACGTCACGGGTGTCACCTCGTCAAAGCCGCTGTCAGCTAGAGACACGTGTCAGAGTTTAAAACAGCTTACAGCAGGACTCTGCTGTCAGGATTTTCTTATGCAAAAGAAGAGGATTCTGGGATATCTTTCCACAGTCCGTAAATCGTCCATAAATCGCCGCACGCTAGGGAAGGTGATCCACCGTAGATGGCGTGTTCCGCTCATTAAGGAGGGGAACCTCTGCACATGTTATATTTCAGCCCTGAAAGACAGATAATCGATGTCAGACAAACTGACGCGTGTCTACACGGCGTCCCCACGCCGTCAGTGGGTCAGGCGGGCGCCGGTGGCGGCGTCCCCTAGCTGAGACCGTCCAGGTGCGGCCCACAGACACGCTGCTGCTATTTATACGCTTCTTTCGGACGGAAAGCGGAGAACAGGGAGGGCGAGCGGAAACGGGGTCTATAAATAGCCATATGTGACATTCCAGGGGAGGGGGCCCCCCCTTCCGGGGGGTGGCCTGCCCGGGCCTGCTGGGTCGTGTCGTTAACATCGGGGTAGCCCCCACCCACGCCCCCCCCCACCAGCCCGGGAACCACGTCCTTTGGTCATTGCTCTGCCTTTATTTTTCCTTCTTTGAAGTGATGGATGTTATAGTTCATGCGGAAGTGCATTGACATTAGGAATTGTTAGGGGTGGGGGGACAACAGGCCTTAAACTTATCTAAAAATTAAGGGACTAGTACTGTGTTGTATCTCACCCCCCAGCTGATGGACCTTTCATACCAGCGTAGCCGTTAACTGCTCCGCACGCCGATGTAATTACACCGCACTCGACTGCAATCTGACTTCTGCAAAATGCATCATACTCAGCCACTGTCCCGCTAACTCCCTTCTTGAACCTTTTATAATCTGCATGAGGTAATCAGACATGTCTATTACAGAGACTGACCATTCAATCTATTCCCCCACCAGAGGGGGGTGACAGCAACCTCAGAACTGACCCCGTGACAACACGGGCAATCTTGAAAATCAGGTACGCTGTCACGTGTTCATTTCCAGGTCCAGAGAATAGGACTGGCTCTGCTCCGCCACAGTGCATTATGGGGGATCGACAGAGCGGGGGCGGTCCGGAAAGCCACGAAAGGACTGGTCAGCACCGGCAGTATAAGCTCTGATGACCCAGCAGTTTCCAGGGCCCTGGTGCAATTAATTAGCCCAGCTCAGCGTCAGCCGCCGGACGGAAAATAAATGAGCTGACCGCCCCCCTGCCAGCCGCCCACACTGGAGGAAGCATGATGCGGCAGAAAGGCCCCCTGCACTCCACTTGGGCCAGGAGGCTGCGCCGTCGTGAGATACCCCCCTCCCCCGACCCCCAGCTCAAGAAAGCCCCTCTGGGGCAGAGCGAGTCATCCATCTCAGTCACCGGCCCATGAAGAATCTCGTCAGCTGATGCCCGTCACCGCGGCGACAGAAATACCGGGAGTCACGGCAGTGGCGTGAGATGAGCTAGGAGGTGTGGTCTGTGGTCACGCTGCTGCGTATCGCCCTAAGGTCACCGTGAAGGTGGATCAGTGGCTTCGGTGAAACTTCACACACAGAGAAAAACACGAGGAAAAATTCATCAGAACACGAGAATCGAAATGGACACACAGAGCCTGCTGGTGCCTCAGATAGAGAGAGAGAGAAAGAGAGAGAGTGGGGGGGAAGGAGGAAAAGACAGAGAGAGAGAGGGAGAAGGAAGGAACGAGAGTTTAACGCCATAACTGCTGCCATTCTTGCAGGCACTTCGCAGCCTGACGTAACCCTCAGCGCCCTGCGGAGATCAGCCTTTCGGGGGGGAGTCAGTGAGCAGAGGGAGGGGGGGGGGTGCACTGGGTCGCACACAGTGCGCGCCACAGAAAACCCGGTTTACAAAAAGCCATCTGTTCCATTACCTCAGCCCATTGTGGCTAATTACACCCCAGCCCGTCTGCGGGGTGACACTCTCGCGTTCTCCAGCTGAGCGCTAAATCCGCCACGTGCCCCGTGCTCCCCCTCCTCCGCCGCGCCTCGGCCTAAAGGGGGGGGTGGGGATGAGTCTCGGAGAGGCCCGGCTCACAGACCCAAGGTTGCGCCAGAACCACCAACGGCGTTTCCCGAGCTGGATCACGGCTCATTCACCCAAAGCCAGGATCCGCGCTACGTCAGCGCGCATGCTCTCCTGTGTCACACTGAACCCACCCCTCTAACGCTAAGGGAGGGGACAGCAGCGGGCATCTGAAGAGCCAAAACAAGGAGAGAAAGTGCAGTGAGATTGGCAGCCATTTTGATTCTGACTGCTGCCGGAAGCAGAGGTAGATCAATATAAGACGGGGGCTCAGGAAGCATGTGATTCGGGGGGGTTACATCAGAAAGTCGCTGGTTCAAGCCCCCGAGCGATGTCACTGTGGGGTGGGGCCTTTTACCCCAGGGACTGTCAGACCCTGCTTGTGCGTCGCTTCGGATAAAAGTGTCTGTCAAATAAATAAAATGTAAGAAAAATATAAGCAAGACGGACGGTCTTCACTCTAGTGACCTGGGAAGCCCTGCCCATTTTTCAGATGGGGGAGGGGCATCCTCGGGGTGCAAGGTCTACCGATTTGGGCCCCTGGTCCCATGTGACGTCTGGCTGGCTTTCCCTGCACCTTTTCCCCTCCTTCTGTTGAATGTCCAGCTTGGCATCATGATGATTTAAGCACAGAATGCATATAGATGGGAAAAAAACTGTCAAAAAAAAAAACCCAATAGCAATACAAAGACAATAGAGGGAGACAGGCTCCCCAGAGCAGGGTTCAAGACAAAAGACTGCAAGATAAAGCAAAGCAGCCCCTTCAGGTCAATGGCAGTCATACAGGCTGTCACCTGTATCCAGACGGAGGGGTTTAGGTGTTAAGTTTATCCAGGGTCATCTTGAGGGTAATTTATCACTGAAAACCCGTCGATATCCCTTAGAACTCAGTGACGGCTGCCTGGGGGGTTTTGAGTTATCAAAATGATTATTCCCCAAAATTACATGCCCTTAAAAAGATGAAAAGTAGAAAAGTTCATTCCTGGTCAGCTGTAATTTACATAGTGGGGCGAGGTCCCCCCCCCCAATCCTCAAGACTGGCCTCCACTCCTGCTTAATCAGTCCAAGCTTGGAGCGGGTTAAATGCTTTTTAATTTGAGGATTTCTGCACATAATAGTAAGGAGATTTTCTACATTGCTGCAAAGCTGCACATTATCAGTCTAAAAGAACTAAAGTCATTTCGGTCTCTTTGCCTGTGTGCTTCAGACATAAAGTGTGAAATTAATCTGTGTGAGTTAGCAGGACAGAATAAGATGTTAAGACAATAAGGGGACCTTTCGCATGCCCACACACATTATAATAATAATGCAGCCCAGGAAACAACTAAATGCTTCCTTTGTTATGGCTCATACACAGGAAAACTGAACTGCGGAACATCTACAGCTCTGGAAAAAGTTAAGAGACCACAGCACCAGCACAGACCACTCAGTCCTCAATTATGGGTGTGCGTCTGGGAATAATATATATTTTTTGCAAACTTCAGCCTGGCTTTTCTCTGTTTCTCATTGACGAAGGGTTTCTTCCTTGCTTTATGGTCTTCAGTCCTGCTTCTAGGAGCCTGATATGAACTGTCCTAGCAGTGCACTTCACACCT
>JAODJW010000050.1:8070056-8100706 GCA_026777045.1 Hyperopisus bebe
GGGGGGGGGGGGGGGGGGGGGGGGCTTGGCAGGGAGGTGAGCAATGAAACAGGAAGACAACCAGCGAGGGCCACCCCAGAGTTCACCGCTGGGAAGAGTGCCCCCACAGGAAGCTCATGCCCCTCCTACCAATAAACCACGTCTCCTGCACCCGCCTTCTCAGGCCTGCCCCCTAGTGGGGGTTCCATCATCCGTCACCCTGCCATTTGGTTAGCGGTCAGCTGCTGATGTCATTCTCCGCCTCCAGCTCCTCCGTCCGTTTAACAGATGGAGGTTTTCCTGCTGGATTAATTGACCGGCGACTGAGATGGGCAGCTGTAGGCTTTGAACCCAAGAACACTTCGCGTCCATAGCCACTAGGGGGTATCCCTTACATACCAGTGAAAGGTCAGTCATGTGACTATATCCAACTACCACTTTCTGAGACACATTCATCTACTGTGCGGCAAATCTTTATCTAAGACCGCAGAAACACTGCTATCATGTATTAAGCAGATTAAGGGAGTAAACCAGCGTTACAGATTTTTACGTATTATATATTCAGTACATCTACATATACGTAAATACACATATCCCTTGTAAGTAAACGGACTGACAAATATCTCTTCTAATCTACTGCATAACTGATCCACTCCCTTCAAAACATTACATCAGTATGGACTGTATCGGAAGTTATTACTGCCCAACAGATCTGGAGTAAAACTAACACTTCGCCAAGCTGTGATTTCTCACTTTATCTTGCTGCCGCTGGACCTCGCAAGTGTCATCGGTGTGTCTTAGGCACACTTATATGCGGACGTTGATCTGATGTCCTGTTCCGTTTCTGACTTCTTGGGGGGCAGCTGGCACATGACTCGGACGTCGCTGTGCTGTGGGATGCGTCCGCGAGCCTCCCCGCGCGACGTCGCTATAAACCCAACCCCCGTTTTAGCCGCCGCGGAGGCTCCGCAGACGCTTCCTGCCTGCGCGCGACGCAGCGGAGCGTACGAGCGCGAGCGCGTGCTGTGATGCCGAGCTCGCCGCTCGCGCGCCTGCCCTGCAACCATGCAGCATCCCTCTGCCCGCGAGCGCCGTTTCCTTATTGATGTGCAAGGTTACACATCAGTTAACAGACTGTCTCTCCTGTAAACAACGACTGGAACACATGATCAGACTGGGCTGGTGGTAGATCACACACAATGTGCAATTTAAACCGTATACGTGCGTGCGTGTGTATTGCATTATATTTCCTGTACTATATGAAACATTATACTATATATCCCGACGTGTTTGTCTGCCTGTTTTGTGACTGCATGTCTATGGTTTGCCCCAGTAGCAATATTCTAATTTATTTTTACATTGTGCTTTTCACAACAGTTAGGTTAGGTTAAACTCCCAAGACATTCAACAAGAGTGTGGCAACCTTTTATTACAGTATTTATAAAGTATGGTGCATGAAACAGGGAAAAGGAGAAAATGGAAAGAACGCTAGAAGAGCCCTTGTCTACGTGTCTTTATGTGCGTACGCAGGACCGGCCCTGGGTGTTCTGGTGCCCTAGGCGAGATTCTGCTGAACTCTCCTCCACCAGAGCAGCAGAAAACAATGTCTGTCAATTTACTTCTATTAAATCATTTTAGTAGCACTGGGTATCTGGCTGCTAACTAGCTAGCATGTATCCATTTCACAAGAAGTGTAGTGAAATATTAAAACTAGTGTAAATAACTGTAATATCAGGGAATGCAACCAGAGGATATTTTTTCACTTGCATTTTGGTGCCCCACGCGCCCCCCCCACTTAAATGGCACCCTGGGCTACTGCCTGGCAAGCTGGCCCTGTGTGTGTGTGTGTGTGTGTGTGTGTGTGTGTGTGTGTGTGTGTTATGTCCCCACAATATGATAAAAACCTGCTACTTTGATGTCACAGCGACCATTTTCTCAGTCCACACAAAGGGAAACTCAATTTTATAGAAATCTTTGACTGCAATCAAAAACCGAAACTGTCAAAAGTCTTGTATTTTGTTTGGTTATTTATGGTTAAGGTTAGGGCTGTGTGGGGGATAAGGGTGTTATAGTTTGGATTAGGGGTTTTCCCATAGAAATGAATGGACGGTCCCCACAAAGATATCATTCCAAACGTGTGTGTGTGTGTCCTGTGGTTTCCTAACATGCCTGGACCCTGATGTATGTTTATGCGTTTGTCCTGCGTCTGAATGACTTCACTCTAAGGTATAATACAGACATGTGTGTTTGCTTGACTATCTACAATGCGAGACCAGAGTGGAGATATTGTGTGTGTGTATGGGGGGGGGGGGCTCATCGCAGTAGTGACAGATTGGACCTTGGTGGGACACCGTGGGCCTCTGGTATGTGGCCTTCCAGACTGGAGGCTGGCCCCAGCCCCGGCTGGCCGTGGGGTTAGCGTGGAGGCCGCCCTTCGTGGCTAGTGGCAGCCGGGGAGCTGGGCATCCGGGCCTCCCGTTTCCTGGCCGGGCGCCCTGCTTTGGGGCCACGCCGATCTGCGTCTGTCTGTGCTGGGCGTGGCCTCGGCCAAAGCCAGATGGCGCGAGCCGTCGGCCTGCGCGAGCTCGGCAGCACCCTTTGTTATCAGTCACTGGAAAACACAGCCTACGCAAACGTACAGCAATAGTACCGTGCACCATTTCGCAGTTTGACCAGTCATCCATATGCTCCAGCCTTACCACACTGACATCCCCCTAATCAGCACAATTTCCACAAGTACACTCACATTAAACCGTCTAATCACATACATTAAACAAAACTTCACTAGAGCCATTCCTTCCTCTAATGCAATTCATTCAGTCGCTTGCCAGTGTTTACCTAATCAGTGTAATTCGCCCCTTTGCGTCTTTAAATCCACATTTACATTTGACTCACTTAGCCGATCAGCGAAGGCGTTAGCGGCCATTTGGGCGAGAGCTTAAATAACTCAAACATAGCCGAAAGGGCTCATATTCATTACGGGAGGCGCCTCAGCAGCAGGTATTTAAGGGTTAGGGAGCCGTGATGACGCCGATCTGACGGGTTCACGGTAAACAGCGCTATATGATCCCGGTGAGGATTGATGCGGACCTGCATTTGGGTTTAAATGAAGGCGGAATTCATAAGCCATTTGCAATTAATCGACTTAAACGTCGTTGCGTGACAAGTGGCCAATTTTTCCCATGAATTAAATCGAGGTACAAAGTAAACGATCGTATAGCTTCTAAACATTTTCAAAGCGCCTGAAGTTTGCAAAAGTGTGTTATCGTAAATACACGGGAAATGTGACATTATATTCTTTAAAGTGCCCAACAAAAACAGTTTTTCATACAATCGCTGTAGGCCTATATTTAACAAGCGATAGGTGGTGATACGAATCTGCCGTAACACTGAAGCAGTGTCCAGCTGAAACTTACCGGCGGCTTGCAGATGTTTGCGCCGCTGGACGGGCCGCTTACAGGCGCTGCTCCCTGGCACCGACTCCCCTCCACGCCGAGGCCGATTAAGAGCATCTTCAGTAACAACAAATAGCTCATTAAAGCGCAAAAGCGTATGCATAGTGGGGTCAGCGCTTCGTTACCTCGGCAATTAAAGGCAAATGAGATGGGCTGGCGGATCCCTGCCGGGTGCGCTTTGTACGGGGATTAAGCAGTTCCACTTAATTAATCCGAAAGTGTGTTGCTCTACTTTCCGATGCTGCTACTTGTTTCGACACCGGCTGTATGGCTGACACTTGTTTATGGATAACTTTGAAGGAAAACAAGGAGATTTGCGGACAGTTAAATAGATGTAGGCAAAAGACTATACCGTTATACGGATCTTCCCCCGGGTTGTCTGAGAAATCCCAGTGATTTGTTGGGTGGAGGCAGTATTTCCATTTGGTTAATATGGTAAAGTTTACACTGCACGTATCTATTTCTGTTCATGTTTTTTTTTTGTTTCCATTATTGCTTGGACTTAGCTATGTGGAGATTTAATTATACGTACATGTTATACTGTTCAGGGTCTGCAGCTAGTTTATGCAAACGTTTCACCGCGAAGAAAAAGGCGAGTTATTTAAATGCTGAGTGGCTTTATAAGAAAATGAGCATCTCGAGGTGTTTCCACAGCTGTTTGGGGGCTTGCCGAGGTCCTGCGAGGATGTGAGCTGGGATTAGGATCCATCTAGCACGCGTCAGCCGTCCGAAGTGTGAACGAATTCATATCAGGGTTCCCTGTTATCTTAAGACACGTGTTATCACAGATATATATATACATGCTCCTGAGACCCTAGGAAAAAAGTGTCCTTCAGTTTAGGTTATTTGTCTTTAGAGGAAATAAGACATCTTACAATTTAGATTTTTTCACATTTATTTTTATTTTTAATTTCACGGCATGTCCTCTTCAGTGTACAACAGGAATGAATATGTTTCGTAACATCAGTGAAAAGATAGATGCAAAAATAAAAAAGTCCATTACAATGGACATAAATGAATGGGTGGGGTTTCAGGAGGTTACAGGCCTACATATAATTGGAATTATATTTAAAATAGGCATCATGTACACGGAATAACAACAAAAAATCTGTATTAAAAAGCACGCACAGAAGATGATTTTTAGGCCAAGCCTATACCTGTGATTTGTTGCATCTGTATTTGTAGGATAATTATCGCAAGTTTTTATACTGAGTTAAATTTTTAAATGATGTAGTCAATATTCGTGTAACAAAAATCTAACTGTAAAACTAATCCTATTACCCCATAAGCTTTTTTATTTAGAAGTGTTGTTATAGAGACACTTTTAATGTAATGTTTTCTGTAGGGTGTTTTTATTTTGATCATTTCGGATAAAGGACGACGTAGAAATCACAAACAAACCCCCTTTAACGTGAAACTTATCTGCTCTGGATCAAACTGTTCCTGAAGATGGCATGGGATCGTAAACGTTGCGTAATTGTCAGCGACCACGACAAAGGGCTTTAATAAGCGCTTAGCGGATGCGGAAGGCGGTGGTGCGGAGACGACGGTAGCGCGTCGGCCGGGGCCGGTGGCCGCTGCTCGTTAGCCCGCCTGCCTGGCATGTTCGCCGTGGGAGGAGGAGGGGGCGAGCCGTGTGTTTTCGGAGTCCGCTGTGCCGCTCGGACCCAGAGGCAGATGGTCCAGAGCGGTTCTGCAGTCTCATTCTGAATTGCCACTCGCTCGGGGCGGGACGTTGCCAAAATCGACATCTGCTCACCGCGCCTTCGAAATCAAAAAAAAAAAAAAAAGACGGTGCAGGAAAAAGGCAGGCGGGCTCATCGAGGCTCAGATGATCGGACGAGCGTAACCTGCAGTCATATTAGGGTTCAGTCAGTCATGGCTCAAGCATCGCTACGCCCGCCCAGTTTGGGTGCAATTTGATCTTTTCCGCGGCTCTCCGCAGCACAAAGGGACCGCGGGGATGCGAGCTGCCGCAGCCCGAGCGGCACGTTTGGGAGCGCGGCGCCGCTCGGGGCTGGACGCCAGCCGTGGGTGGCATGCTCCCAGCAAGCCACCGCAAAGCCCGGAAGACGGAGCTCTCCACCTGGTGTGCAGCGGGCCCTCCGGGGGCCCCGGGCTAAGCCTCACACATCAGAAGCTCTGGTGGCGGGTAAATTGGTTTGTTTACTCCAGAAGAGCGAATACAAATGAAAGATAAATTAACGAGGAAGTCTCCTGGAATCGGTGCACTGAGGCTGCCTCATTCATCATAACCTTGACATGAAAGACAAACAAATGGCGGTTTTGTCTCCATATGAAACCTGAAATGAAAACAGGAAGGATTCAGTAAGATAAAGGTATGTCAGCTGCCTTGTCACCCTCATAAGTAGGTGGACCTGGGCATGGACGTCAGAGGCTGGAGTGTGTCCAGGGCCCCAGGATCAACCGTGACCTTGCCCTGCTGGGGCTGGTTCCACCGCAGGCCCAAAGACAGCTGGAGGCGGGGCACACGTCCAGGGAGACACTGGGTTGGAGGCCAGCAATGGGCGCTCCCTGCTGGCAGTCCTGGGCCTCGTGACCCGGGTCGATGCTGGGAGCACTGGCCCTGACCCAGCCTACTCCACTGGAAGAGCACCACAAGCAGGGGGGATTTAGGGGCCTCAAGCTGGGATAGTAGCACATTAGTCAGAGATTAACAGCAGCCGCGTCTGTAAATCGGCCGTCGACAGACAGTCCCTGGCCTGTCAGGTCAAGTGCAGGACGTGGGTGCTTGACCCCTCTCTTTGCGGGGTGTAAAGAGCACTATGTGACACAGGATTCCAGAAAGGAATTGGGACTTAAAGCGGGCGTGGAAGCAGAGACTGCTTTAGCTGTGGGCGGGGCCAAAAACACAAGGCTGCCATTTTTGCTTCTGCACAAGGGAATCATGGGAAATTGGGCACCGGGTCACGGAAGTATTATTCCTGCGGTGGCAGTGTTTACCACCTGTAAGGCCGCAGAAACAACAAACCCACACCTTAATTTTTGGGGGTGGAGAGTAAATGAATGACCTTGTGACCTGCCTTTGTCCCACCCCTGGGTGTCCATGCCCCACCCTCCTACCTGCCACTGCCAAAAGGCCCCGATCCTTTGTCCTACATGCCCCTGGGGTTCAGTGGGGTTGAGTGCTGGTTGCTGAAAGGTGCTATAAACACACTTCCCCATCCTGAAGTCTACAGGGATTCAGTTACTGGTGACTCCGGATCATTATCTCAGTGTTTCTCAAACCAGTCCTCTGGGAACCGTCAGACAGTCCACGTTTCTGTTCCCTCCCAAGTCCCAGGGAATTGGGGAGAAAGCAAAAACATGGACCGTCCGGTGGTCCCCGAGGACTCGTTTGAGAAACACTGCATTAGCTGACCAGCTGTGTGAGCAGCTTTGTTGGCACCAAGGCACACAGTTGCCTAGTTTGAGCCCAGTAGATGGCGCTCTTGGTTTGCTTTGGGGCATGCTTTGAGCCCTTTTTTGAACAAAGAGCACCATCTGGTGGGGTCAGAAAATACAGCAAGTGGTTCATGAAGCTTCATTTGCCCATCACTACTGCAAAGCACCGTCCCTCTGGGGCCTCGCCCGTACCTGCGCCCCATTTTTAGCAGGACACGAGCTTGGCATTTGCACGACTCCGGGGCCATGTCCCGTCTCTTGCCCACTGCCAAAACATCTCGGGTCTCATGGCTATATTTTGCGGTAGTACACAATGAAAAGTGGATGTAGTTCTACCCTTAACGTGCCACTGCCTCTGAAGCTCCCCTGTAACATATTTGTCATATTTCTTCATTATCTGGAGGTTATGTCCACCTTCATGGTGATGGTGGACCAAAGGAGAAATATTGTACAGAACAAAACCTCTGAAAAGGCTGTAGATGCCTGACAATTCTGTCCCTGCAGTTGGGCTCTGCGCTGAGGTGTTCTGGAGCTCCCTGAAGGTCACATGATGCTCTGAGCTCCTCTCGGTTTTCTCTGTTTGATATAATGAAACAGGGGAGCATTTTGCTTTGTTCTCAGCTTCTAACTGTGGTGTAACTTTTCACTCACAAGTCTCCATGTGGTGCATAGCCAGGACCTAGCATGGTTCCTGTTCATTTAATTTATTTTTAGTAACAAATATGTTTTTCAGATACGTAGTACCAAAGTTGATAGCTAGTACCGAATTGCAGAGATTCTTCCATGTTCAAGAGCCCAGCGGTGACATGAATACTCTGTTGGCTACGGTATTCAAACCCATAACCTTCTGGACAGAAGCACAAATTCCTGACCCACCGCGTTACACACCAACTAAAGTATATGCTTCTGACAGGAGTCCATCTGCTAAAGCCATCTCCTCCATTGTCCTCTGGCATTCTTTCTACCTGATTCATGCACCATTTTGGATGGATGGTGTAATAATGGATTGCCACACACTCTTCTCAAGTGCTTTGGGGTGACTGTTGTGAAAGGCGCTATATAAAAAAAAACAAATGGATGAAAGCAAGAAAAGGGGACTGAATCATTAAAATTGTCTGTCCTATGTCCCAATAGAGTATGATGGTGTATGCGTGTGTGCCCTGTGATGGACTGGCATCCCATTCTGTGCTGTCCTGCACAAAAACCCTGAGCTGGATAAGCAATTGGGTGGATGCATGCATTATGCACTATGTCTTTTAACTCCTGGACCTCACAAATGAGTAACAGGGATGTTCTGTTGTAATTGGGTGTGCTGTCCCTTTAAGAGGGACCGCACATTAGCCGTACTGTTCTAAGAATGGCAGGCTTTTCTAAAAAGCTGGGGATGCTGGCTGACTGTCGGAGATACTGTCGCTTTATCTATCGCCTTCCATTTGCAGGTTTGCCGTGACCCCGGCGCTGGCTAAGCAGTTATGGAAAATGGATGGATGGAATTCAATTTGACTCACAGGTTGAATGGCAACGTATTGCACTCTGGAGAGGTAATGAATGCCATCCATCTGTCTGCCCGGAGTTGTTTATCCGGTGCAGGATCTTCAGGGCACCCTGGAGAGGATGTCAGTCCATCACAGGTTGTGTATGTCTTAAGGCCTCTGGGCTTCCCAGTGAACCACCGTACTGGCGTAACACATGCGATCTTTCACCAAATGTCGACATTTCGCATTAACTAAACATGCAGCCCGTTTAATCGCAGGTGGGACCAAACCCCAGGTACTATGAAGCAGCGATGCTGTCACTCATCACAGCGCTAAATCACTCCGGCTACACTGTTAGCTTAGCAGTTAGCTTATCCCGGCTCTCGTTCCTTCACTTGCTGAAGGTACTTTGATCCTGGAAGACCAGGCGCAGGAGAGTCAAAGGCTCCTCCTCTTACAAACCCTTTCTCTGTTCTCCTCAACACCCTGGTGCAGTTATAGACACTCTGCGCTGTCTCAGTCCTATTAGCTTAAGTAGCGGTGATGCTACATAAACAGCACATAACGCTTTACCTCCATTGGGGGGTTCTTGGGCTAAACTAGGCATTCTCAGAAACGGGAATATTCTACACAGAAGCAGTTAATCGTGATCCAGACCTCTGCCCCCTGCCACCTCAGACAGCTTGGAGATGTATGTTGAGGGAAGGCCCTAAAAGGACCCCTCAGAGGACCCCTAACAGGACCCCTCAGAGGACCCCCGAGGACCTCGCGACGGGGGCGTCCTGAGTCAGACACCTGAGGGGTTTAGCGGTGAGCAGAGGACTGGAGGACTTGCGGCTCAGTGAGCGAGGGCAACATAAACGCTCACCCGGTAAATTCCGCCTGACCTTTACGGCTCCCGTCGATGGGGAACATCTCAAAATTCTGTGGTCCAATTAGCTGAGCGCAGCCGGCCTTAACGTCACTGCCGACCCGAATGTCTCACCGGGGCCTGTATACCCCTGAGACTGTATGACAGCCGCTCGCCGTTCCGGAACTTTCCGCACATTGATGTCTATGTTAAATTGGTGATAACTAAAAGTACGGCTGTTATTTACAAGCAGTGAGCACCTCGTGCAGAACTCTGACTGTGAAGTACCTCCTCCAATACATTTATGCAACTGATGGTTTTGTCCAAAGTGACACGAAGTAGGGAGAAAAGGTACAATAAAGGGGATAGGTCACAATTTATATGTGCTCCCTGGGATTTGAACCCGCAACCTTTGTGTTGGTAGTGCAAGGGTCTATTTGCTGAGCTGCAGCAGGGAGCACTAGGACTGGAAACCTGTCTATCTTCTCAGACGCTCCTCCTTAACCATCTCTTCTTATTTTTCCCAATGGCTATATCTCTTCTATCTCAGTATATATGCCATGATATATATCAGCTGCTGTGTTCACACAATTAATTTTTAAAAGACTTACCATAGATGTCGCACTAATCTTTCCGTCCACATACAAATCACCGCAAAAACCAGAATGATTTGATTGCTCTCGCCTCCCACTGGATTTCAATCACCTGCATTCGAACCACCGTTCGGTTCCAACGGCGTTTAATCGGGCCGTTTCCGTTGGAAGATTAATTTCGTCAGCTGTCAGAAAAAGCTGAGATCTGTCAAACACATTAGTGACTGGGAACCAAATAAAAAGAACACTCTGTTTCGGATGAAATGTGCCAGGCGATGACATCGTGGTCATATCTCCAATCCAGTCCATCTAGAAGATCCATTGACTTTCTGTGGAACACCTACCTTCTAGGAGTCACTTGAATGCCTCTTACGCAGGTAAGAAGCAATCAAGCTCCCTGTCCAGATCAGAATTAACATACCGGACAGAGGGCGATAAACTCACCTGTGAAAAAACCTTTCACAGTTTGGTCTAGCAACCTGTACCTTCCTAACCTTTGCATTACTGTCCAGCTGTAGCTGTGAAGAGTAGCCTGATGTTGAGGCTAACGTTCACTGCCCAGGTGAGTTTGACCTCCAGTGAAGGACTTCACCACTTCCACCACCACTCCCCCCTTGGGTCATGAGCACACCCAGACATTAAGCTGCTTAGAAGGATGTTTGATCCGAAGGGACTTGACAAGGCTTACAGTTTTACCCATGGCTTCGGTGAGGTGGACACGGAGGTTAAGGCGTTGAGGACTACTGACGTGTGTATGTATGTGTGTGTGTGTGTGTGTGTGTGAGAGAGAGAGAGAGAGAGAGAGACCTGATATGGACTGGAATCCTACCCAGGGTGTCCCATGCTTTAAGCCTCCTTGGACAGACTCCACCTCATAGTGAACCTGTCAGAACAGAAGATGGATGAATAGATGGATAAATGTTCATGTCTAAATGGAAGCACTCGCATCCATGTGGTGCAAAAATGTTTCTTTTGCCAGAGTTAAGACACTAAGCAGATCCAATCTGGAGAAAGCGTGTCAATTAACACCTTCATGATATAAGACAGCAAGTCATTATTTTTCTCCCAACTGCCATCTTTGGGGCCATCTAGTGGGTTTATCAAGAACCACAACTCCCTGAACCCAAAGACCTCATGGTTATGAGGACCCGCTGGGTGTGAGGGTGCATGTGTGTGCCCAGAAGTCAGAGCAAATACAGAGAATACAGAATGAGTTCCGCTCCCCCCAGATCACAAGGGACAACCAGGGAGGAGAGCGCGCTCGTTCTTAATGGCACACCCTCGTTAAAGCAGCCTTTTTGCCGGACCCCCCCTCGGGCCCCCCATGTGCGGTAACAGGCGTGCCGCTCAGGGCCTCGCGGACCGGCCGCCATTTATGCATTTACCCAGACCTCCAATCAAATCAGGAATCACCATAATCGCATTGTGCCTGATGGAGGCTGAATAGCACGGGATTCGGCCGGTGACGGGAACGCCTGCATGATGAGCGAGAAAAAGGAGGGAAACGATCAGTATTCAAGCAAAAAAATAAAAAAAAAAAAGCAAGGAAATTTCTATTAGGGAAGGGTTTTGGTTTTGTGATGATAATTTGGGCACCTGAGCAACCCTTGAGGACAGATGCAGAAACTGCACCCATTTCTGCATGACTGAATGCAAAGCACTTAACCTGTGAGCCTACAGAGGCAGAAGAAGAGCAATTATTATGTCCTGAACTGCAATGATATCCCCGCTTCGTTTTAGGAACAGAGAGCTCACTTAACTGTCTTGATGCTGAAATCCAGGGGGATTCTGTTTTTCTTCTTGGATTCTGCAGCTTTCTGCCAGCGTTCGGGTGTGTAAGGTGGGACCAAGCTGTGTTCTGGAGCGGGAAGCATGGCTGGGTCTCATGCAGCACTGTCTGTGTGTACGTGCCTTGGAGCAGTGATTCCCGGCTCAAAAAAAGGCAACAAGAAGGGAAAAAATCTTCAATAAAAGTATCAGCCGAGGTAAAAGAACAGATATTCATTCTAGGACAGGGTCAAATATGAGTATTAAGGAACTGTTAGGTATGTGTTGTAAATATACAAAACATGACAATTGTGTACTTTGCCAGGATAAATGTGATTTTGAAGGTTTGATTATATACAATATTTTTCTATTTCCCAGGTGACAGCAGGTACAGTTTCAAGGTGCAGCACTCGGTGATGAAAGGCAGTTATCACTGATCACGTGATCCCTTCTTATCTGAGATGCTGAGCTGTCACGTGCACAAGGCGATGCCTGTTACTGCCGTTAAATGGTATAAACGTGCTTCAGAACCATCCTCTATCAGTGTATTGTGGGAACACTTTTTAGTGACGGACTGCAGCGACCTGAAGTGCCCTGAATTACTGATGCAGGATGACAAAATGATGTGATTTAGATGGAAGCACCGCGATCAGCAATATGAGGAAAAAAAAGACATCTACTATATCATACCCAATGAAATCCAATATCGCATTATCGTTCCCAGTGCACTTCGCCAATGTGTACTCTGTCTCCCTCTACTGCTAAAGTGAAGAATTGCAGACGGGATGAAGGCGCGGGGCTCAACAAGATGTGAATGCTTGGCTGGTGATCGAGACCAAAACCAGACGATGAACTCTGAGGTAGAGAGCAGAACAAACATTCCTACTAGAGAACCACTGAATTTCCCAATGAAACGAATCTATGTTGAACCAAGAAACCCCGAACCAATAATACAGATCCAAAGCTGTATGTATTCAAATAAAGCACAATAATTGTATCACAATGAACTGTTTCTGAAGGAACCATTATATTCTAAACCAATATAGTTCACATTTCCCAGGCAGATGGGGATGACAGGTCTAATTTACAGGGGCATTGTGAGTTGTCATCACGTTGCCATTCGGCTTTCAGGGGCGGGGCAGTGACAGGATTTCACAGCCGGTGTCTGATTGGCTCATTACTTCACCCCTCCCACATGCATAAACATGCAGGCTCTCCAGTCCTTTAAAATATATACATATATATATATCAATGTGTTTGCATTTCAGTTTTGTCACTGTCTCGTGTTCACATCCTGTTGACATATTGTGCTTGATTGCCTCTTTTCCAGATTGCATTTTTCATTTCTTAACATTTTGCCATTTTAACTACTTGTTGATGTTAATCTGCAAAAAAGTAATAATTTATTGGCAGGTCAGGTTGGGGAGCAGGCACTGGTGCAGAAGATTGCTGCAGTCACCACATGACAAAACACCTTGGGATCCCGGTTGCTGACCCCCCCAGGCTGAAAAGTGGTCCAGTCCCACCCTCTGAAAATGGCCGTCTATTTGCCACAGCCAGGTGTTACGTGGGCGTCCCCTTGGCCGGGTCCAGCTGGTCATTTTACACTTTATTCTATTAAACCAGGAGTGGGGAACTGTTCCATGGAGAGCTGGAGTCGCCGTAGATTTTTGGGATGACCTCACAATCAGCCAATAATAAAGCAGTGCTTCTCAACTCCAGTCCAGGGGACCCTCTGTTATTGGCTGATTGTGAGGTCATCCCAAAAACCCGCACTGTCTCCCCGTGGAACAGGTTCCCCACCCCTGTAATAAACCATAAACATCATTAGGTTGCTATATACACTAACACTCATACATTCATTCTTTTTTACTACTTAATCATGGCTGGCTCATGGCCATCCTGAAGTTTGTCCCACAATACCCCCCCCCCCATATTTTTGAACCCCCCAGTTCTCCCTTACATGGTTTGTCTGTATTCCGTCTGTTGAAGTGGTTCCAAAGTTCTGGTCCAGGCTAAATTGGCCAGGATTTACATTCTAGACATGCAGGACTGGAACATATGCATTCGTATTTACCTGCTTAATTGGGTCCTGTTAAAGCCACCTACCATTTTCATACTTTTACACCTCTGAATAGCTTAAAGGCAGCACAGTGGTTGGCACGGTTGACTCAAGCCTTTGGGACCAGGGTTTGAGTCCCTGTCATGGTGTTCCGTGTTCTCCAGTGTCATTGTAGAGTTTCCTCCAGGTACTCTGGTCTCCCCCCACAGTCCAAAAACATGCTGAGGCTAATTTGAGTTACCAAATTGCCCATAGGTGTTTGTGTGTGTGTGTGAATGGTGTGTGAGTGTGCCCAGTGATAGGTTGGTGCCCCATCCTGGGTTATTCCTTGCCTTGCGCCCATAACCTCTGGGATAGGCTGCAGACCTCCTGCATCCATGAATAGAATAAGCAGTTATAGGAAACTGGATGGATGAGCAGTTTATCAGATGTAGTGCTATGTTCTACCACAGACCCTGGGAACTGTACAGGACACAGATCCTAAACTGCTCCACTCTCTGTTGGTGCTTTCGATGCATTGACCCCCGCAAACATTTAAGCACTGCTGTACACCACAGAAATATTCAGGATCCCCCAAATAACAGAAGATTATGCTGTAAATAAATATTTTAGATTAGCTTTTTAATAGATGTATATTCCATTAATCAATTTCGGTATAGAAAGCTCGGGGTTTTTGAATGTTTAGTTTTGACTACGATTTTTGGTGAGCTATTCCCATCTGTTATCTCACCGTGGTGTTCAGCGCCGCCGCTGAGCTGAATGGGAATTGTTTATCATTGGCCACCAGATGGTGCTCTTGAAACCACCCATGACCAAGTAACATTGGCATATTACACGCTTTCTGATCTCTAAGAATTATTGACACGATTTTTAATGACAAGGAAGATTTTGTTTGACAGATAAATGCGCTGTGTTTCGATAAACCACACAAGGAACAGAGCAAACGTTTTTTTTTGTTTAAAAAAATCCTGGTTTGTGTTTGCCACGCTTTCGTAGTCAGATGTTTCTTGTCCTTGCGGTGCCAACATCTGTGGGTGAGTTTTATGTTAAAGAGAATCCCGCCTTCAGCCGTTACATTGCAAGCCAAACTGGGGGCACAATAAATGACAAATTCGGTCTTTCCTACTGTCTGAAGGTCCTTATGGATGCAGGAAGACCACGAAAGCGTGATGCCCCTATATTCAGTCACTGCCTGGCACCGCTGTGCAATCGAGTGTAATGAATAGAAAGGATGAATCACACTGAAATGGTTACGAGGATTGCTGTTCTTGAAGCCTCCGGACAGAACAAAAAAGGAAAGCTGCTTCATGTGGAGTTACCGTACTGAACACGAAATTATAGTGGCTCTCTTATTCAAAATTGGCATTTTCATACTCATGCCACTTAATTTTTATTCAAACAGTTTGTTTTAAATTCAGCGAATACGCTTTTGTCTCACTTTATTTCAATATGATTAAATAGAGTCAGATATATTGTATTTAAACCATTTTAATAAATTAAAAATGCATGCGTATTTATTAATGTGCTTCGGTGCGTGAAATCTATCCCCTTACAGCACACTGTTTCCAAAATTACACATCAACAGCTTTGCATGGTGTTTTTATTGCGATTCCGCAGGGTGATCCTGAGCCGCTTGCGCGTGCTGTGCGACGCCCGAGCGGTATGACGTCATAGTGTTTGCCTGCCGTCCGCCGCCGCTCTCCTCACTGGCGCCCCCTTGCGGGCGGACGGGCGCGGCCGCAGCAGCGCACTGAGAAGTGTCGGCGTTATCCTTGAGAAGTAGCTCGGAGCTCGAGATCGAGGTGGAGATTTATTTTGAAACCTGACGCGCAGTAAATTAAACTTCTTCCTGTAAGGTAAGCAAAATATGTTTGTTATTTAAATAATGAAGTCGCTTGTTTTTTTCCTGATACCTAAATTGATACCTTCTCCAGTTTTGTAGATGCGATGTATATGGCTGCAGAGCGCATAGAATGCAGCGTACCGAGGCCTCCGCTGGGATCCGTTTCTGCCTGTCATCACTATTAGTTTTAACCCTAAATAGCTGGATGAATAGCCCGTATTTTCTATGCGCACGATTGAAAAATCCTGTTTGCTAGATCACAAGCCCTCGGATGGTAAAGCTGTATCAAATGGATGCTCCACAGCAACATCGTACGGACAAAATACAGCGTGTATGTGCGTCTCTTGTCACCTACCCACGCTTCGGCGTGTCTTGATTACGGTCCTGGGAGCTGCCTGGGTCCGTCGTACCGTTATTCCTCCTGTCCATGCATTTCTTGCCCAGCGACGGAATACCGGTAATAGGGGAAATATCGAAGGACTGGGATCACATCAGCGTCACAGAATTATGTTATTTGCATGTTAGGTAACTTAGATCAGCTATCCTGTTTAGCGGTGCACGCCTGCAAAGAATACCGCGTAAACATACTGTTTTTTTCCCCAATATTTATTAGTCGACAGGTGTAGAATCTACTCTCAGTATTATATGTTACCTTAAGATTATTTAAATCACGTGTTGATATGCAAATCGGCTACGAATATGTGCTTTTGTTTTTGCCCGTCCTGCTTTTGTTTTTCATTATATCTCTATGCTTACTGTTTAATTAAATTTCACCAATAATATAATCCGTTTCATTGTGTGTGCCCTTAACTTTCAGTGGTATTGCTGCAAGAAACCTAAGTGGAAATGCATGGGCAGACAGGTGTAATAAATATGAAGAATGATTGGTTTATGTTTACTGCGGGACGTTAAATTGGGTCTACTGCATGATTTGTTAATCTAGCTATTTCCGGATTAAACAACGTATCCGTGCGTCCAACAACAAAACATCGTACCTGGAATTATAACTCTAGGGTTATGCAGAGTGTTCCTCTCCATTACTTTTGAAAAGGCTTAAAATCCCTGCTTTCTGTTGTATGGGAAGGAGATTGACGTGCAGGAATGATCGTTTCTTGGACTGGAAGCCACACTATTAACGTGTTCTGCTCCTTTCAGTGGACAGTACAACTGCAACCCTGCATTCTAAACAGGAAATAGAGTTCTCCGCTATGAGCTGCGACATGGACGGTAAGCACTGCTCTGCACTTTCGGTAACCAGCGCGGATCGGGCTGTCTGCTTCCCGCATTGAAAGCGCCTGCTCGCTATAAAGTTGTCTCTGAATTTGCGGTGAAGGTGGAACCAGCTATATTGTGTATGGAGTTATGGGGGAGGTGCGGTCAGGTCCGTCCTGTAAGGGATGGTTTTGTTTATGGTCTCTGGTGGTGCTCCAGGAGACATGGAGAACCAGCTGGAACTGGAGGAGAAGACGAGACTCATCAACCAGGTTCTGGAGCTACAGCACACGCTGGAAGGTGAGGCCTCATAGTCAAACTACTCTGTACTCCCAGAAGATTCCTCATAAGATACTCCTGCATCTATACATTTCCAAATACCAAAATGATCAGTCACCTCATTTTCCCAGATCATCCAACCGAATCCCTCCACAACTCCCCATAACATCATTAACGAAGAGGTTCTGTTAGCCCATCTTACACTTGCCTTTCCTGCATTCCCCATCACATTCTTATCTTGCTTTCCATTCGGCTCGCACTTTAATCCCGACCAGTTGGTCTGATCTGTGTGGAAAACTAAAACAGTATGCGCTGGCAGATCTCCCATAGCAATATTAACCAGTCGTTCGTCTCGTAGATCTGTCTGCAAGGGTGGACGCTGTGAAGGAGGAGAACCTGAAGTTGAAGTCGGAGAACCAGGTGCTGGGACAGTATATCGAGAACTTGATGTCGGCTTCCAGCGTGTTCCAGACCACCGACACAAGGAGCAAACGGAAGTAAGGGATGGGACCCCCAATCCTAACTGCCTAGTCCTTGGGGGCCCCCTATTACGAAAGCCTAGTCTCTGGGCCCCCAGTATGAATTGACTAGCCCCTGGGCCCCCCCCAAAGCAAATTCCCTAGTCCATGGGCCCCTGAATATGAATTGCCCAGTCCCTGGACCCACAGAATATGAACCACCTAGTACCTGGGGCCCCTACAATACAAATCGCTTAGTCCCTCGACCCACCGAATATAAATCACCTAGCACCTGGCCCCCCCCCAAAATGAACCGCCTAGTTCCTGCCCCCTCCCAATATGAATCGCCTAGTCTTTGTCCCCCCCCCACAAAGCGAATCATCTAGTCCCTAGGCCCCCCCAAGAGTGAATCATTTAGTTCCTAGTTCTCCCCCAAAGCGAATCTCCTTGTTCTTGGACCCCTAAAAGCAAATTGCCTTGTCACTGGCCCCCCCAGCCTTTACCCTTCCTTCCTAACAAATGCACAGGAAGCTGTAAGCTCAGTTTGTTTTTTGTTTAATATTTTACCTTTTTTTCGTATGCGTTATTTCCCATGTGCTGAAAGTGTTCGATTTCCCGAGATCTAAAGCCCTCCCCACACAACAGAAAGTTCCAGACCTTCTTCTGCACTTTTTACAGGTCACTTTTTTAAAATGAAAAATAAAATGTAGAAAAAAAAATGTTTTTGATCCTTTTAAGAACAAGTTGCACCTTAGTGTGCGTTCAGCCGTGTGGTCGACCCGCATTAACATTTGCACAGAAAGGACTGTTCTCTGGCTCTGCTTGAACGACTAGTCAGATTATACCTAGTGATAAATCTTACAAAACTACTTAGTACACTTAACGTTAATAGTAAGTCATCTAAGAACAAAATTTGGATCATAGTTCTTACTAATCCTGCTATTAATAATAACAATAATGACAATATTATGAATAATTTTTATTACTGGTATGTTATATCTGTACTGAAAGTGTTAAGATGTGAACAAAAAACATATAATCTTTAAACGGATGAATGCAGGTAACCAGATACGCAATATAGCTGTAAATACCTTCACATGCTCTTTCTGAAGAGTAACCAGGAATGCTTGTGATACACGGCAAGATCCTGTCCTTACAAAGCAGAGAGCAGTCCTTTCTGTTCAGTTTCACCCAAGGTCACCAAGGATGGTTGTGACCTTCCAGCCTGTTATCCTGTCATTGTCACCCTCGTTATTGGGCATTGTGTTCCCATGGTAACTTCCATTGACCCAGATCTTCTAGAACAGTGTTTCCCAATCCAGTCCTTTGGGACCCACAGACAGTCCATGTTTTTGCTCTACTGGGAGCTGGAAGGGAGTAAAAACATGGGCTGTGTGACGAGGGAGGTGAGCTGGAGCAAAAACGTTGTCTGAAAGGGAGCAAAAACGTGGCCTATCTGGCAGGGAGCTGGGAGGGAGCAAAATGTGGACTGTCTAGCACCAAAATGTGGATTGTCTGTGGGTCCTCGAGGAGCTGGATGGGAAACACTGGGGGGGTTAATGGCACAGATTAAATGGAGCCTGGCAGAGGCCAGACACCGGGGGGGCATTAACAAACAGAGAGGCGGGGAGACGGACCTCTGCTGTGTACCGGCCGTCCCGACGGATGACCTGAGCCACTGATTGTCTTCGATCGGAAATCACGGCAGCAGCTCCCAGTGTCCAGTGCATTAAGTCTGTTTGGACAGGAGTGAAAAGCTGACTCTGAGAGACCATTTAACCTGGGGCCCTGCTGAGTGTGCGTGCGGGGGGAGGGGTGGGGGGGGCGGTTGTTCCGCTGCAATGGGTGCAGCTCTCACAAGGCACTGTCATGTGACGTGCACACGACAGATCATCTCACATTCGTCTTCATTTGGAGAAATGCTCGGTTTTTTTGTATTGCATATTTACGCTAAGAAATGTAACTTGTGTTTCCTACATGGCCTGTCAGCCTATTGAATAGATGGCGGTGCGTTTCAGCAGTTTCCTTCGGTTTTAATAAAGATGTTTTGGCCTTTGCCTGACTTGGCTGCCTTGCTGTCGTTTTTCCTAAGTACCTATTCACTTACGGCCGTGCCGGGAAGCCTAAAACCAGCACTGCCCCAAGACTCTGCGAAATCTGCATAGAAAAAAGCATTTCCAAATGACACCATTAGTTTAGTGAGTAATTTCGAGAGTAGCAAACTTATTAGGCAACCTGTTATGGGGACTTCATTAGCGGCACTAATTTGAGGGTGTTGTACAATTAAACCATGTAAACGAACTGAAATTTTACACTGGTTCTCATTCAGGCTGTCCTCTTGCATATGCTTAAGTGTTGCCGAGATGTGTTCTTAGGTTTGGGTGAGCCAATATTTTAAATTAATGTATTAACTCTGATGCCCTTTATAGTTCTACTCATGCAACAGAAGGCGCAGAACATGTATGTATTAAATATTTATTTCCAAGATCAATGTGTACTTTGCAAACATTTGAAAACGGGGGTCTGCCATTGGCTGGCAAGAATATGAACACCGGAAAGGCCAAGGTCTGATTGGCTGTCCACCAACAAGTGCCTCGCTGTGGGAGACACGGGCGGGCCTCACCTCCCTACCAGGACGGTCGGGGGGGGGTCCGAGCATGTGACCAGAACGCCAGAACAAGCAAACAGCAAACAAAGGCAGCTAATCCTTCTAAAATATCCTAGAATCATCTCAAATTGCTGCTTCATGGTATCAAAAATCATTTATGAATTCAGGACAGAAACAGACCAAAACAAAAAAAATAAATTAAGATAACTTAAAAATACTCAAGTTCATAAGTTACTAAAACATTGCAGTCTAGAGGTAAAAAAAAAAAAAAACAACCCACTTACGGGCTTCTAATATTTCTCTTGTATTTGTATGCTGTGGAAACGGGGCCTTTTCCTAACATCCTCACTATCTACACAGCTGAACCAGTATGAAATACACACTGGGTAGGTGTCATATTAACACCAGGGCTTTAAACTGCATACACACATTAGCTGTAAATAACTTAGGAAAATCTAAATTAAGGGGCGGGGCTTGGAGGGGGCGGGGCAAATCCGAGGAGCAGAGCATGGAGGCAGAAGCACTTGAGTCTGGTCAGTCACGCCGGGTGCCAGCCAGGGAGCCTGCATGCTGGTTTGGATGCACCACAGGGGAAAGATGGGTGGCATCGTGGGCTGGGGAGATACCCAGCTCTACTCCTTCCGCACTCGCCTCTTTCGCACTGCCTGCTTTGGCCCTTCCACGACGCCCTGGTTGCCCTCATCTGCATCCTTCATCTGGAAGTACACAGAGGAAAGACGGCCACTGAGCTTTCAGTTCTGAACTTTTCAAGGTGGGGGGAGGGGGGCATGTTATATAAAAATTAAACATTAAGGCAAGTGGCCCTCCCTTGTAATTCAATCCGCTCTGACTATGAATGCTTTGTCTCCATGCTGAACGTCACATGTTAAACCAACGTCGTAAACAAACAGCGGGGAATTCATCGGTTTTCATTAACATCCGTTCTACGCTAAGCTGCATTGGGTTCATGGTTCCCCGGTCCGACCTCATCGTCCGACGGAGTCTCGGACTTGCTTCGGTCTTCCTCCTCCTCCTCCTCCTCCGGGCTGTCACCTCCCACGGCTCCATTTTCCACTTCTGCCGGCTTCCCTCCCCTCTCACCTAGGAGACAGGAAGTTCGGCAGGAAGTGAGATCACAAGGCCTTGCAGTCTTCATCCATGGCCAATCAAAACGAGTGATGAGAGTCGCCTGACAAGGGCTGGACCTCACAGGATATGGTCACACGATGACATTGTAGGACGGTGGTTTTCGTTCTCTGACCTGCTGGCTCACTGCTCTGGACCTCATTAGCCTCTCCTTTCTGCTCTGCACCATCCTCTTCCTCCTCCTCCTCCTCCTCCTCCTCCTGGACACGAGGCATGTCTGTCTTCTTAAACGCATAGTCTTCTCGAGGTTTCTAAAAAAAAAAAAAAAAGCACTTAACCGATATGCAGCTTCTTTTTTTTTTAAACCTTCAGTTCTTCCAAGCCACATCTGAGACTTGACTTCATATACCCTGCTGGGTCTGAAACAGAACCAGGCTGGGACATGACTAAAGCAAGCAGCTACACCGGTACCAGAAGTACGCGAGGCAAGGTCCCAACTGGGGAGCTATTAGCGGAAACACAGCTAAATAAGTCATGTGATACTGCAGAACAGCAGAACAGTATAGTGGCGCTCGGAATATACAGCAGAATGAGTAACGACATCAGTGGACTGGAAAGAAAAGCTCTTTGTTTGCTACATAAATTAGCAATCTTGTTCTCATCCGTTCCCAGGTTCTCTTGAACAAAATGATCCCAGTCGTATCACACGCAAAACACAATGCCCTATAATCAATTGCGACAATAAGAAGAATTCAGCTGCACTTAACCTCCCGTACAGCAGGGTGCGCTCTCTTACCTGGGGCCAGCAGAAGAGCACCAGTAGAACGACAGGCAGGCCCACCGTCAGGATATAGACCACCCACATCCAGGGACGCTCCTCTGCAGCCATGCTCAGCCGAGCGAAGATTCCAGGCTACGGAAGCGAGAGTTCAAACCCCGCCACACCCAGGTGTAAAGAGTCTTACAAAGCCTGCTGTTCATTTTCAAAAGTAACCCTTAAACAGAGAGCAACAAATTCAGAAATTCCAAACTTAGGCCATCTTAAGTAGGGAAATTTAGCCGGAGTGTGCAGGATAGCGCTGAAAGTGCATACGGCAGCGGATATGGACCCCCACCTCGTTAGCGCTAGCCACTAGCCGCTTCAGCCCCCAGCCGTCCGACGCCCAGCGGTCCGCCACCTCCTTGTCCTCAGTAATGATGAAGTTGTCGAAGTAAATCTCCGAGGTCATAGACCACAGCTCCAAGCCTATGGCTCTGAAGGGCGTCATCCTGAATGGGTGGAGGTCTTCAAAGTAATCTGGGTTGGGGATTTTTCTTGGGCTCCAGACACCCTAAGGGACATAATTAAAGCAGTCTCCCTGGAGCTCTTTGATGGGTTGCCATGACACCTTAGGTAATTCCCAGCTGGATCATGGATATCCATAGAAATCCTGGCTCGTTCTACCGCACCGTCCAACAGTCCTACCTGATAGTTGGGATTGTCGATGAGGGGGGGCTTCCACTTGCCCCTGTACTGGGGGTTGTTGATCATTGGGGGTTTCCACTCCCCGCACCCAATGGCCATCTCACAGGCAGGGTTAGGAATCTGAGGGGCTTCCCACTCTCCGTCCATCTCCTCATCCCTGCCATGAAGAAGAGTCTGCTCTCAGTCCCTAATCCCCATGCAAAATCACTCTTACAAATATCAAGCCCTTAGTTGATGCCTCGAGCTTACACTGAGGATCTAAGTCTACTTCGTGCTGAAGATCTGAGAATTTAATCTATGCTCTATCCTCTTTAAGCCCAAACCACTTTGTCTGGTGCTTATTAAGATATTTACTTGCATTTACCCAAGTGCAAGTTAACCTCTCTTTGGAGACGCTCCCTTAGTGACCGTAATGGGCTACAGGGCACTTCCTGGACCCTTGGTGTGATGCGGGCGCTTACCAGTCGTCAGGTTTTTCTGCGTTGGGGTCAGGAACTAGCTCAGGCTCCTCATCCAGCCAGCCTTCCGGTTTAAACGCTTCGGGGTCTGGGATCTTGGCTGGAGCGTCCTCATTCCTGAACGGCAAACATGTGTATGCTGAGGGACGGTTCTGTTAAAAGGAACCACAGCGGATTCGACGGGACCCGATTCTATGGCTAGTTAGCACACGACGGTTAAACTTGGAAGTTCAACAAAAATGTACAAAAGTGTTTACCAAATAAAACCTTAAATTATAGGCGCTTTCACACCACCGGAACTTTTCTCCGGAGCCATGGACTTTTGTAGTGTTCACACCACAGGAATATTCGCGGGCGGACTAGTTCCTCTGAGACAGTTCCAAAACCCTTTTTTAGACCCTACTCCAGACTAGGTACTTTTGGTTCAAATACAAACTCCTGTGGAAGCGCTAACAGGGATGACGACAAGCGCAGGCACTAACCTGGAAGTTACTCAGAAGTACAGAAAAAGAGATGCAACGGGGCAAAAACTGAGCAGATGGGACTATTTTTGAACCCCAATTACATGTAATGCATCAATTAATAAAGAACTTAATATAGAACTTTGGTGTAAAAGCAACTTATGCTCGTCTCAATTGGGTCTTTCAAACCAAATCACCATTTTGAATTGCCATGAAGAAGCAAATTGCCGAATATGTAAAATGAAATTTCCTAAGAATGTTGTCTAAGTAGGAGCGATATCATGTCATCTTCTGACGCTTTTGTCAAAGGGACTCACCAGTTTTCAGGCCTGATAGCCTCAGGATCGGGGATCTTGGCTCGTTCGTCCCACTCCTCTGGCTTGGCATCATTGGGGTCGTCTACCTCTTTCTGGGGGTTGACTGGGGGCACCATGTCTGTGAGTAGGCTGCCTCTGCTCACGCTGGACTGGTCGATGAAGATCTCGTAGCTGTTGTCTGGGCTGAGCACTTAAATAGAGGAGGTACAGATTGTAAGTCAGGAACCGTGCAGGATGAGCATGAAATTCAAAACTAAACAACTTCTAATAATGTCTGCGTTCTCACATATTTTTAATGATCGTCTTCCATGGCCATATAATGAATGCATTATAGCTACAGTACTATCGTACAACGTTAGGGCGAATGATGTAACAGACCAGGAGCGGCGATTGACTTTGTACCTAAGGTGTACAAATGGGTCTTCTTGTCGGAGTACAACTTCTTGAGGTCCACGTCGGGCCGCTTGGCGTGCTTCTCTTCCAAGTCCCCATTTTTGGGGTTCTTGTGCCTGAAGATGAAGTGGAGTTTGTGATCTTCCCCACACTTATCCGGGCCAAACATGATGGTGTAGGACGTGCGGTCGTGGAACTGCTCCTGAAGGAGATGGTGCCCAGAACCAGGGGAGATGTTTAGAGAACATTTGTGCACCAACAGCTACTTTCACATCAGGAACAGATGAGTTGGCCAAAAGAATTCAAAGTGTAGGAATAACGCTATACAAACCAAATCTAAATCCTGAGCTTCTGAGAGCAGTTTGATGTAAGCACCTCCACAGTCAATCCCATTCTGAAAATTGACCTCATACCTAAAATAAACAACACAGTCATGAGTCACATACCTTTAAAAAAAATATAGCGATTCATTTATGGACTCAGAATGCCATCTATTCTATAAAAAACACTTGTATAGTACAGAATGATACTGGAGGACAGCAGGGCAGTAGGGTGAAGGGTAACGAGAAAATAACAGTTTTATGAGTTAAAGGTTTGACTTCTGACCACCAATGATACAGACCAGGCAACGTGGACAATATAAGCCAAACAGAGACTCTCAAACCAGGAAGGGGACACTGACTGGACAACGAGGGGCTTCTCCTTGAAGACAAACGGTCTGGCCAGCAGGGCGGCGATAGCATGGTGCTTGGCTCGAGATTTGAGCACCAGCCCCATGTCTCCTGTCACCGTGTTTTCCTTCAGAGGCTCCACTTCCCACTTTCCTGGGCAGGAAGCATGACAGAGAAACTAGTGAGTTCAAGGAGTCCCAAGAAAAGCAGGAACTCAGGATGAACATGGTATTCGGGTCCCTCCTAAACATGGAAGTTTATTTAGAAATAATCAGACATGAATGGAGGGCTGCTGAGCATCAGTCGATCTTGTTTCCACGGCAGTTCAGAATCTCTGCCGGCTTTGCTATTAAAAGAACCACTTCAAGTTCAACAGCAGAAAAATGCATTATACTGAAAGCAAATGCATCTGTCCGGTGCCACGTGGAGCCAGTAATTGGCTCATGTTCCCTGTGACCCCGTGCAGGATAAGTGGTTAGAAGATGACTGACCATCGTATTTTGCCACGTCGTCGTCTGCATCTTCTTTCGTTGTTTTCGACACCTGCCACCTGGAGGAAGTGGTCGACAAAATTTAACATACAGCTGAACCGAACCAATAATACCAATTTCCCGAAACCTTCCAGTACTGAGACCGCACTTGTCTAAGTTTTCAGGACAGACGTACCTTTCTAGCGAGCCATCGTCAAACGTCTCTGCAAAATAGACATCACCTGTAGGGACCGGGGTCTTGTATGTTACCTACACACGCAAAACGTGAAATCAGAGTAGATAAATTAACGTGGAAAATACACTGCAGCTCAATGTTCGTCATCAGGCAAGGACAACATGCAGAAAGTGAAGTTTATTTATGATTTAATTAGCATCAGTTTCAGTTTTGTTTATTTGTCATATGCAAGTTAGCACAGGGTCAACATTGCAATGAAATGTCATTGACGAGAATAGACAAGTCTCTCAGCAATAATTACAGATAAGTAAGACAACGTTCTTACACGTGAACTAAAGTGACAGCAGTGTAATATCAATGGTTAAAGGTGGCAGTCGAGTGCCAGTATTGCACATAGAATAAAGATTAAATAAAAAATAAATCAAACCACCCCTTCTACAGTTATGCCTAAATTAAACTGTCCCTCAACTGTAAAGACACATTTCAACAGTCCTCGCCCACCATCTTCACAACCACTGAGAACTAGGAACTAGAAGGTCCTTTCTTTCAGTGAATGTTCACCTGCAAAGCACCAATCAGGGTTGAACCTATATATTAGAATTATTAAATAAACGCATATAATATAGTATAAGAGATTTGAAGAGGATAATTGTGAACTCAGAATGTGTGCAAGAACCAACAACAACCTTCAATATGTCATGGCATCACACTAACCGGAGAGAATGAAGAAGATCTTGAAACAAAGATGTTAAAGAACAAAGTGAAAAGACTGGACTACAGTTAAACGTTAAGAAAACAAAGGTCACGACGACAGGATCAGCAGCTAACTTTAAAACTGGTGGTGAAGACGAGGAGATTGTAGACAGAACTACTATAAAGACTGTATCTATATCAAACAGACACAGTCTTCAAAAGGAGGAAATAGAAATTGCTCAGAATATATTTCCTGTGACTTTGTGGATGTGAGGAAACAGTCTCTGAACTGGCAAAGGCTTTCAAGAATAGTGGTGACCACCAGGAAGGCAGATTAGTGGATTCTTGAGCCTGAATTTTCACTTGAGATACAAATGATCAGACTAAAGGACCAGAATGGCACCATCTACAGAGCAGTCAGAAGCCAACGTCCACTGGACGGCACCTAATGGCACCACATGTTTAAAGCACACGACGGAAAGGCAGCTGCACTAACTTGGAATGAGACGTTGGCATCCGGAACAGACTCCTCCTCCTCAGCCTTCATCGAGTCCTCCACCAACGCCTCCTCTTCATCCTCCTGGTCTTCCTCTTGGGCCCTGGCTAATGTGACTGCAAAGAGCACCAACAGACCTGCCCATCCCCATCGCGGTCTCATCTCTGGTGTATCACTGTAAATACAAACACACACACACACACACACACACGTCAGACATACTGATGAGCACAGATGACCAGTCATGGGCACCACAATGCTGAAATTATAATACAATATAATATAATACAAGACGTTCTTCCTGGCTTCACATAAAACTGTCGCAGAAAATATAATAATATTAGTGTGTGCTGCAGTTAAATGGGGCCAGGGAATTGGTGTGGTGAGGTTAATAGGGTCAATACGGTAACAGACATTTTAATTGCTTAATTGAATTTATTGACCGGAGGCTACCACCTTTGAATTTTAAATGAAACTTAGGTCTACTGAATAACACCAAAGAGACTAACAGACAACAGCTCAGCAAATAACTGAACATCAATCTCTATGATAAGTAAATCAACAATGCGTACAGTGTATGCAGGTGATGTCACACCATTCAATGAGTACGGCAAGACGGTCACAAAAGAAAAAAATGTATATGTGACTAACCAAATAAAAGTTTACCAGTGAATCTGAAACTCGAATTCAGAAATGTCATTGTGTCTCACTCCACTGTAATCTGGTCTGAAACCAAGTCCATATGAATGAATATGAAAGTATCCATATCATTAAAACATCGTTATTGAATTTCAATAGTGATTCTTGCTGCCTGAGATTCAAATTGATGCTGCAATTGGAAAGTTACCCTGATTCCTTATTTAATACTTCGGACTACCAAAAATGCGACAAGTCACATTTTGCAAAAGTTACTTTATAAAACCAAATAAAACGTAAATCCACAAGCCACACAGACCTTGTCCGGACACAGAACCATTAATCCAGTTTTAAAAGAGCCTAATAAAACGTCTTGCCAAACGATATGTTACACCCTGAGTCTATTCTGAAGGTGCAGATTACACTAAGGCTTTGCTATTAATTTCCGGTTCTGACCAGAAAGTTACTTATCAGACAATCATATGTGATTTAGCTTTACCGCAAACCAAACACTGATGACTTACGACAGATCTAAAAATGTACTTATCAATGATCCAGTTTATTAAAAACATAACATATTTCTGGTTCATGTCTCCCCAATACTACCAAAAAGGACTAATTGCACATACAGTAATGACCGTCCCTCTTGAATTTTCATTAAGAGTCTGTTACAATGACTTTGCATTTTCTTCATAAATTATGGAAAAAGCAGCACTGTGACTAAGCTTAAAGAAAAACAGAAACTGGAGTACTTCATCAGCCTCACTAACTGCTGCCGATGTTTCCAGAAGGCTGAGGCCTGGATCCCCATCAGAATACATGACCGATTAATACACCCGATCGCATCCCATGTCTTTGCTGGGCTCTGCAACCCCGCCCCCCAAAGAGATGATCTCCAGGGTTCGGAGCCCATCCCCCTCCAAATCCTCCAGCGATGTTTCCTCCCAGAGAAGCAGGACAATGTAAGTCGGCAAGAGGCCCTTCCGGGTCAGAACATTCTAGCAATATCCCATTAGACATCCGAATACCGCTCATGACACCCATTGGGAATCACGCCACATTTTGCATGCCATTTTATTTGTGATCTTCTTGCGGCGACCCCGTCACACTGTCGCAAAAGGTAATCGTCGGGGTATCCGAATATCCGTGTACCGTGAAATTAAAAATCGATGTCTTCAGACACAAATGACCCAAAATACGCATTTACACACGTCACGTCTGCCTAACACACATGCATCTACATCAGGCTAACTGAACATATGCAGACGATGCCTAAGCATGCACGCGCACTAATATGGTCATTTACTTAGCAACCGGCGTAAACACAGTTTTACTGCCGCATCTTGCACGCATAATGAATAGAGTGCGTCACCTACGAGCCCTCCCCCGTCCAGCACGCAAGGGCAACTAATATATCCCGGCTTTTCTTGATCGGTCTTCCTTTGCCTACGCTCGTCTCCACTGTGCCGCCAGGGTAACGAAGAATAAAGGAGACAGTGATGTGATGCAACGCCTGATCTATCGACGAGCGCCGGGTCCCTCAGCTGCACTTTGCCGTGGCCGCGGCTGAGCAGGCGCATGCGCAGAGGGGCCGCGCGCAGGGACCGCCCTCTACGCGATGACGTCGAAGCGAAGACCCCGCCCATTACGTCTATGTGCGCCTCCTACACCTCTCCGTTAGCCGGGACCCGTGTTATACAGAACAAACTAAAAAAGCAATGCATACAGCCTGTGGTGAAAAAACAACCATTATCGTTCTGAATTGGTTCAAATTATATTTATGTCGGAAATGAATACGGATTCAAACTCCATTACCGACCCATATGGTTACCCCGAGCGTAAGATGCGCCCGCGCACACACATTGTGTGTCGCGCGCCACAATTTACATAGGAAATAATGAATTAATGAATGGATGGGTGGATGAGTGAATGCACAACTGACGTTTACTAGCATCCTCGAATGCGGTAGGCATAGGATAAAAGAAGCCTTTGTTTCTTTTTTCCGACAGTGAAACACTCGGTAATACAATGCACTAGAATATAACGTAAGACTAGCAAAATGAGCTAGCTCGCGCATGGCTAAGTTCTAAAATATTAAGCACTAAGCGTCATCGCCGCCCAGAAGAATCTGGTTTGCCATTTAAAAGTACTCACCAGAGGATGTTATTACTTCTTTTACGCGCGTGCTTTAATTCACCGAACCTTGCCTCTGGGGTTCACGCGCTCTTACGAGCCCCGAATGCGGCTGCGCGTCAGTACATGTGACAAAATGTTGTTTTGTGGGACTCCTGAAATGAGCAAGAAGCTGCGCAATAATAGCTGATTGCATAGCAATAACACGCAGAATTATTATTGTTTTTTAGGTATCAATATGCAAGATTAGTGCTATTTTTTTTGTATAGTTTATTGTATAGTTTTCATTTAGACAATTATGGAAATATCAGTGTATAATATTAATAGATATTTCAAATTTCTTTCATTTTGAAATGTTTTGAAACGTTCTTTAAAAATATTTGTTTATGACATTGTAATATGACATTAAATTTACTCAGTCTGCTGCGTTATGATTTTTTTGTCATGTAATGAGGCCTAGATCTGGTTTACAAATTGGAGTACTCTTGATGTTTCAGATACAGTACAGCCCAAACTTTTGGCCTGTACTGTATATCAAATTTACATTTTTAGCCAACTAAAGAAAACACTTAAAGAAATAGCAGCAAAAGGAGATGCTAAGTTACAAATACACATTTCATCCTACAACGTCTTTGAAATCGGTCATTTCAAATAAATTGGATTATGTGCTTATTTATGATCATCCGTAATTAATACACACATCTGACGCATAAAATTAGTGTAACACAGAGCGTGATGGTTAGATGCTATTTATTTGGGTAAAGATGTGAGTATCCAAGAGCTACATTCAGGCATGGTTGAAATTGCTAAAGGTAAGACAGGAAACCTGCAGTTCCTTGACAAGAAGCTTGG
Source organism: Hyperopisus bebe (assembly GCA_026777045.1). Lineage (NCBI taxonomy): Eukaryota > Metazoa > Chordata > Actinopteri > Osteoglossiformes > Mormyridae > Hyperopisus > Hyperopisus bebe. The sequence continues at coordinate 8,100,370 of JAODJW010000050.1, forward strand.
TTTTCCATAAGGGCTTTTACACATATTAAATACTAATGAAGTCACTTCTCCAGATTCAGAATCAGAATAGAGTTTATTGTCAAGTACGTTCACACATACAAGAAATTTGCTTTGGTGGTTGGTGTTAGGCATTGGGAGATAAAGGTGTTTATATATATATATATACACACACACACACACACACACACACACACACACACGGGTATATACAGGTACTAATATAAATAGATAGATGAATGTGAAGTCTGATATAGCAGTGAAACAGAGAAATATACAAATTTAAAAGAGTGCAAGCTTATACTAGAACGGGGAAATAGTATTTGAGCGAGTGTTCCTG
>JAODJW010000050.1:8115082-8126270 GCA_026777045.1 Hyperopisus bebe
AGGATAAGAGACAGTCGGGGGGGGGGGGGGGGGTTGCACTCTGAGAGCGAGTTCTCGTTTTGGAGCTTCACAGTGAATCAGGTCGACAAATAAACAGAAATGAATTCCTGTACATGTATGAGTAAAGCTTAGCTTCCCAGTGCAGGAATGTGAAGCACATCACTATGTAAAAGCAAATAAAGTGAGGATTGTTATAGAAATAAAATATATGTTTCTTGTCATTCAATATATCCTGGGATTAAGCATAATATTATTTTCTGTTGTCATAAGTAACTAATGAAAAGCATGAGGCGAGGGAGACAAAGGTAGGCACAGTGGTAACTCTAGCTTTAATTGAAGGTGTTACTGTTATTCTCAAGGATAATATGACCTACGTGTCAAAATGAGTAACTGATTCCTTTGTATTTAAAAAAATAATGGGGTTTCTGGGATGTTTGTGATGTCAGAAGTCTAATGTAGTGGATGATTGGTTGATTTTCAGTGGATCGTACCATTCTTATAAATTATGGGTAGAGTATACCAGATGTTGTTAAGTATTTAAGAAAATGTTTACCAGTGGATAGAACAGACCTGTTTAATTCTAGATGAGTCTTTTTGCACCTGAAAGTGTTTCAGATGGGTGTAGTTATGCTCATAAGATCAGGCCGAACGTGGTGAGTTCGCTGTGAAATGGCTTTCAGCAGAAATGACACACCGTCGCCCTGTGACTTCTGAGTGGATGATGTGTTCTGAGGGGTTGGATTGGTTGGAGGTCACATGGGGTGAAACTGTCACATCTCCAGAATTTTGATTGGCTTGCATTGGTGTGTAATCATGAGCAGGGCTCCGTGAATAAATCTAATGACAGAATTTATTTGTCTTAGAACACGCCCGATGAAATAGCCCCACATGAGAATGTCAGTCTCTGTGTAATGTGACTTTCTGGGATTATGTCACCCACAAAGCATTAGGATGTGACGCGAGTCGATGTATCTTCTGTGAGAATCATTCTGTTATGTAAAACGTCTCGATTGAGATGACATTACGAGGAGGGTTGCAAAAGGTCCATTTGGCTAAATCGCGCCATTACGGCATGGTGCATTAATGATGTGGGAATTGGTCGACGATTCTTGCTGGAGACTTGACTGGAAAGAAACACCCGCTCATCAATTCTGCTTCATTCATTTTCTTCTTGTCTTGGAGGTCGCCATCCTCTTTTCCCTCTTGGCTTTTGTCTCTCCTGAAGGACACTTCAGAGGGTTTTAAGCGTGCCCTTCACCCCCTTTCAGGGTCCATTCAGAGGAGATGTGATATATGCCCTTGGCTCTCTTTGTGTAGATCCGAGAAGAAGGTCACCGCTGTTTGAGGTACAGGAAGCGTCTCCCTTATTTCCCCATCTTAACGTGGTAATCAGTACCCATGTGAGAGATGCGACATCTCATGCCTGCCCTCCTGCCTCCTGTGATTGGGCGTTGCGGTGCACCACATCCCTCATGCGGTCAAACTTGGGCACCAATGTCTGCTGACAAAGCTACGCAACACTGACCAGCCTGCTTGGGGCTGTGATGGCGGTCACATCCTATCGGGAGGCTGAATCGTTGAGTCATATGACCAGTTGCTGAATTGCAGCATAAACAAGTGGTTATGTAAGCCTTGACCTAACAGTAATGTGTACGTAGAGTCAGGGTCTTGTAAAGCTAAGATCAACACTGTAAAGTCTTGGGTTTAGAGCCGGCGCCTCTAATCCGGTTGTGACTGTCACCGCAGGCAGTTTGGGCACAGTGGCAGATGCTTTGTGACGTCTAGGAGCATGGCAGGGGGACCAGCTGGCCCCGTAGCGGGACAGCCACCGCTACTGACGTGTGCTCAAACACGAGCGCTCTCCGAGGCGTGCCGGGATTTTCAGCCGGCGGCTACACGCTTGGAGACATGTTTGGTAGAAAACCCACGTCCCACTAAGTCGGAGCGGTGAAACGTTGGCATGGTCAAGCGATAAAATGGTATTGCTCCTTGCGGGCCGCCTGCTGCTGACATGAGCCAAAGTTCAGCTAAACAATCCGAAAGCCCTCAAACTCCCAATAAATTCCTTTCCTGCATGGGCGACCTTCCCTGAACGAATATGGTAGTTTGGGGTTTCTGTGAACCACCTTGGTTCCCGATGGGCTGACAGAGGCCCCGATGGGCTCCCTTTATCTGTCCATCGGCAGCAGAGGAGGTGTGGTACAAACAGGAAGGAGAGCGCTCTGGAATGATCTGGTCTTACTGCTTTATGGGAAATAACAGAAAGCGAGACATGTGAAGTTCTGAGGGAAAAGGGAACTGGAGACCGCATCAGTCCAAAGATCTGAAAGTCAGAAGAAGGTAACTGAGAATGCAAGCTGAGGACCATTTAGTGATCCAGTGGAACCTGGGCAAAAACTTTGGGATGTGAAAGCGGTCAGCTCTGCTGGATGCACTTGAGGGGGTCACAGAGGAAAACCAGCTCAGCCATACCATGACTGATGTCTGGCTCTTTCCCACAGCAAAGGAGCATTCCTAAATATGAGAGTGACTTGTCCCGATGTCCAGGGAGTGACTCGAAGATGTCGAGGGAGCGGAACGTAGCGACAGGACGCACCTAGCGATTAAAAGCGGGGAAGCCTCGCTCAGCCGTGCGGCACGACTGTCGTGCGTTCAGATGAATCACTGAGGCAGCTTAAGCTCCAGACTAAACAAATATATCCATTTCTTGTGTGCAGTTTGTCGAAAAGGAAGGCAAACAGTCATGGCTGCTTTTATGAACGGCCGGTACACAGAGCACTCCCTCATATTGCCTGCCAGGCCCAACTAATCAAACACAGAAACCCCAAACAGGAAAGGCAGATGCAGCACACTTCAGTGAGTGAAATGTATACCTGTTAGCGGGGGCCTGGCCTTCACCGGAGTTTTAATTCTGCTCAAACTTTCTTCCCTCAGTCAAGCTTCAGTGTTTGATCAGATTAACACAGCCCATCTGCTTTCCCCTGGAGCCCCTTACACTGTTTTTCTAACCTCCCTTGAAATAAAATAGTTTATTTCCCATACGATATAAGTACAGAACTTAAGTCTGTCTTTTTAACATACATTTTCTTCAGTCGTATCTAACACGACGGCTTCAGTATCTAAATACTTATCCTCTAGTGACAATCTATGCAGTCCTGCTCTTTTAAACACTATAGCACTGGACGTAAGACAACAAACCATCTACTTGGGTGTGAGGTCTTAGGGTATTTAAAGTTCTCTGCATCCGAATGGCTGGTAAAGACTTAAAACGTTTATACGTACGTAAGTAGGGATGTCCTGATCTACTTTTTTGGTACTGCGATCTGCTCCGATCCATTCAGTATTATATCTGCCGATTCCAGAGCCGAGTCTGAGCTTCATACACGCGGTGTTGGTGCTTTCTTCATCTGAGCCAGCCTCAAACTTTTGCAGTATCTTCATTAGCATGTTTCTGCCGGTGCCTAATTAGAGTCATTGTATTAAATGACACTCTGTTGCTATATCCCCTGATTGGGTTGAGTTGCCAGTTTAAATATCTGATCTTTGATATCTGCTTGATATCTGCTTGATATCATCTTCGCCTCACCCTGGGTGCTGTGTGGTTCAGCAGGTTAGAGTGCTTTGGTTGTGGCCGGAAGGATACCGGTTCAGTTCTCAGTGCGGGCAGAGTTATTCCACCATTAGGCCCTTGAGCAAGTACAGTGTCTGTTAAGTTATTGTAAATGTATTAACGGAATGAATGTGATGAGATCGTTTGTCGTGCTTCAGCTAGTTGACATGAATGGGATCTTACCTGACATGTGGCGCAGTTCGTTACTGGATACCTTTGCCTCATACGTGTCACTGGACTGGACAAGGGTGACACTGTGAACATCTGTCATGTCAGGAGTATGGCCTGTAAGAACAGAGCTTGTGTCGACTCTGGGGGGGGGGGTCACGTCCTGGTAGTGGTGGGCTGGACGTGGAGCTCGCTAACGCCGTGCGGCCTGATCTCCCCCCACAGGGAGTTACCCTCACTCCACTTCCGAGCTTCAAAAGCCCGTCTGTATTAGCCTTTTCCCGGCACCACATCCTCAGGAAGGCGGGTATGAAAAAAAACTCAGGGTCGCCGTACAATGAGGGTGATGCGTCGTGCCCTTATTTGGTGAGGTGGGGGTCCCTGGACTAAGACCACGGCGACATCAGCTTCCCCCGATGACCGGGCTACAAAACACATGGCAGAGATCCTGCGATTCTGAGTTTTAAAGCGAACATTGGTCCTACTAGGCAAATGGCTGCTGTGTTCGTACTCATGTTGAATGTTAGCTTGGGCGTTATGTAAGAGAACGCTTTCAGGGGCTTGGGGGCCTGTAAATACAGTGGTAAATTGTGAGAGTGTGTGTGCGTGCCGTGGTGGGATTTTATAGCTACCACAAAGCTGGATTTCTAGCTTAGCCGGATAACTTGTCAGATTTAAGGTGTCCCACTTTAAATGGACTATATTTTCTTCAACTTACTTTTAGCCCATACTACCTTAAATCCTAAGCTTCAGTAGTAAGATGGCAGTTTAGAGGAAGGAGTTAATGAAGGTTTAACACCCGTGTGGCCGAATGTGTCGTAATTCTCTGGTGTCAGGCCCAGCGCTTGCCCCCCCCCCGGGATGAACATTACACCATAAAGGTTTTCGGTTGGCTTGCTAGTGTCATGTATAAATACTGGTGTACAGCTCAGTGTGTTGGGATCCACGCCCATGAAAGTTCGCCCAGTCGCTCAGGACCAGTGACGTAACCCTCGAGAGCAATATTCCCCAGTCAGGTCCTCAGGGACCCACAGTCGGTCCATGTTTTTGCTCCCTCCAACCTCACTGCCAGACAGTCCACATTTTTGCTCCCTCACAGGTCCCGGTAGGAGCAAAAACGTGGACTGCTGTGGGGCCCCGAGGACTGGGTTGGTAAACACTGCTCTAGACTGAACAAGCAGGAAACGGGTCCATTGAGCTGGCCTTGGCCATTGTTGAGGTCAGTAAAGGTGATGTACTGGTGCATAACTCACTGGGTTAAGACTTGCGATTGGAAGGTTCCTGGTTCAAATCCTGTGATTTCAACATTAGGCCTCCCAATTGTTCCATGGACTGGCTGACCCTGCTCTGTTGTACATAATTTATGGATAAAAGCATATGTTAAATAAATAAAATGTGAATGTTAGGTATCTGGGCCAGTGGTTGTGGGTTCAAATCCCATGGCCAGCAGAGTAGCCATATTAATGTTGGGCCCATAACCCCAACTAGCATTGCCTCTCTGTCCCTTGCTTTAGACAAGGAACATCTGCTATACAAAATAAGCTGAAATATCATCAATGAAAGCTGACCCACCTCTGCAGAGCGTGTTCGCAGGGGACAGAACCCGGGTGGCTGGAATAGCCACTTTGGGCTGGATGCTGCAGTTCACAGCACTGAGCTGCGCAGTGTCGCGGCAGGCGGTCCGATGGCCGTCGAGAAGAATGCCCAGCTTTTATGGTGCAGCTCTATGAAAAACACAGGCAGTGCCTCCACCAGCGCCACTGGGCTCTGATATTTATGGATCTCGCACAGCTGTGCTGTGCAGCCATGTAGAACCCTGTAAACTACCCCGACCCACTGAAGATTAAACGTCAGTTAAAACCACTGGGTGTGAATTCAATAATAAACTTTTAAAAAAGTCACTTCTTCCTTCTCTTCCTCCCTCACGGAGACACGGCGCATTTCTGTGGCCAGCAAATCTGGGCATGCGAGCGCAGATCGTCGGAAAACCTCCCCCCCCCCCCTCCGAAGTGCCACCCAAAACCGTTACCTCCTCTGACAGATCTTTGTGCCTAAATGTGACAACTCACTCGCACACCTTGATAACCGTCATCAACTTTAGCTTTTGTGAAACGGAACAGCCCCCCCCCCCACCACCCCAGAGAAGCGACCCAGCCTGTCTGATGTTTGGCCGCCACCCCAGCATCGTTTCCTGCACCCCACCCCCCCACCCCTTTCAGTGGCAGCTCTCTGTTTCCTGTCACACATGCAAACGGTGTCATCAATACGAAAATATGGTTCCCCTAAAATTGGGTCACGTCTTTAACAAGTAAACAATGTCTCGAGACACTTTAGCCTAGACGTTGCAAAACAGAAGCTTTGTTTGTGTGTGTTTTAAATCACTGTAGGTTATGTTGTAGTGCTATGCTGTACAGAAATCTGATAAAACAATGTTTGTTTATAAATTAGCATAACTGGACAGAAACAGAACTAGCGATAATCTGCACGTTTCAGATTAGTTTTTTTTCTGGACATCGCTCCTGTCCAGGCATTTAACTGAAGTTCTGCAGAAGTTTGACCTACTTTGGCCTGAAGAAATGGCTGTCTCTGTAGACGGGAACTTCTAATACACCATCACTTAACATACCAAGGTCGGTTCAGCGCCATGTTCGAGAGTACGAGGAGTTCCAGGAGTTTGAAGTCTGGTTCTTGACTTGGCCCAGTTGGCGGGACGGTTGTGTGGCCATCCGTTGAGACGAAAGGCCATTTTCCTTCTTTTATTTTATTTCCTCACTCTATCAGGGCGCTTGGCCCACATGAAGAGATCCCTCCTGACTGATGGCCTGTGATGTGGCCGGATTGGACAGATGCTCCCTGTGATGTGGCCGGATTGGACAGATGCTCCCTGTGATGTGGCCGGATTGGACGGAGGCTCCCTGTGATATTTTCAACAGCACGGTTTTCCATTGTTTATTAGCCTGGTCAATGACAGTTGGGTGGGGTGACCTCCCCCTCCCCCGCTGTCGGACATCTGCAGTCCGGTTCAGCCCCCCCTCCAAACTCCGCCTGCACCCCCAGCCAGCCGCCCCAATCCTTTAAATATACCCCTGCCTGGGTGGGGCGTCGTATTAAAACCTGTTTAATAGGCAGCAGGCTCAAGCTAATCCAGACGGGGCGGCCTCCAGCTCCCCGTCCGTTGGCCACCCCTGGCGGGAGCTCGCTCGAACATGGCAGCGTCCCTCCTCGTCGTCGTCGGCCTTCTCGGCAAACCGACCGCGTACCTTTGAAGTAAACTGTGGACTCGGGGTTGTTTATTTTTTGACCCCGTCGTTTAACCTAGACCCACAATTTTTCAAATGATGCATCCTGGAACCGGCGACAGAAGCGGGGGGGAGCCTGTCTCCCAGTTCCCAATGACCCATCTCTCCTAGTCTCTCCATCTGGTCCCCCCGCTCCCCACAAAGTGATTGTCTCTTGGTTAAGGACAGGAGTAGCAAATCACTGCACCGCCTAGTGTGTTTATGTCCCAGGATGCTCCTCTTCATGAGCGACACTGCCTTGCCAATGACAACAACGTCGTCCGGACTCCGGTCGCCATGGGCCGCGGTTTAGGGCAGGATCAGGGTCGCCCTGCCAGTAATAGCAGATAAATAGAAGCCTATTGGCTGCCCGGCCAAGGATTGTCGAGGTTCAGGGGACGTGCATAAATTAAAGGAGAGAAATGGACCTTTTCTGGTATTTTCTGTGCCAGTGAGTGCCGGTCACCTGGCAGGCGAGGCTGTGGAGCTGCAGCCGCGTGTGTAATGGCCTGCGACGTCCCCCCCCTCGGTCATTACACTGTGTGGGGGGTGGGCACGGCACAGGTCATGTGCGGGGTAAGCTGCGGTCCATCTCTGTAGATGTGGGTGAGGCCCTACTTATATCGGGAATACCCCCCTACAAGGGGGGAGTCTCGATGTTTACCTCGGGGCCATATTATCAGCACGGTCCAGCTATCCAGAACAAAAGCTATGTCGGTTTGTTCCTGGGGGGTAGGAGAAGGTAGGAGAATGGTAACATCCATCCACTCGTTTAGCCATTCATCTCTCATCCATCCATCCATCCATCATCCGTTTATCTATTCATCTGTTCATCTACCCATCCATCCAATCGTTCATCTCTCCGTCCGTTCATCCATCCATCCATTCATCCGTCCTACCATCATTTATAGGCCACACACACACGCATGCATGCACTCACAAACCATTAGCAATAAAATGACAATATTTTCTGCTCGAACGTGTGTTGCAGACCGTCCACTCAGAGCTGTGCCAGTCTTACGCCTCACATGTCACGTGACCCAAACGTTGCTGGCCAGCTCGCACCGTCCTCAATGCGGCAGACAGGCGGCAAATTACCGGCTGATTTTACTGAGCCGCAGTTTGAAAGGCCGTTACCGGGGTGATGCTAACGCAGAAGCTATTGAAGCTACATTTATAATAATAAACGAGGAACTCTGATACCTAGCTGGCTAAAATACGAGTCGATAATTATGCCAGTACAGAAAGTAAAACATAGAGAAAAATGCCATTCTAATATGGGCTGAAATGAAATACCAGCATCCTGGATTTTATAGTTTACAGTGAGTAGGGGTAAATCTTAAGAATTTTTGCTATTAGCCAACTGGGTTAGTTCAGTAAAAAATGGGAGCTGGCATGCAGTCTGTTCCCTAGCCGGTTCTGGCCCTGGTTTTGGGGGCTGATGTTCACGGTTTTGTACTTGCCCTTTGTCTAAATGACTCGCCTTAGGCGAGTGGACCAGCTTCGGTTCTGGCTCTGGTTTTGGGGGCTGATGCTCCTACCAGGAGGATGGGAGCAAGATGGGGGGGAAAAAAACAGAAAACGCCAGTTTACATCCGTCACAGTGAGTGACGGACAGGTGGAGTGAACCATGGTCATGTGACTCCAACCTGGTCATGTGACTCCAACCTGGTCATGTGACTCTCCTTCCCCAATCTGTCCATTAAATGGTGAAATTTATGGTACGTTAGGGTCCTGCGCCTCCTCTTTTTGTGAGCAGTTGCATCACAGACAGGCAGCTGTGCTCAAAACAGGCCTCTGGTGACTCCCTCTCATATGAGAGATTTGCTCAAGTTAGGAATTAGAAGAACAGATGTATTAAGGTATAATGTTTTTCAGTGCTCTTTTGTGACTCTGGGCCATCAGCATTGTGTGATTCCTCACGAGCAATGTCCCCTCTGTCATGCTATCTGCTAATTATGGTTGTTGCCCATTGTAGGAAGTCCTCCCTCACTCAGGGCCAATTAAGTAAACCTCCAGATCCAGCAGGCGGGAAATGGGTCCATCGAGCTGAACTGGGTTGTCATTGACGTGAGTAAAGGTGGCCATATGTTATGTAGCTCAGTGGGTTGGGGGTCTGTGTTCTGTCTGCAAGACTATGGGTTAAAATTGTGTGGCCAGCAGAGTGTATGTCACCGTTGGGCTCTTGAGCAAAGGTCCGTACCTTGACTGTTGTAAGGGATGTTGGCTGACACCAGAACCAGAACTGGATTAGAGACCGGGACAGTGCCCCGGGGCCTCGGGCTGGAGGTGAACAGAGGTATAAAGTTCAGGTCCAGAAATTAAAAATCCAGACCAAGATTTTATTTCAACCAACCAGCTGAGGACTGGGTCACTGGGACTGTTTATACTCAACTGATTGGTTGGAACAAAACCTTGGTCTGGATTTGTAGTTTCTGGACCAGAACTTTCCAGCTCTGGAGGTTAACCATGTGAGTTCCTGGCATATGCAGCACAAGCTGACCACCAGAACCCCTGGGGCCCTTTCCACATACAGTGAGAGTTAACTATTAGGCCTCCCAGTATCCAGACCCTGTACATATGTTCGCTATGCCTCTATGTTCACCCAACAACCCACCTACCTGATGACAAGGGGGCTTCCAGAAGACAGGGGCCTCACAGGACCCTGATCTGACCATGAACGCTGATCCATAATCCTCACCTTTGTAGCTCTGTAGCCAAAAGTATCTGATATGTCGAGTGAAGTACCAGAGTTCTATAAGTGAATCTTTGAAGAACCATGAAAGTACTAAGTTCTTAGTTCAAAGAGTATTGATGGAGTCGTTTCAATAAGAGTATTTTTGTTATCCCGCTGTATTTTTTTTCATTTTCTTTTTATTAGAACAATACTTTCTGCCTGACACATTTAAGGGAGTCAGGAGACTACTGAGATGTAATTTTGGTGTTTTACTGAGTATTTTAAATGTACATGATTTTGTAATCAAAAATACCAAATTTATCTGTATGGAGATGACCTGGGTGTCCTTTTAAATCCTTACTATCTATCATTGTCATTGTTTACTCTGTTTAGCTACAGAACATAATTCCATTCAGGCACCAGAGCCTGGAATCTCTAGGGTGACGGAGAGGGAAATGCAAATCTAGTGACCGAACCAGTGATTGAACCCTCGTAGGAAGAAAGTGTTGACGGGCAGGTGAACAATCACAGACACTCCTGTTTGGGCACTCTGTTTGCGTGCCAGCAGGCCGGTGGTAATCCGGGGCTGTGATGATGGATATGGCTTTGCTCACCTCTGGCTGTCATGTTCACAGTGATGTCTGCTTGTGCCCAATATCATTCTACGAGTTGACCATGTTTGGCAAGAATCAGAACCGCTTCAGAAATGTCGGATTAGGAACAAATCACTGTACATCTTACTACTGTGTGGGGGATCGCTGCTGGCTGTTGGTCATGACGATCGTAACTGAAGATCAATGACATCAGAATGGTGCTGACAATCCGCATTGTCCCAGATGTGCCTCGTGTCGTTGAAGCTAACTGGACCCACTTCTGCTGTAGGCTCTTCAACCTTAGCTGGCCCGAGAGTGTAGCTCCGCTGCCGATAATGTGATACCAGAGGTCTGCTCTCTGCATGTGAAGGAACACATCCTAACTTTGGGCGCTCTGGCTTTGCATGCATTCCTACCCAGGAGCCAAAAAGTTAGAGTCACATCAAACTTGGATAATTTCGAGTTTTGATGCCCCGGGGCATGCTGGGTAAACACATACGTGACTCTGGGATAGCCCTTTCATAACTATCAGGATTGAAACCTCGCATCAGCTGTACGATAACATGCTGACACGCTTTGTTTCAGTTTGCCTTCGGGTCGAATATCTTGACATCCACCTGGTTCTTTTGTCCTAAGATTCAGAGCTATGTGCCAAAGCTGGTTCCAGCATCAAAGAGTCTGTGGTTCTGGTCTTTTCGAGCCCTGGAGTTTGACGCCCGTACGCCTGTGGTCCATCTCTGTTTATCGTGAACGCCCGTATTGTCAACATGAGCCAAAACAAATACTTTTTGTGTATCCGATTTGCGACCGCAGACTCACACCAACTATGTCAGCGGCGGGGGGGGGGGGGGGGGGGGGGCAA
>JAODJW010000050.1:8144153-8163682 GCA_026777045.1 Hyperopisus bebe
AGCCCCCCCTCCCGTAACACACATCGCCTTTTGCTTGCATGCCTGCTCCACCCCCCCAACCTGCACGCCTTGGCTCCCCTTTGGGCACCACCTTGCCTTTGGCGGGGGCTCTGTTGCCTAGCGACCCTGACCAAACACTAACAACAGAAGGCAAGCTCTCTGAAGCAAACCTGCAGGTCGCCCCCCCCCGCTCTGCTGGCCCCGCCACCTCTCCTGTTGCGCCTGCTGCGAGACTTCACATTGAATTATGGAATTATGAAGTGGCAGCAACTGTGTCTGGGGCTACAGCGCCTCCTGTTGGTGGGGTTTCAAAACATGTAAGAACATGTCTCATTAATGTTAGCTCTTATGTGAGGTGTTCAGAGGTGGACATTTCAGGCTCAGAAAGTAAAAATCCAGACCGAGATTTTGTTTCAACCATCCAGTTGAGTACTCTGTGACTGGGACTCTTTATGCCCAGCTGGTTGGTTGAAACAAAATCTCGGTCTGGATTTTTACTTTCTGGACCTGGAATGTCCACCTCCGCAGGTTATTCGGTTCTGCTGTGCTTTCTACTGTGTTTGCAGATTCCCTGGGGGCAGCCGGCATTGGACAGGCCGCTTTACCGGCACGCAGCTCCGCCGGCAGCCGTCTGCCCGACTCTCTTTCCTCTATTAATAACGGGCCGGTGTTTCGGCACGGAATGCTCCAGAACATAGTCTTCCCTCCTTTTTTGTAGTGGTCCCTATTGGGGTCTCATTCGGGGAGGGGGGTAGTCACACGCTGCTCTCTACACCCCTGCCCGGGGGTCAGAGCGGTCGATACTCCCCATGTCTTAAACGGGTCGGGTCCGGTGTGTTGACGGGCTGCCCCAGACGCTGGCGCCAAGGCCTGGTCAAGCGGCCCCTGCTTTAAAGGACACTTAGGCCACGCGTGACGGACGTCCTTGAGTCCTAGGTGACCCTGTAGCATCTTGGGGAGGAGGAGACCGGGCCACGTGCCGCACGCACACACCTCGTCTCCTCGGGGGCTGCGTAAGCCAAAACCCTAACCACAATATCTGGCTAACAATCCTGCCTTATGGGCATGCGAAGCCGTCAGCCGCTGCCGTGTGTGCGGTGTCAGCACGTGTTTGTTTGTATCGACTGCTCTCCCTGGGTGTTTCATTTTTTTTTACATGATCAGTTCTCAGGCCAGTAGGGAATCTTCCTATCCCCAGTAGCACCCTGGTGATCTTCCACAGCTCCGTAGGGGTGGTGAAGTTTCCGCCCAGTGCCCCAGACCTGGTGCTTCGGTCTCTGACGCCTTGTGTATATTCCTCCCCATCCGGACTGTTTAGGCCGGACATACCCTGCGTTCCTTTTAATTAGAAGCTTTCCAGGAGAATAACAGGCTCTCTGTGTTAATGAAGATTCATAGCGTGTGTGAGACGCAGGGAGAAATCACTTCCTAGATTAAAGCACGTGTTTTTCCTGTCAGGGATTTGTTTGGGGCCTGGCTGGACTTCAGATTTTTTGTTTTAAACTTCTGATTTTTATCTCACGGCAGTTAGAGGAGCCCCTGACGACACGGCTGCAGGAAGGCGGGGGGGCGGGGGGGGGAGGTGTAAGTCCCACTTCACTGTTCAGGATTTTCTTCTTGGGGGGTGCTGACACACTTCTGCCCCCTACAGGTCAGCCTAGCGTACGCCTACGAGACCAAGGACGCCCTCTGCCTGGTCCTCACCATCATGAACGGCGGCGACCTCAAGTTCCACATCTACAACATGGGCAACTCGGGCTTTGATGAGCAGCGTGCCATCTTCTACGCAGCCGAGATCTGCTGTGGTCTGGAGGACCTGCACCGGGAGAGGATCGTTTACAGGTACCCCCCCCCCCCCGCCCCCCCGCCTAGAAAGTAAAAATCCAGACCAACATTTTGTTTCAACCAACTACTTGGTTAAAACAAAATCTTGGTCTGGATTTATACTTTCTGGACCTGAACTTTCCACCTCTGGTGATAAGCTCCAGGCTCTCTGAGACCCTGCACTCATTTTGAAAGCCCAGAACCCCTGATTAACATGTACCGATGATCTGTCAATGACCTGTGTAACAAAATAAGCATAATTGCGATATCATGTAACAGTGCCCCCGGTGGACACTTGCATGGATGCAGCTGGATGACTGAGAGATTTTGGGGCCCATGAAAGCAGATCATACCCAGTCCAATCCAATTATGGGCCCATGTCACTCTGGGGCCCTTGAAATCGCCATAATCTTCCCCTCCCCTTACAGCACCTCTGATCACCTGTGAGGGTGTCCTTTTCCAGATTTCGCAATCCAAAAGGTCATTTAATCAATAAACGAAAATATAAACATGGTTTCTCTTGTTTTTCCTTTATTTTAGGGACTTGAAGCCTGAAAACATCCTTTTAGATGACCGTGGTAAGTCATTTTTTTTCTTGGTTAATCTGACATTCAGTTACACCCAAACTGCTGCGGTTTGTCGCAAAGCTGCCTGAGATCTTTTGATTAATTTTTTTACAAGATATGATTTACTAAAGACACCGAACCTTTCAAGGGTAAATTCCCAGGCTTATCGGTGAACGTTAGAAGTCAGTTCAACCAGTTCCTGCAGAAGTATGGCTTTGAGAGTATTTTCTTTAGGAAGCTAGACGAGGGGTCTCTGACTGCCATTCGATCCATCTGTCGTCATTCTTTCCTCCCAGGTCACATCCGGATCTCTGACTTGGGGCTGGCGGTCCAGATCCCGGAAGGGGAGACGATACGGGGGCGAGTCGGCACGGTGGGCTACATGGGTAAGCGTCAGGCTGGTGGGGGGGAGGAGCTTCGTGCTTCTCCTCGGCCCCCATCCTTTCTTGTTCCGACCCCCATGACACGGAGTAGGAAATTACAACACGGGAAGATTCCCCGAAGGTAGCTGCAAAATACAGTTGTCACTTAAATGGAAACACGCCGTGTCCCTCGCCGACAGCTGGGTGAGTTCCAGCTGTCCATGTCACCGCCCCCTAGCTGTGGGTCTGGGAATGGGCTCGACATTTAGGACACGGGCTGTCAGCGCATTCCATTTGCCTCGGGATCCGATTTTCGGATTCCGATATTATGTCACATTCACTAAAAACTCGGGAAAACCGTGTCGGATGCGTTCCATTTGCCACAGAAGTAGCAATACCATGGACCCATATGAAAAAGCAAGATTTGTTGCTTAGCTGGACAACTTGTTGGATTTAAGGTACCTTAGTTTAAATGGTCTTTATCTTCGTTCACTTACAATTAGCCCGAACTACCTTAAATCCGACAAATAATCCGACAAATCATGAAATCCAATTCTAGCCCAGTTAATTGGTAGCCATTGTTAGCAATATCACTCGATAACACATTACACGTGGTGCTCTACGTATAAAACTCCGTAGCAACACGTCCACAGATAAGTTGGACGGTATAGTGCGTGTGACCGATTTAATGAGCCACAAATGAGAAGTAGTGCTTAAACAGTATAAAACTACAACTTTCCCTTCTGTTGATAAAGGGCACAGCCATCTTGGATTCTGAACTCAGAATCCTCTGTGCTGTCTGAGATATTTCTCGGATCTCAGAGAAATGGGAGCACGCATGTCGTCACTTCTGGCTTCAAAACTCGGAATCCGACTCGACGGTTTGTGACACGATCTACAGCAGGGGTATTCAACTCAGGCCCTCGATTCCAAATCCAGGCCTTGTTTTCAGTTCTCCCAGGTAGTTTTTTAAAAATAATTACTGATTCTGATTGGTCAGAGGCTTCACACCTGGCTCACAGGTGAAGGAAGGCTGGAGAATCAGCAGGGCTTGGCCATTGAGGACCGTGAGTTGAATAGCCCTGATCTACAGTGTCACTTAATGCAGACCGTCCCCGACTTAAATGGACATTTTGGGATAATCGCACTGACTTTTAGGTGTGAGAGTGAGACTGGGAGATGGTCACACTGCCATAGAGTACAGTACTTTCCTGCAACGACTATTTTACTTTCCAGACGAGAAAAGTTCTGGTTCAGAAAGTGCAAATCCAGACCAAGATTTTGTTTCAACCATCCAGTTGAATACTTTGTAACTGTGACTGTTTATGCTCAAGTGGTTGGTTGAAACAAAGTCGTGGTCTGGATTTTTTTCTTACTGAATCTGAACTTTCCACCTCAGGTACTTCGGTCGAATGTACGAGTCATTGTAAGTTGCATAGATGATAAGCAGGAGGCAGTATGTATGGGCAGCTGGAGAGATCCTGATCCGGGGCTCCGTCTTGACCCGGCAGCTCCCGAGGTGATACAGAACGAGAGCTACACCTTCAGCCCGGACTGGTGGGGCCTGGGCTGCCTGATCTTTGAGATGATCCAGGGCCAGTCGCCTTTCCGCCGGCGCAAGGAGCGCGTCAAGCGGGAGGAGGTGGACCGGCGGGTGCGCGAGGACCAGGAGGAGTACTCCGAGAAGTTCTCCGAAGAAGCGAAGGATATCTGCAGGCAGGTGAGCATTCCAGCTCCTCTCCCAGAGCCACTGAAGCTATCATCCAGCCCAGTCAAGCTTTTGGATTTTCATTGTAAACTCATGTGACCTACTGGCTTTAGTGTCATATGACCTGCTGGCCTTGGTATCACGTGACCTGCTGGCCTTGGTATCACGTGACCTGCTGGCCTTGGTATCACGTGACTTGCTGGCCTTGGTATCACATGACCTGCTGGCCTTGGTATAATATGGCCTTAACAACCTGCTGGCTACCTCATTGTAAAATGGATTCGGATGTGTTCCCAATTGTAATAGTTCCTCTTCAGATTTCAGCCTGTATCTCATCTCAATCTGAACCCGACCCACTGAAAATGATGATGACATACTGGCTACTGTACCATGGCAGCTTGGCCTGTGATCATATCAGGATGGTAATGATGGGCACCAAGAAGGTATATAGTTTCTAGTCCATGGTGGCACCATTGCAGAAGGATAGAAATCTACCTGCTGGTAAGGATGCAGAAAAATGAATGAGTTATAGTGTTTCAAAGGTGCCACTGACTGATGTGCATCCCCAGACGAATGCTGTGTGACGCTGCATTGGTCTGGAGCAAGGTTAGGTCACCTGATCCCAGAGTGCCATTTCCAGCAGGTTTTCCATCCTGCCTGGTCTCTGATGAACCGCACCTGATCTCAGGCAGACGGTAACTCATCAGGTAGGATAGAAGACCTGGTTTAGAGTCATTTGTCAAGCAGGGATTTAACACTGAGTTGACGCCCCGAGGGCGATGTGTTCTGTCGCTAGGACAGCGACGTGAGAACGCAGCGTGAGAACACGCTAAGCTAAATTAAAACTCGTCCCCCGAAATACGTTGGTCGTCCAAGGCAAAGTGAAATATCGACGGGCTTGCCCCGAGTGGAATATTCTGACCTCTGATGTGGAGCGGTTGAAGGTTCTCGTGGGATGAAGTGGAGCTTTGTATATCAAGCCTCACTTAGAGATGGATATCAGCTGTGTCTTATAATAGACTAATGTTTGAACAAGCAGAGAAGCTAGAGGACAGGGCAAGATGTGACCCTTGTTATTTTACTCATAACGAACACCATTGTTTGTGTCAGATGTTGTGTGACTGAGATTGAGGACTGGGGTTGCTCAAATTGCTTTCCAGATGCTGGAAGGAGATGGTATGATGTAATCTAAAAATATCACTACTGATCATGGAAACCCACTGTGGGTGACATTACCTGTAGTCACCGCTTGTTTTATCCTAAAGGGAGTTGAGTAACCAATCAGAATCGGCCGTTTAGACCAGCCAATGATGCGTTGCTTGATGATCTCACCCGCCGACGCTTTGGAAGCCAATTTTCCCCACCGCTTCTCGTCACACCTTGAGTTGTTTGCTGTTACCAGCCTTACAGTGAGCATAAGGGTTGTATATGGTGCTGAAGCGCTTAAGCGCCGTCTGCTTATCACCAAGCACTCCAATCCATGACAGTCATTGGCTTCACCCCCACATCCCCAAAGGGATTCCCTCCCCCCCACAAGGTCACATGCTTCCCCGATTGGGTCACATACTAGCAGCCCCCTGAAGTACTGCTACAGATACTTATGTTTCCTTTATATGGATATTACAGCACAGACACTATTTTTATTGAAGGAATATGTCTGGGCTCCCAAAACCATGAAAAGAGATTCATTGACATTACTAACATATGTCTTATATAAACATTCAAGTTTTATGAAAGCATGTGTTTTTTTTTTTGTTGCTTGCCAGCAAAACTTTTTTTTTTCAAATGACGTAACAAGCATATGGTCATTAATCTGGGGTTTTTTTAATCTCTGATTGGCGGGGGCAGGCCTAGCCTGTTAGCCTAGCCTCCGTTGAAGATTGGAGTTCTATAGGTGCACCGAAGATGGAGGGAGATTTTTTTTTTTTTTTTTTACGGTAAATCTGATGTTGTGGCGGGTATAGGCAGGTATACAGTACATACCCACCTCCCACAAAATACATATACCTTATGCCCATTGTCAGAAATGTGTATCAGTCATAGGAAAAGTGCGTACGGTAGTCCTTCTGTATTCGCGGGCGATACATTTCGAGACCTACTGTGGTTAGCTGAATCTGCAGGTAATAGCGTACCATCCGCGGATCGCATATGTAACATGGTGTATCTACGTATGGTAAAGGTATATACAGCACGGTACATTAAAGGCCGTAAAGGTCTTGGCTGTGCTGGGGATCGCTGAAGTGCGGGCAGTACGGCGTGCCGAACCCCCTAACCATCCTTCTGGGTGTCCGCACCACCCCCCCCACCCCATCCCCCCCCACAGTTACTGGCAAAAGACCCCAAGGAGCGGCTGGGCTGCCAGGGGCGGGCGGCGGCAGAGGTGAAGCAGCACGGCATCTTCCGGAACATCAACTTCAAGAGGCTGGAGGCCAACATGCTGGACCCGCCCTTCAGCCCCGACGTAAGCGGCCTCGTCTTCGGATCTCCTGAGGAAACGTCGTCCCTTTATTGTGCTTGTAATGAAATGGTTTAAGAAAAAGTTATATAAAAGGGACGCCGACCCCAAAATCAGCTCCCTCTCCTGACTGATCCCTCATAAAATTCAAATTATAAACACACACACACACACACACACACACACACAGTGGGCCATAATTGCACTGTTACTGTAATCCGAGGACTTTTAATTTGACGTCACACATGGGGCTTTTGTGTGAGGTATAGAAACTCTGTGACTGTGTAGGTCAGCTGTGACCCCGGTGACCGACTGTTCGCCTTGGCGCACCAATTTCACGGTGCGGCCACGACACCGACAATCCCTTGGGTTGTGTCTCCTGAAGGCCGTCTTGTCTCTCCCTCAGCCACGGGCAGTCTACTGCAAAGATGTTCTGGACATCGAACAGTTCTCCACTGTCAAAGGGGTAAACCTGGACCCCACGGACGACGACTTCTACCACAAGTTTGTCACGGGAAGTGTCTCCATCCCCTGGCAGAACGAGGTACTGCATCAGCAAACTGAAATATCGTAGAAGCTAAACGGATAACAACGTAAAAGTAGCGCACTTTTACACTGCTGTTTCGAAAACCAGCGCGGTATAATAATATCCAAGTAGCTACCGGTGAAGTTGGAAAAAAACGTAAAGTGCGTGTCTAATTTTACTAATGGGACTGGAATAAGCTTGGGCTGTCTGGGGTCGTTTCCTGTCACATGGAATGCTTTTGTTCAAAGGTGACGTATCTGGTGTTCTGAAGGTGCTAACGCAGCTGAGCCTGCAGAATGCAGCCAGAGGACTTCCGGCCAGCCGGCGGTTGTTCATTGTCCTGTAAAGCGCTGCGCTGTGTGTTTGGCCAGGTCCCTGATTTAGAGAAATGCTGTCAATTAGTGGGGGAAACTCACTGCTTCTAAAACCTGCATTATAACGGGGAGAAGCATGTAACACGTGTGAAACACAAAATATGAACGTAACGTAGATACATGCATGGTTTGAGCCAAGAGACTTAGATCCCTGAACTTTATTTTAGGTAATTCCTGTTTTCAGTAGGCAGGGATAAATGTAAGATCTAGTCTGGAAGGGGGAGTGATTTTTGATTGTATTCATCCCAGGTTCTCTGTTCTCTTTGGGACAATAACTAATGTTTACTCTCTTTTTGTTCCACTGAGATCAGCGAAAGTTCTTCAACATGTTGATCTGTCATTGTCCTGCATGTCAGTTGGGTTGAGGGTTTGAGGGTTTGATGGCTTGTTGTAGTTTTACTTACACAAAAATGTTCTGAGGGCAGAATGAAAAATGATGGGTTCAGAGAGATAACCAATAAGATTGTAGAAGAGGTGGGTCCAAGCAACTAGAAGAGGCAGAACCAACCAATCAGATGTCTTGGTCCTGCCTCCTCTAGTTGCTTAGACCCACCTCCTTTACGATCTGATTGGTTTTCTCTCTGATTGGTTCATGGGCGATTTGCTGAGCCTCCTTTAAGGTGAGCTTAAGGATCATTTTCTATATGTAGAAGTTGACCTCTTTGCTTTGCATTGATTTGAACTTTGATCCCTGTTGACCTCGATGGTTTAAGATGCTGGACTGTATAATGAGTTGCCTGTTACCTTGTGCCGAGGTTTAAGCCAGCCTTTCTCAAGAGAGCAATGGTCTGCCTAACTCTCGCCTTTCTTGTCCCCATCACTGGTCCTGAGTAATCACTGGATTGGCTCTCCTCTTGGCAGATGATCGAGATGGAGTGTTTCAAGGAGATAAACATTTTCGAGACAGACGGCGTCCTGTGTCCGGACCTCGACGTGAACCGACCAAACCCCCCACCTAAGAGAGGCCTCTTCTACAGGCTCTTTGGGAGACAGGCAAGTTCCAGAAGGAAACCTGAGACCCTTTAGTCGTGGGACTCCTCACTAGATCAGATGTTGAGCTCCCAGACTGTAGGTGGCCATGACTCCAAAAACACACTGGTAGCAGAGCCGTAATGAGGCGGCAGAAACATTCAGCTACGGCAGACAGTGTCTGATTGATTGGACGTCCGCCACCCTAAATATCGAAAGTTCTTCAGTCAAGAGTTTTGTGGCCGCTGAGTAAAGGTCTTAACCTGGACTGCTCCAGTAAAATATACAGGAGTTTAAATTGATTAAATTGTAAGTTACTTTGGGGAAAAAAAGTGTCAAACGTAACCGTAACCTTTACATTAGGCTCTCTAAAATTCACAGTCCTTTAGTCTCACTTATATGGGCACGTGAGGATAAATATTTCTAGATCCTAGTTTTCCCCGGGCTTTGGCGCCCCCTAGTGTCTGCTCTGACTGCTGACAGGCCACGGAGGAAGGTCTTCGCCTCTCGGGGGACAAGTAACTACCTGTTCCCTGTTTCCAGGTCTGCTTTAAGAGTGGCTACAGTGACGAGGATGAGGAACCCTCCAGACTTTAAACCACTGTCTGCCAAAAGATCGCAATCTTAACAAAATGAATGTTTTACTGTATTTATGAATTGTATCAAAAGTGTATTATAATTAAAGAAAAAAGTATGAGTTTAAAGATTTTGTACATTTGTACTTGAATTATGTCTAGATGTATATTTTCACTAAAGGTTGTACTGTATAAAAAGCCATATAAGTACCACTTGAATGCATACATAATGTTTTTTCCTTTGGAATTAGTATGAAAATGTGTATTTAATTATTGTTTTCAAAGCACAGTATGGTATCTGTCTTATTATTTGCAATAGCATTAGGGATTCATGTCTTACGTTCCCATTTTTTTCATGTTTTTTTGGACAACACATAACATCAATGCACCACACTGTCAGCCGCGAAAAAAGGCGGCACGTCCGGAAAGGTACGCTACGAGCCGAGTAAGACCGCTCCTAACATCCTGGATGATGGGAGAAAAGCGGGGATGCGAATTTTAATTTTACAAGGTGGTTTGAGAAAGCTCATTTATATTCATGGGATGCTGCTTGATTGGCCAGTGAATGCTTTTGACAATTCGCTGACCAATCAGGCACCTACTCTCATGAATATAAATGAGTTTCCCCGTACCACCCTATAAAACGAATATTCGCAAGTGGGATTCGTAGCCTTGCTCGCACCCGATAAGCACACTTCTCCTACGTTACTTTAACCAGCTTTAACATCCAGATACACATCGGTCGTCAGAGACACAGAACAGCCGCCACCGGATCACCGTCCCACCAAAACTTTTTTTCTCCGTTCAGACGAAAACGGGGTCAGCAGAA
This sequence comes from Hyperopisus bebe, assembly GCA_026777045.1. Classification (NCBI taxonomy): domain Eukaryota; kingdom Metazoa; phylum Chordata; class Actinopteri; order Osteoglossiformes; family Mormyridae; genus Hyperopisus; species Hyperopisus bebe. Next base: position 8,154,342 of record JAODJW010000050.1, read on the forward strand.
GACCATTATGCATATTTCCTCCATTTCGTTCATTCGCGTCATTGTTTTTTTTAAAAAACATAATTACGCAGTAATTATTATGGCCTTTTTTCTTTCATTCTTTGGAAATTGTGCTTTGTGATGTGAGCTGTTTAAATAATGCTTGTCGCAAACAAAATAGCAAACAAAAGTCTTTTAAATCCGAGAGTAGTACTGGATCGGTTTCATGGATATCCATAGTGGTAAATAAATAACATTCCAAACTGTTGTGTTAAGATTAGGGATGTAATCCTGATGTCATGGTGCCTAATATTCCCTGCTGATTTTAGTGAGCAACTTTGGGTGTACCTATGCCTTAAGCAATGATAATAACTGAACCTTATGTTAAATGTTGCTAAACACTCACAGCAGACCACTGTCTTACAGTAGAGCCAAAGCCTATCATAAAATATATGGCTGGCCTTTACCCATTTTTAGTATTTTACTTTTTTTTTTTAATTACACTGCGAAGTATTTGAACAACTCCTCGAACGGGGTTTTTGAAAACGACAAATAAGTCTGTATGTATATAATATAATTAAATATGTTTAGTGCTAGACGGGATTTTGCATTATTATGTGTTTTTAATTGTAACTGCACACACGCATTGAGGCACGCGCGCAAACGACTGCAGTGTCTGTAGTTCCCGCCGAAAACGTGCTTCGCATGTGTTAATCATCTAGCCTATATGTCCACACAACTCATGTACAGTTACTTACTCTGTACAGTTTCCAAGTGAAATACATTGGCTGCCTCCTAATCCACGCTTTATACCAACCATATTTGTACAGAAACGCAATATCGACTCATCCGAAATGATGGAAAACTGAACGTGCTCAGATTATCTGCCATTAAGCATTAAACTCGCACTTTTGCATTTCCATCCAAGTAGGCTGAAATCGTGCAAAGGTGCAAAGCTCCGTGTTGTGTGGGACGCCATGAGTATAAACGACGCCCCTGGCTTATTACAAGGGGTAAATGTGGTAGATGATTCACTTTGACTCTTGGCCCAGGGTACGTTGATTTATAATTTGTTCAACAGCCGCAGCCACAGTCGCAGTTAACTGAGAAGGTGACTGATTATCATGGTACTCTTTCCGTTAGTCTGCCAGAGGAGTATCGCCGCGTTGAATCCATTTGCTTGTCCATTCCCACGCAGCACATGTATTTATAAAAACTCTGCTTACCTGTAAAGATACAGAACCGTATTGTTTTAACTGCACTTTGTCACTCTGTGCAGCAGAGAAGTTGACATATGGACGTGACCGGAAGGGGAGCATTTGCAGGGTCTGCTGTTTTATGTCACGTTTCTTTCCACACGATGCTGGAGTGGGCGTTAATCCTGTTTCCAGCAGTCGTTTGTTGCCCCCCCCACATGTAAAATCCTTGCAATTATGGACTTTTACCAACTCGTGTTAATGCTGTGAAGCCAATGTCTAGTTCCGTTACATTTTAAAATGTTTCATTTTCTGCGTTTAAACTTTGATGTTTTCAGGAACTGTCCATAAAACAGGAAATAGTCTTGAATTGGCCACGGTTTCCACTGTTCCATATGATTGACCTGGGCAGTAGGAATGCAAACATTTCGCATCCCATGGAAAACAAAAAGAGCTCGAAAGGAAGGAACCGCAAATCATTTTGCGGGTTTAAAGCCGTTCTGATGGGGCCTCTGATGTACTCCAGTTAAATTCTCGCTTTTAATTTGGAACAAGAGTTTGTAAGTAAACTCCGGAGGCGTTTCGTAAAAGGGCACCCATCGCCACTTTAGAACAATTTTCTGGATGTTTAATCATGGATTCTCATTTTATGTGAAACATCTATTTTTTGCATGCCATGATCGGGAAAAACAAGTTTTAAACACCTGTAATATGACTAAAGTCCACAGAACACCACTAACAGAACATGATATGGGCTTTTAATATTGTTCTATGATGAAATAGCATAATTGATGTGTACAGAAGCAGCTACTTTGAACTGGCTTGACCACATCGGGCAGCGGAAGTGATTCGTTTACATTACTGAATAAAGGTAAATATTACGGAGCTGTTACAGACATGTATTGTGTCTCTAATGGGCTTTGTGATTTTATCATAAGATGGCATTAAGGCACATTTGTGGTCAATGGGTCTTAGGGAAATGTGAACGAGTGACATTAATTCTTCTAAATGCTAATGACTGGTCGCGGCTGCTTTTGTTTGCCCATTGAGGCTCAAGTGTCTGTTTTAACTTATTAACACGAATATGTGAAAACAAAAGTTCCCCCCATTTCTATTGAGAAATTAAAATAGGAAATTGGCATTACATGAAATTGACAATTTCATCATATTTGATATGTCATGTTAAACCTAAACCTTAAACCTGATATTGACCTTTACCAGAGTGCCAGTTTTTTATTATTATTTTTATTATTATTATGGGATACTTTGTTATCTGGTCCATGGGCCGACTGGAGAGACGAATCTGCTGCATCCCCAAGTTTGCTGGTAAGGAAATAATTTAAAGTTTGAATGTCTGCACAAAGTGCATTTTAATGCCTGTTTAGAAACATGTTACTAACCAAGCATGTATTAGTAGTAATCTTCAGGTTTCTTGTTTGTAAATTATATCGCAGTGCCAACATATCACGCATACCGGATGCCACCTTTTACTCATTTCATTCCCGGTGAGCGATTTTGTAGGTGTACAGTCATGTCTTTCAACCACTGCAGTCAATGTAATTCTTGTACAAGTTCTGTCACTGGGTGTTGTACCATATCTGACATTTGTATTTATGAAATAAAACACTGCCGTTTGTACACAGGTCGCAATGTCTTTATTGTGAGCTCTGAGGGTATTTTGAGACCCTACTCTGACATAATTTAAGGTCCTTAACAAACACCTTCCATTGTTATTCGCACGAAAGAAGACTCAATCCTTCAGCTGTGTTACTAATCTCTAATTCTAAATTGTAGGAAACCAGTCGTCCATCTTTCAACCACTTATCCAGTACAGGACCATGAGGCCAGCCTTGATGGGATGCCAGTCCATTGCAGGACTGGACCACTACGGGCAATTTAAAGACACAGTTTTACCTACCTGCTCGTCTTTGGACTGGGAGAATAGCACAATGGGTCAGTTCAGATAGGTCACAGCAAAGAAAAACAAACCAGCAGTCTGTACAGTGGTACCAGTGGCCTTATTTATGGTGTGTTGGGTAAACTAATAAGTATTCATTCAGGATTTAAATACTAAGACCAAGGATGTAAGCCTCACATACGCTGGTAGGCCACTGCCAAAAACCCTTTATTTGTGTAAGATCTGCATTCTGTGATCAGTAATCAGTTAAGTCAGCAAGGACCTTGTAAGCATTTCAAACTGTGTACTTAACTGGACGCCAATGTAAATACATCATAACAGGTGTGATAACATGGTTGCATTTTCTTCCCGTAATTAGTTTTGCTGGCGTAGTTATATATACATGTTTACAGGAAACATTACGCCTCAATCTTTGTAATGGATATTTACATTTAAGTTAGAGTCCACCACACAAACAAGACAGGTCAACAAAACAAGAGGCACATACAAATATAGATACTTGATAAACAATCGAAGGCACCTGCAAAATACGATACGTAACAGACAGTAACTAGCCACAATCTTCGCAACGCGCCATTATATTCAAAACGTGCTAACACCCCTCCTACAATAATCCCTTTATTACTCTGAACATTCAAGTATACTGGAGAGCACTTTTCCATTGGACCATTTCATCCGTCATAATCCCCCCTCTAAGAGCCCTAAGTCATATGACAAACTGAAATTATGGGCTTGGAAGTAAATACGCAAGCCTTTCCGTTTTTAAGGACGCTACAGCCCGTCGATTGGCCGCCACCCCTGTCGATCAAACCCAGGTCGCTTCTGAATAGCTGAAGATGTCGCGTCCTGCCCCTAAGCTGTCACAGCACCCACTTCCTAGGGAGGTTGACGGGATGCGTTAAAGATGGCTCGCGGAATTGGATGCGACGCGAATTCCGTCCCATTCATTTTGGAGTAACATTGGCGAAACCTAAAACAACCGGCGGACGACAGAAGCGAGGGCTTTGCGGCGTAAGAGCCGCCGCTTGCTTGTCTTCCTACCGGCGGACCGGCGTCTCGTGAGCCGCTCGCGCCCGGTTTTGTTTACGACGCGCGCCCGCCGCTCGTGCGCCTATTTGTAAATATCGTACTGGCGGAAAATGGCCACCATGGAGAAGCTGATGAAGGCCTTCGAATCGCTGCGCTCCTTCCAGCAGCAGCAGGGACCGCCGTCGGCCGAGGAGCTGGTGCAGAAGCAGTAAGTATCGAGCGCTTCGCTGGAGGCCCGGCTGCGGTGGGCTTCGGTTATCCAGTCGGGAAAAGCGGCGTCATCCGAAATCCTCCCACGGCCGCCGGGAGCTGGGTAATGCGGCTCACCCGGCGCGTTACCCGCCGGCCGCAGCCTCCCTCTCCCCCGTGGCAACTGTGCAGACGGCCTGTCCTTCTTGTCGTTTTTCGCGTTAAAGGCTGGCTGCCCCCCTGTCACCTTCCCCCTGCCTCGGGAAGCTGTAAATGCAGGGGTGTGTGTCCCTCCCCATGCCTGATGCCGTTTTTGCATGCCTTTGCCCCAGGATGGTGCGTGCAGCTTTATGATCGTTCTCGCAAACGTTTCTCACGCTTATTTATGCTCCTCGCAGAAGATTAGGACAGCTTAACAAGTGCCATTTGAGGTTCGCTTGCAGTGCGGCTGGATGCAGTGTTGTTATGCGGGTCAATCTAGGGGTTGAAGATCGCTGAAACCGTTGTGTTATAGCGATTTGGGTTGCAGAAAACCCAGTTTGTAAGTTTTTCCTTTCCCACCAAGTAACGCTGCTTGATAATCCGCCAGTTGAACGGTACTGGTATGCTGCGGCATGAATGCTTAATGGGAGGAATAGAATTCCATTTATCTTTTAGGTACATTCAGGTACAGCGTAAAGCAGGCTCATCAAGATATCCTGCATTTACTGTATATGTTTTCTATTCACCTCACCTATCAAGCAGACTGTGCCCCTTATGTGTTGACATACGAATCACAGCCTCTTACCACCTGTTAAATCCGGAGTTCATCACTGGTTATGCTTCTGATAGTAATTTATTCACAGCTTAATTTACGTAGTTCACTCTTTAAAACCGGATATGAGGTGTATATTTTCTGCCTCTGAGGGTAAGTAAGGATTAATTTCCTGTTCGGCCACCGAGCAACTGGTAATTACCTGCCAGTCACTTTGGACACTAGTGTAGAACTGTTTAAGTCTGGTCCACTATGCAGGTTAACTCTCGAGGCTGAATTCCTGGTGATGGGAATTTTGGTGAACTGCAGTTAAGGGGTCTAGCACAAGAGATGTAAGGCAGTCCTCCTCTTCAGCACTGTATCTGTGTTATAAAGCCCATGTAGTAAGCAGTACAGTATCTTCCAGTTGCACTGGAAACGGAGATGCATGACAGTGTGTCTTTAACGCAGTTTACTGCAGGACTGCCTGCTTGCTGGCTGCCCCGTCAGCCCCCTGCCCTGCCCTCAATTCTCCCATTCCGTAACTTTGCAGTATGTCAGTTCTTGTCCATTCAAAACCATGACTGTGAATTGAAAGGGTAGAATGGCATTGAAGATTCCCGTGACCCTGAGTGGGACAAGGTTTGGAAAATAGATGAACGGGCGGGTGATGGATAATGGCACTGGTTTTGTGATTAATATGAGGTTGGCTTAAAACAGCCAGCGGTAAACCAGAGACGGTTCTAGATTTCGCAGGTAGATCTCGTCATTTCTGTGTATGATTTAAAATTTTATTTTTTTAATAATTATAAGCTTCTAGATGCAACCTTGGTCTCACCATGGATAGCCGTAGCTCTCCCTGCGTGGCGTGACGACCTGGCTGACTAGCGGAAAACATTCTGCATAATGGGACTTGGTTGGATTTCCCTTTGCCGAGCTTGCGGGTGCTGTGTGAAAATACCTGGAGGACTGATTGGGGTTTTCTCGCTGCTGGGAACAGTTGGGCTGTGTCCTGTAGCTGGTGACTGCACCGGCTGCATCCCACGGTGACATGAGCTGGGTGTCACGGACGCGTGGAAAAAATATCGCCATGCTAACAGGATACAGCAACCTTACCTGTCTTTGCGGGCGGTTTCTCTGCGTGGCCCCTGGTGCAGCGTGACTTTGTAGTCAAACACTCCCACGTTACAAAAGTACCCCCCCCCCCCAGGTACCATTGACTGTTTTTTTTTTTTTTTCAGCTGTCCGCCCCTTTGCCGCAATCTCGCTATTATACTGTTACATCACCCATTCGAGAGCACAGTCGGCCTACCTGCCGCGTTGGAGACCTGCTAACAGGTTTCGGAGCTGAGACTGACGGGTCTTCCGTCGAGTTGGCAGGTCCTGTCTTTCCTGGCCCCTGAAATTCTTTGAGAAAAAGACTTTGCTATGCTTGCTACTTGGTGTCTTCTGTATCATTGGTTCCGAGGTTGGGTGTCTGCCTGTCTGGGATTTGCACAGTCTCCCCTTCGCATTTTCACCTTAAGACGTGTTTTTCAGGCACACTGCTGTGCAGAGTCCTGGCTCTGTGACGGTGACTGTGCATGACTGTGACGGTGTGTGTGTCTGAGGGAGAGTGTATGTTCCAGGTTCTAGGTCACCTCAACTCTGCTTGAAGAAGTGGGTGACCCACTGGATGGATATATATGTTTGTGTGTGTGAAAAGTGGGTAAATCTCAAAGTAATGCTCTATGCTATATTTAGTTTTAAGGAGCCCTTGTTATCAACTTTATAACGAAATCAGTCCCAGAACAGGAACATCAGTAGTGTAAAGCTTTCAGGGTAAGTTGGGTTTTAGTCCTCTCTATATGATACAGTGTAATGAAGGCAAATCTGAATTTCTGTAAATGTGACCACAGTTGGATGCATCCTTGTGTGATCACAGGATGTGGGTCTGTGTGTGTAGGGGGGTGACATTTTACAGCACATTTACTGCCAGTTGCACTTCACTTGGTTGCATGACCCCTTCCCGCTTCTGTGATTTTGTCCCAGGCCTTATATCCGGTGTCCCCGTTTCTGCGATTTCATTTTATCATTTTTTTTTTTTAAATCGTGTCTCTTGTAGGAAGAAAGATCTTACCACCACCAAAAAGGACAGGGTGACTCACTGCCTGACGATATGTGAAAACATCGTGGCCCAGTCCCTGAGGTAAGACACCTAACCCGGAGAAGCGTGATGACGCTGCTAAGGCCGCGTTACAGTAGCGGGCCGCAGACCGGACCTGCGGACGTCAGGACGATTGTTAAAAACCGCACCGCCGGTGATCGCCTTGTCCGAAGCAGCCGTACTGCGACTCCGGATGTGTGTGCGGTCACTGGGGAGTCGATCTGTGTGGAGTGACTGTGTCCACCCCTCCCCTGCCCCCTATGGCCCCGGCACCAGGACCTCCCCGGAGTTCCAGAAGTTGCTGGGCATCGCCATGGAGATGTTTCTGCTGTGCAGCGACGACGGCGAGTCCGACGTCAGGATGGTGGCCGACGAGTGCCTCAACAAGATCATCAAGGTGAGACGACGTCCCCTTCCTCTGCGCCGGTCAGTCCCATGAGGACGGCGACTCTCTCTCCACGTTTCTGTACCGCTAGGCCGCAGGCCAGGACAAACCTGCCCGGTGTGGCTGACAGTCCGTGACGGTAAGGAGAAGCTGTGGGACAGGCTGTTGAACTTTTGGAAAGAAGGAGATGAGCGAACTTTTTGTTTTAGGAGACCTGTGGCTTCGTATCTCTCACCCCAAGGGTTCAAATGGAATTTTGTCTCCACATTCTCTGTTACTGAATTCTTCCAGTCTTTAACCCGTGCACCCGGCTGGCTCTCCAGCTTGGGTGGAACATAACTGCGGTGTCCCGAACCTCCCAGCCGCAGCGGGTCAGGTGACGACGGGGTCCGGCTTAATGGCTGCTCTCTCCTCACCAGGCGCTGATGGACTCCAACCTTCCCCGTCTTCAGCTCGAGCTGTATAAGGAGATTAAGAAGGTAAGGGAACGCCGTCTGGCCACGCTCTTCTGTCCGTCGAGGAGCTGCGTTTGTAGCGTGGCTGGGGAGGTGTCATGTAAAACAAAATAAAACATTGAAATTGTATTAATTCATGTCACGACTTAGTTTACAGCTCCCCTTGACGTTGGTTGTCTGTGGTTTTCCGGTGATTAGAGATGTATATGAGCAGGTTTCCTGTGTTTGTTTGCTGTGAGCATCAAAGTGAAATTATGGTCGGTAAATGGCTTTGAGCCAGTCTCCTTTTGTAAAACCCTCTCTGTGTGCTTTGATTCTGGCTGAGGTATCATATGCTCGCCGCCCTGCCGTTTCCTCCCTGCCGTCTTACTGCTCTCTAAGGCGTTATCTTGATCAGAAGTGGTAGCGAGGGATCTGTGGGTGACCTTTGATCGCGGCGGCCTTGGAACGCGCCCGCGTGCCGCCGCCGCTGTGAGATCGCCATGTTGACGTAATTTAAAAGGAGAGCGAGACTCTGCATCTAGTGGCCGCTGTGTTGGGGAAGCTAAAGCAGGCGGGTGTCCCCTTGCAGAACGGCGCCTCCCGGAGCCTCAGGGCGGCGCTGTGGAGATTCGCGGAGCTCGCCCACCTCATCCGGCCGCAGAAGTGCAGGTGACGCCATCTTCCGGCCACCCGCGGCCCGTTGACCTCCCGCTCGCGCTCCTGACCCCGACTCTCCCTCTCAGGCCCTACCTGGTGAACCTACTTCCCTGCCTGACGCGCATCAGCAAGAGACCCGAGGAGACCGTGCAGGAGACGCTGGCCATCGCCATCCCCAAGCTGATGGCCGCCCTGGGGAATTTCGCCAACGACAACGAGATCAAGGTGCGACAGGGTCACCGGGGTTACGAGGCGGTGTGTGAACGGACACGTCGCCCCCTACAGGGCTTATATCGGTACATGTTTGGTGGTCGCCAGCTGGACACTGCGGTAGGGAGGCTTGAGGATAAAGTTGTTGGGAAATAGCTGTAGACATTCCTCTGGTGTTGGTCTGGGTCATGTGACGGTGCCGGGTCATGTGACGGTGCCGGGTCATGTGACGGTGCCGGGTCATGTGACGGTGCCGGGTCATGTGACACTCTCGGCTCTCAGGGGAAGGGAGCACTGAAAAGCATAATCGTATCATTTAGTGTTAGTTCCTGATGAAAATGAACAACCTTTGGAATGTGGTGCGTGCCCTGTGTGTCTATATCTGCACAGCACGCCTCCAGGTGGCGCTGTGCTTCTCTTCGCCTTTAATGCTGTGTCATGTCGGGGGTGGGGGGGCTGCTC